>CM077080.1:117530079-118085916 GCA_039513925.1 Platanthera zijinensis | reverse complement strand
GTCCAGATCTTGGGGGCGGGTTCATATTCCTCACTTCCTGAGGTTTACAATATTGTTCAACAAGAGTTTGATCGACGACAGTCCTGGACCACCTCCAACCAGCCAGAGGGATCTGCGCTGGTGGCTCATCAGCCCAGTTTGGCAGCCGCGCTCGTGATTTCAAGCTCAAGCCGAAAGATAGGGATCGCCAAGTTTGGTTTTCCTCCTTGAGGTGGATCGACTTCTTGTGGTGGTTGCGGTCGTGGTCGGACTCCAGGCCGATCTCCTCACTCTGCTCACGTGACCGAGATTTTTGATGGTGGTTCTTCCCAGTCCTCCTTTGCTGAAGAGATGCAGTTTCTTCGTCGTTTGATGCACAGCCTTACTACTAAGCCTGTCGATGCCCCTATGCCATCATCTGCCCTTGCCCACACTGGTTCCTCGAGTGCTAACTCCGCTTCTAATGGTCCTACTCAATTGATTATCGATTCTGGCGCAACCGATCACATGACTGATTCTGCTTCAGGTTTTGTATCTTATCCCCTCTTTCAGGCAAGGGATAAAGTGAGCATTGCTTATGGGTCCTTCTCTTCCATTGTTGGGAAGGGCTTCATTTTTTGTTCTTTCCTCACTTTATCATTTGTTCTTCATGTTCCAAAGTTCACCCGTAGTCTACTCTCTTTTAGTCATTTGATTAATTCTCTTCACTGCTTTGTTACCTTTTTTTCCTCTCGTTGTGTTTTTCAAGATCTGAAGACGGGGCAGGTGATTGACTCTGGTAGTAGCATGAAGGATGGTCTGTACGTGTTTGACTCCACCTCCGAGGCTACGCCGCCGCAAGATGTCCACTCTTTGCAGACCTCCACCTTGCTTACATGGCATCGTCATCTTGGCCACCCTTCTGTTGCAACCATGCAACATTTATTTCCTGATTTGTCTTCTTCATGTTTTAAAACCTTTGTTTGTGACGTCCGTGTTGTTGTCAAACATCATCGTACTCCTGTTAATCATGTGTCATTACCTAGCACAATTCCTTTTCATATTATTCATTCTGATGTGTGGGGGTCATGCTCTGTTGCCTCTATTTCTGGATGTTTTTGGTTTGTTACATTTATTGATTGTTTCTCACGCACAACTTGGGTTTATCTGATTAAAACAAAAATGAGGTGGTTTCTATCTTCCAAAATTTTCATATCATGGTTTCCACTCAATTTTCAGCCCATATTAAAATCCTTCGTAGTGATAATGATCGGGAGTATGTCAACGCTCCATTGCAGGACTATCTTGCCGTGAATGGTATTCTGCAACAAACCTCGTGCGTCCACTCTCCCTCTCAAAATGGAGTTGCAGAACGCAATAATCGTCACCTCTTAAAGGTGGCTCGTTGCTTACCCTTCACTATGAACCTCCCAAAATACTACTGGGGGATGTCGTTCTCATGACTGCATATCTCATAAATCGCATTCCCTCTTCAGTACTGGGACATCAAACCCCTCTTACTACCTTGGGGGTGACACCAACCATCTAAAACTTTTGGTTGTGTTTGCTTCTCTCATATACACTCCCCGGCAGGTCCAAACTTGATCCTCGGGCTCTTAAATGTGTATTCATCGGCTATTCTTCCATTCAGAAGGAGTATAAATGGTATCATCCCCGACTAAAAGGACTTTTGTCACGATGGATATCTCATTTCGTGAATTTTAACTTTATTGCGTGCCCTGATTTCAGGGGGAGCACATATATTCGTGTGAAGTGAGCTCACCTGTTTTACTCTTGCCAATTCCTCCTTCACATTCTTTACCTACTGTTGAGACTTATAATCAGGGGGAGTCTCCTTATAAAGAAAAGGAGTTATAGGTGTACACCAGACGGAGTAGAGATAACACACAGGCTCATCCTACGCCACCTGCACCAATGCTAGCTCTGTCAATTGACCCTTCTGAACTTCCCATCGCCCTTCAAAAAGGTACCAGATCTTGCACCCAACATCCACTATCTAGTTATGTTTCCTACGAGGCTCTAACTTCTTCCTACAAAGCTTTCGTCTCCTCCCTCGCTTCTGTCTCCATCTCATCCACATGACAGAAGGCTTTTGGGCATCAACTGTGGAAAGAGGCTATGATTGAAGAAATGAATGCTTTGGAAAAGAATTGTAACTGAGACCTAACTCATCTTCCACAAATTTACTGTAAAGCAGAACTCCGAAGGTTTGGTTGAATGATTCAAAGAAAGGGTAGTTTCAAGGGGGTATACTCAACTTTTGGAATTGATTATCAAGACACGTTTGGCCCCATCGCAAAAATGAATTTCATACCAGTTTTGTTATCATGTGCTGCGTGCAAGAGTTAGGAACTTAACCAATTGGACGCGAAGAATGCTTTCCTTCATGAAAACTTAGATAAAGAGGTATACATGTCCATACCTCCAAGTTTTTCACCTTCCGGTTCTGAAGGGAAAGCGTGTCATTTAAAAAAAAACACTTTACAGTTTGAAGCAATCTCCGAGGGCATGGTTTAGTTGATTCCACGAAGTTATGGTTTCACTTGGATATAAACAAAGTCATGTTGATCAAACTTTGTTTATTAAACGAAGAACAAATCTATTGATTGCTCTCATTGTCTATATTGATGATATCGTCATAACAGGAGATGATGTTGAACAAATAAAGACTTTGAAGGTGAATTTGGCAAGGAAGTTTGAAGTAAAAAATATGGGGAAACAGAAGTATTTCTTGGGAATTGAGGTAGCACGATCTAAACAGGGTATCTTCATCTCCCAGAGAAAATACACCCTTGATCTGTTAGAACAATCTGGTATGAGTGGCTGTACACCTGTCGATACACCTATGGAAGTGAATCATAATCTTGGAAGATATGATGATGATCATGTTGAAGACGTGGTTGGCTATGAACGCCTGGTGGGAAGATTAATCAACCTATCTCAGACATGTCCCGATATAGCTTATGCAGTTGGAATCGTTTGTCAGTATATGCATGCCCCAAAGACAAGACATCTGAATGTTATTCATCGAATCTTGAGATATTTGAAGACTTCACCGGGAAGGGGGATCGTTTTCACTCCCAATACAGACTTGAAGATTGAAGTTTCTACCGATGCTGACTGAGCTGGGTTCGCTGAAGACAAACGATCTACTTCAGGGTATTGCTCATTCATTGGCAGAAACTTAGTTGGAGAAGTAAAAAATGATATGTCGTCTCAAGGTCCAACACTGAAACTGAGTTTAGAGCAATGACACATGACATATGTGAAGGATTATGGATATGCTCCTTGATGTGTGACCTGAGTTTGAATGAGTCTAGTCCTATCCGGTTGTACTGTGACAACAAGACAGCAATCAACATTGCAAACAATCATGTCCAACATGACCGCACCAAGCATATCGAGGTGGACAGACACTTCATTAAGGAGAAAATTGAAAGTAAGATTATCTGCATATTGTTTGTTCCCTCAGAGGAACAATTAGCTGATATTCTAACTAAGAGTCTAGGGGGAAATCTTTTTTGTGCTTGTATTGACAAGTTGGGTATGAGAAATATAACATGTCTAACTTGGGGGGGAGTGTTAGACCGTATCGGTTATAATTTTGATTTTGATGTATTTTCCCCTATAAATAGGGGGGTCCTCCCTTGAATATGATTCATTGAAACCCAAATTTGACATGCAAGATTTAAATAACAAAATAATAGGCTAAATGTGAAATAGTCTCGTCTTCCTTGAATTCAAATCCAATATTCTTCACGCCTTAAACATCTCTTGAAAAATAAGTGATAATCTTATCAAAACTAGTCAACACAGCTCTTATTTTAACATTATGCTCCTCCTAGAATAGGCGATCTTGACCTTATGTCGGTGCACTTATAATGCCCTTTTGTTCATTGGTAACTCCCAGTAGACAAAATAATCATGAATTGCATGCATCATCATGTTCACATACACACGTGATTAATATTTAATGCAAGTCAGGAGAGTATATGGACGTTGACTTTGTCATCTGTTGAGATTTTCTAAACTTCAGTTACAACCTTTCTTTAGGCATATCTCAGCATCTTCAGTCAACAGACCACCAAACTACAAATCTTCATCTGTACAAGTTTAACTTGTTTACCTTTCTATACTTATTTTTTAGTCCTCCGCTGATCAAATACATTCTAGTGATTCTCTTCACATGCGTCATCGAGCTATGCAAATTTTTTCGTTGTTCTTCAATCTCAAGCTTCTAGTTTTTCTTTTCTTCTTTTTCATTTAATTTATCCATATCTGGAACCTCCAAAGGATGTCCCTAGTGAATGGTAGACATCTATGAAGTATAAATACTTCCCTGAAAGTAGCGTACCCGTACCGGATACGTATCTGATACCGGTGTTGGAACTGTGGTTTCACATTTCTTGTGTTTGAGAATATCAACTCTCAGGTTGTATTTGATCATATTGTATGTTGATAGAGTGTGCAGGTTGACAGGTGCAAGCAAAGAAAAAGGCAAATATGAAAGCTACCGCCCAGTGCTAGCACTAATGCGCCGCGCTAGCCAGTCGACGAACGTCGAGAGAAGAAGTGTCGAGACAATAGCTTTGAGTGAAGGCTACCGCCCAGCGTTAGTACTACCGCAGACGCTAACTCGATGATTTATTTGGATCTAGCGCTCTGGATGGTCTCGGCGCTAGCTCTACCGCGTCGCGCTAGTTCCCGCCAGGCGTTAGTACTACCGCAGGCGCTAACTCGACGATTTATTTGGACCTAGCGCTCTGGATGGTCTCTGCGCTAGCTCTACCGCGCGGTGCTAGCCTTGTCAAACGGGTGTTTCCTTTTCAGGAACGTCGCATCCAATGTTACCGCGCGGCGGTAGGCTCTACCGCGCGACGCTAGTTCAAATGAAAAGACAAAAGATTGTTTCGAAAGATTATTTTCCAGATTTGGAGGACAGCTGGCACAACAAGCGCGCGAAACTACCGCAGGCGCTAGTCTTACCGCCGACGGTAGCCTGTTTTCATGAAAACGTATAAAAGTCGCTGCGTTTCCTGTTGTTATTGGGACTTATAGACGAATTTTGACGAAGGGTTTCAGAACTCCATATTTCGGCACAACAAGCGCGCGAAACTACCGCAGGCGCTAGTCTTACCGCCGACGGTAGCCTGTTTTCATGAAAACGTATAAAAGTCGCTGCGTTTCCTGTTGTTATTGGGACTTATAGACGAATTTTGACGAAGGGTTTCAGAACTCCATATTTCGGCCGTCTCCACTTGTCTCCGTCAAAGTTGAAGGAAGCTATCTCCCTCCCGTTCGTGAACGAAAAACTCCGGCGATCCAGAATCTTCATCGACCACTGAGAACCGACCGTTTGCTCGCCAACGAAGATCTCAAGCACCGGCTGTAGATCGCACACTAGAGAAGTCGTCAAGAGGTAGAACTTCATTTTCTTATCGTCTTTACTTTTAATCTTTGTACTCTCTTTCTATTTTCTGTTCAGTTTTTGGTGAGGAAAATCGACCGGTGAGGGTCGTCGAAATCCTATCCGGATTCCGCGGTAAATCGTCCCGGGAGTTGGGACGTCTAGATCGGAGGATCTAGTTGGGCTCTAAGACCCTTCCTTATGTGGAGGTGAAGAGTGGGCTCTAAGACCCTTCCTTGTGTGGAGGTGAAGAGTGGGCTCTAAGACCCTTCCTTGTGTGGAGGTGAAGAGTGGGCTCTGATACCCTTCCTTGTGTGGAGGTGAAGAGCGGCTCGAAGTCCTTTCTCGGAAGGAAAGTGAGAGAGCCAACCGGTCCGGGTAGTGGGTCAGTATACAAAACCCAATAGTTTTGATTCTCATCGTCTCCGATCTTCGACGTCATGAAGATCAAGTGTTGATGTAAACCATGTATGAACTATATTTCATTATTGTTTTAATGCAATGAAATTACTTTCTTCTGTGATTGGTGTTAGTACGTGAAATTTAGTAAAATTTTATTAAACGTTGTAAAACCTTATTCACCCCCCTCCCCTCTAAGGTTTGCCACTAGATCCAACAAGTGGTATCAGAGGAGGTTACTTCAAAAAGGCTTAACATCCTGAGGTAATATGGCCAACACTGTGCACACATTCACTGTGGGACAAGGTGTGAGTAGACCTCCACTATTTATGGGTAGTGACTATAGTCACTGGAGGTCTCAGATGAAATTTTTTCTAATGACTCACTGCATGGACGTATGGGCCATGATAGAGACAAAGTGCACTTCACCCACTGTCACGGTTGGGGATACTGTTTTGGAAAAACCACGCGATAAGTGGGATGACGCAGATAAGCTGAGATGCACAAACAATGCCAAGGCAATGAACTCCTTATACTGTGCCTTAGATAAGACTAAATTCAATAGAATTTGTAATTGTGAAACTGCTTTTGATATTTGACGTCTTCTTAAGCTTGCTCACGAAGGTACTTCGTAGGTGAAGGAGTCAAAGCTATTCCGACTTGAATCTGAATATGAGCAATTTCGGATGGAGATCGATGAGGATGTGGACAGCATGTACACGCGGTTCACCAAGATCGTCAACGCTTCAAGGTCTCTCGGGAAGAGCTTTCCAAATGGTGACTTAGTGAGGAAGATCCTGCAATCTTTGCCTACTCGCTTCAAAGCTGAAGATTCAAGCAGAGGAATATCCCAAGGAAATGAAGAAGGGACTGGCGCTGAAGGCTTCACGAGAGAGAAAAGCATCTGAAGTCTCTGAGGAGGATGAGGAGGAAAGCCTCTATGTACGGGAATTCAAGAAATTCATGAAGAATCCCAAGAAGCAGGGACAGTTCAAGAGATTCCTGAAGAGAGGAGCTGGAGAAGGCAGGAGATGGAACAAGCCGGCGAAAGAGACGGAAAGCGATGATGAAAAGTTCCAGCCAGAGTGCTATCACTGTCACAGGCCAGGACATCTAAAAAGAGATTGTCTGAGACTCCAGAAGGAAGAAAAAGGGAAGGGCAACAAGTTCAAAGGAAAGAAGAAGGTACTGAAGGCACTTACTTGGGATGAGGATGGATCTGACGATTCGAGTACCTCAGACTCAGGGAGTGAAGATGAGGCAAATCTGTGTCTCATGGGAAAGAGCCAAGAAGAATCTAATGATGAGTCCAGTGTCCAAAGCGACACTGAGGTAACTCCACCCACTTACTCTGAACTTCTTGAAATTTACGAACACTTAGTTGATATGTTAGAGCGTGTTATTTCTGTCAAAAATTCTTTGAAAGCGGAGAATAAGAAATTAAACAAGGAGTTAGATAAACTGAAAAATGAGTTAATTAGAACTGGTAAAGAGAAGATTGGTTGTCTAGAGTGCCCTCACTTGATGACAACTATCGAAGAACATAAGGTAAGTCTCTCCAAGTCATCCTTGAGAACGAACTCTCTCATAAATGAGAAAAATGTCTTGGAGAAGAGACTTCAGTTATCTCTTGGCAAGGAAGAGGAAGGCAAAAAACAATTTGCTAATCGGTGTGCGATGCTCCTGACCGAGAACACCGCTTTGAAAGCGAGGATCCATGATCTTGACTGTGCCATCCAAAAGTTTGGAATAGGTCAAAAATCATTAAACATGATATTGGATGCACAGTGCCATGGATTTGGAAAATTTGGACTAGGATATGGAAGTCCATCATCACCACCAAGAAGAAATGGTCATGTTTCTAAGCCTAAGTCCAATGTTTACAAATCAAATGATAAGCTGAAGAATTATGGAGGGGTATCTCCTTCCTCAAGCAAGAGCTCAAGCAACGTGATAAAAGCAGTTTCCACTGCCTATACTTTGAGTGCAAACTGTCATAAGTTTGGTCACTCATCTAGCTCTTGTTTAAGGAAAGGTTCCAAGAAAAACACGCAAGTCTGGCTACCAAATTCTTCTACCTACAATATGGGTGGGATAACTTGGGTAATCAGATCTTTACCCTCATTTTCTTCTTAGGTATGTTGGCAGGCGAAGGACACAAAGAACGTGTGGTACTTGGATTCTGGTTGCTCCAAGCACATGGCGGGTGATAAAGACAAGTTCCTTCGCCTGGAACAGAAGAAGGGTGGTTTGGTGACCTTTGAGGACAATAGCAAAGGAAGGATTATGGGAATCGGCACTATAGGTAACAATGCATTCTCAATTTCTAATGTTCTATTTGTGGATGGCCTTAAGCACAACCTTATTTCAATTAGCCAACTATGTGATAAAGGATTAAATGTGATTTTCGAATTCTCCACAAACACTTGCAAAATTTTAGATGCTAAAACGTCCAGTGTTTTACTTATTGCTCATAGAAATCATAATGTATACACTGTTAGTTTTGATGATATTTCTGCTTCAAATTTGAAATGCCTTGTTACTAAGAATGAAGAATTAGATCTATGACATAGGAGACTAGGTCATACCGGAAGTAAGCTTATAGTAAAACTATCGAGAAAGAAACTTGTTAGGGGACTTCCCAACCTAAGCGGTAGTTTAAATGTCCTATGTGCTCCGTGTCAAAAAGGGAAATTTGTTAAGAATTCTTTCAAAAGCAAAACCGAGATTTCCACGTCTAGACCGCTTGAACTCATACACATGGACTTGTTCGGACATCTCAACACTTGTAGTTTAGGTGGGAAACGGTATACTTTTGTTATCATAGATGATTTTTCACGTTATTGTTGGACAATATTCCTTGCCAACAAATCTGACACTTATAGCGAATTCTCAACCCTTTGTACGCGACTTCAAAATGAGAAAGAACTAAAGATAAAGTGTATTAGATCAGATCATGAAGGAGAGTTTGAGAATGGGGATTTCTCAAATTTATGTGACTCGTTAGGAATTAAGCATGAATTCTCCGCCCCTCGCACTCCTCAGCAGAACGGAGTGGTTGAAAGAAAGAACCGCACTCTTCAAGAGTTAGCACGCACGATGCTCGCCGAGTTCGGCTTACCTCGATGTTTCTGGGCTGAAGCGGTCAACACGACAAGCTACGTGATGAACCGTGTCATGCTTCACCCTCTTCTAAAGCATACTCCTTACGAGCTATACTACAAAAGGAAACCTACTGTTTCATACTTTAGAGTTTTTGGTTGCCCATGCTACATTCTAAACACTAAGGATCATCTAGGAAAATTTGATGAAAAATCCGATCTAGGCATCTTTCTAGGACACTCGAGCAAGAGTCGTGCCTATAGGATCTACAATAAGTGGACCTTAGTTGTTGAAGAATCGGCTCATGTGCATTTTGATGAAAAATCCCCATCTAGCGAGCCTATGGTGGCTGAAGAGGAAGTTGTAGAGAGCGTGCCGATTGAGATAAATGGAGAGGAGAAAAATGTGGACAGTGAGACTCAAGGTGTTGATCAAGAATATAGGCCTCCTAAGGACTTAATTTTTTCAAAGTAACATCCTCGTGATCTAGTCATAGGAGAGCCATCCCATGTAGTTAGAACCCGATCCGCACTTCATGAGTCCTTCTCAAACTTGTGCTTTCTATCCTATATTGAACACAAGAATGTGTCAGAAGCCTTACGAGATGAATCATGGTTCTTGGCGATGAATGAGGAGTTGAGCCAATTTGAGCGTAGTAAGGTATGGGTGTTAGTGGATCGTCCGGATAACCATCCCGTCATAGGCTTAAAATGGGTTTTCAAAAACAAACTTGATGGTGAGTCTAGGATAACTAGAAATAAAGCCCGTTTGGTGGCTCAAGGGTACTCTCAAATAGAGGGTGTGGATTTTGAAGAGTTATTTGCTCCGGTTGCTCGTCTTGAGTCCATTCGTATGTTTTTAGTTTTTGCTAGTCATAAGAAAATTAAACTATTTCAAATGGACGTTAAAGTGCCTTCCTAAATGGGTACATTAAGGAAGAAGTATATGTCGAGCAACCACCCGGTTTTTTGAATGCCGCCTACCCTCATCATGTTTATCGTCTAGTGAAGGCCCTGTACGGATTAAAGCAAGCACCTCGTGCTTGGTACGATAGACTCACTACTTTTCTCTTAGATCATGGCTTTAGGATGGGCAGTGCGGACACCACTCTATTTGTTCAAACCAAGAATTCTGATCTTATTATCCTTCAAATTTATGTTGATGATATCATTTTTGGGGCCACAAATGAGAAATTATGTGAAGAAATTGTCACCTTAATGAAATCTGAATTTGAAATGAGCCTAGTAGGAGAACTTACCTATTTCTTAGGTTTTCAAATTTCTCAACGCCAAGATGGGATTTTTATCAACTAATCAAAATATATTAAAGACATGCTTGTGCGTTTTGGGTTTGGGAATTTGAAACAAGTCAAAACTCCTATTAGTGCTTCTCTTAAATTAGAAAAAGATGAGAGTGAGATTTCTATCGATCAGATTGTGTTTCGGGGTATGATAGGATCGTTGCTATATTTGAGTGCCTCAAGGCCCGATATCACATTTGCGGTAGGTATGTGTGCAAGGTATCAAGCCGACCCTAGAGAGTCTCATTTGAAAGCGGTAAAACATATCTTTAGGTATCTTATAGGCACACATAACCTTGGACTTTGGTACCCTCACTCCTACGATTTCTCTCTTCACGGGTATTCAGACTCAGACTATGCCGGATGCTCTCTCGATCGCAAGAGCACGAGCGGTACTTGCCATTTCCTAGGTCCGACACTAGTCTCATGGTCTAGCCACAAACAAAACTCGGTTGCTCTATCAACCGCTGAGGTCGAGTACATAACATTAGGAAGTTGTTGCGCTCAAGCATTATGGATGTCTCAAACGTTAGAAGACTTTGGTCTCACATATCGAAAGGTAACACTTCGATGCGATAATAAGAGTGTCATTGACTTAACCTATAATCCAGTGCACCATTCTCGGTCAAAACCTATTGATGTGCGTCATCATTTCATTCGATATCATATCAAAAAGGACAACGTGAGTGTCGTCTTTATTGCCACCGATGATCAACTTGCGGACATTATAACTAAACCTCTCCTGGATGCCCGTTTTTCTCTACTCCGACTCGAGCTTGGCATTCTTGATCTCTCATCCTAGTTCTATTTTATTATTTTTTCTGCTCTTTCTTTGTCTATGTATTTTTTGTTATATTGCAAAAACAACACAAACATGTCTCCTTTTTGTGTTTTTCTTCGCATTGTTTAAGTTTTGTTTTAAAAAAACAAAATTTTTTTTTTTTTTTTATGAATCGTTCTTTTCATGGGCTCACGTGACTGCGTCTTATACCATACCGTGTATGCACAGTGTTTGAGTTTACTCGATTAATCTTTGTCAAACATTGTCCTCCGGTCATAGTGAGCTAAATCTCTAAGTGCTTAGCTATTGAGTGCGCAAATACTTGTGAGTGTATGTTGTCTATGCCTCTAGGTATGTGAGGATTTAGATAAGGGAATGACCTATCACACTGCACACATCTCTAGTTGAAGCACTCTTGTACAAATACAAGACTTACATGCTACACCTCTTGACGTTGCATCCTAACACTTTAGAAATACTTTGAATAATCAATGTCACGACACTTATGTGCTTGTATAAAGATTAAAACTTTGGGCAACCGTCTCTAGTGCTAAGGTCTTAAGCATACATGTTAAAGTGCATCTATCTAGGTGGATAGATTTCGATTGGCTTGGGGTCCCTTGAAATTCAAAAAAAAATAATATAAATATCAACGTGATAACTCTAAGCAAATAAACTCAAAACTCTATGCTAGCTATTCACTTTCTGTTCAAGGACCCCCCAAGCACTACTCATTCCTCCTGATAAGTCTTTATTAGCATTGTGAGGATGAGCATCTTGGTTCAAAGAGTCGTTTCGATCGTGTGCCTAGACCCACACTAAGCTACGTGCCTCTAGTTTCCAATCCTGATATAGCATCGTTAGATACGTGACGTGATTATTCCCTATATTTCTTCTGTTTAAGTTATTTTAAAGCTCGAGAGCTCACATGTAATACTTGTTATTTCTTATTGGTGCTCTCTCTCTATTGATGTTTCACGTCCACGTCATTGTCTTATTTAAGACTTCCGCGCATAAGAATTGGACTGCAACTGCACAAATTCTTTGTAGCACAATACGTAATAGCACTTGATTTACACTCATGACGTTTTACAATGTTTGCTTAAATTAATTTCTTTCCTATCTCTTACAACATTGTTGCCATACTCGTTGTATGATTTGATTCGTGTGCGTTGTCCAATTTTTATTAACTCTGACTATTTGCTCCATTTTGTGTCCTCTTTAATTCTGAATTTTGGCAACATTGTGTGATCCCGGTACTTCAAATTCTTTGATAGTGATTACGTTTTGGGTCACTCGTATACTTAATATATATACTCTTTTCATCCTATTTGTCTGGTTTGTCTTGCCCGCCCTTTTGATATTATCAAAGGGGGAGAATATAATGTTCATGAGTATGTTCATGAGATATATTGTTCATGAGTATGTTCATGAGTATGGTCACGAGTTAGGAGGGTTAGGAGAGGTCATATGTAGGGGGAGCACGGCTAGGAGAGGTAAATTGTAGGGGAGCATGATGTTAATGTGTGCTCATAGATAGGGGGAGTAACACATAGATAGGGGGAGCAAGTAGAACGTATAGACTCTCCAATACACTGCAACCTGTTGTTAGCTTATATTTCATATCTTTATTTTGCACTCTATCTCATGTTTATTTATCATGAACGAGAATTGATATTATCAAAAGAGGGAGTTTGTTGGAACCGTGGTTATCTCATGTTTATTTATCATGAACGAGAATTGATATTATCAAAAGAGGGAGTTTGTTGGAACCGTGGTTTCACATTCCTTGTGTTTGAGAATATCAACTCCCAGGTTGTATTTGATCATATTGTATGTTGATAGAGTGTGCAGGTTGACAGGTGTAAGCAAAGAAAAAGGCATATATGAAAGCTACCGCCCAGCGCTAGCACTAACGCGCCGCGCTAGCCAGTCGACGAACGTCGAAAGAAGAAGTGTCGAGACAATAGCTTTGAGTGAAGGCTACCGCCCAGCGTTAGTACTACCGCAGACGCTAACTCGATGATTTATTTGGATCTAGCGCTCTGGATGGTCTCGGCGCTAGCTCTACCGCGCCGCGCTAGCTCCCGTCAGGCGTTAGTACTACCGCAGGCGCTAACTCGACGATTTATTTGGACCTAGCGCTCTGGATGGTCTCGGCGCTAGCTCTACCGCACGGCGCTAGCCTTGTCAAACGGGTGTTGTCTTTTCAGGAACGTCGCATCCAATGTTACCGCGCGGCGGTAGGCTCTACCGCGCGGCGCTAGTTCAAATGAAAAAGCAAAATATTGTTTCGAAAGATTATTTTCCAGATTTGGAGGACAGCTGAGACAACAAGCGCGCGAAACTACCGCAGGCGCTAGTCTTACCGCCGACGGTAGCCTGTTTTCATGAAGACGTATAAAAGTCGTTGCGTTTCCTGTTGTTATTGGGACCTGTAGACGAATTTTGACGAAGGGTTTCAGAACTCCAGATTTCGGCTGCCTCCTTGCGCCCGTCTCCACTTGTCTCCGTCAAAGTTGAAGGAAGCTATCTCCCTCCCGTTCGTGAACGAAAAACTCCGGCGATCCAGAATCTTCATCGACCACTGAGAACCAACCGTTTGCTCGCCAACGAAGATTTCAAGCACCGGTCGTAGGTCGCACACCGGAGAAGTCGTCAAGAGGGAGAACTTCATTTTCTCATCGTCTTTATTTTTAATCTTTGTACTCTCTTTCTATTTTCTGTTTAGTTTTTGGTGAGGAAAATCGACCGGTGAGGGTCGTCGGAATCCGGGTAGGATCCGCGGTAAATCGTCCCGGGAGTTGGGACATCTAGATCGGAGGATCTAGTTGGGCTCTAAGACCCTTCCTTGTGTGGAGGTGAAGAGTGGACTCTAAGACCCTTCCTTGTGTGGAGGTGAAGAGTGGGCTCTAAGACCCTTCCTTGTGTGGAGGTGAAGAGTGGGCTCTAAGACCCTTCCTTGTGTGGAGGTGAAGAGTGGGCTCTGAGACCCTTCCTTGTGTGGAGGTGAAAAGCGGCTCGAAGTCCTTTCTCGGAAGGAAAGTGAGAGAGCCAACCGGTCCGGGTAGTGGGTCGGCATACAAAACCCAAGAGTTTTGATTCTCATCGTCTCCGATCTTCGACGTCATGAAGATCAAGTGTTGATGTAAACCATGTATGAACTATATTTCATTATTGTTTTAATGCAATGAAATTACTTTCTTCTGTGATTGGTGTTAGTGCGTGAAATTTAGTAAAATTTTATTAAACGTTGTAAAACCTTATTCACCCCCCCCCCCCCCCCCGGGGGGGGGGCTCTAAGGTTGACCACTAGATCCAACAACCGGTACATACCTGATACTCGATGGATACACCTATGTGGATACACTTGGACTTAGCACACCATTCTGCATATTGTGATACAAGTTTGTTTTTCTAGAATAAACAAAAGTTGGCTCTATGCTAGGAAGTGTTGGTACGTTCAATTTAGTTGTGTGTCCTTAGTGAGTATTTTTCTTCTACTGGTACGTTTCTATTACAAGTATGTGTATTGAATGTTGATATGGCGCAAGTTATTAACAAAACGGCTAATTTGTCTCTAGACTCTCCTCTTTGAGTTGTGTTGCGCTCGTTACTCAAGCACGCAGAGTTCCGCTCGGATGCTGATCTGTTTAGTTAAGTGGATTGAACCGAAAAATGGACTTGGAACTTGTTTTACTAGTGTACCTCATTAGGCCTTGTTTTATAGGTATCAAATCACATTACAGCTTGTAAATTTTTTTGCTAGTGTGCCTCATCAGGCCGTTTTTTATAGGTATCAAATCTCATTGGGACTTGGAACTTGTTTTGCTAGTGTTCTCTCTTATTTTAAACAGGTTAAAATCTTCAAATATGAAGGAAATGCAGTCTACCAATTTGTTAATATGTAGGTATCAAATGGAGATATTTTTAACCACTTTTTAGGCTAACTGATTTTAACCTAATGCCATACCCATTAGCTAAATTCCAAAATTTAGGGTTTACTAAAGAAAATAGCAGCCCAAACTTAAACCAGTTTAAATTTGAATTAAATCTTAGAGATCATTTTTAAACCTCAGCATATCTTATATTTTAATCTATCTTCAAACGTACCTACAATGTTTATCGCTCTATTGTGAACAGCAGCAAAGCACATTGAACACTGAACAACAAAAGCAAATGTTTTTTTAAGTGTTGATACATTACTGCATTTCCTTTATATTTGAAGATTGTCGTAGCAATATTTTTTAACAATTTGACTGTTATCTGCATTTCACCTCATCTGGGGCTGCATTTTCGTCTTATGACAAATAAATTTGAAGTAGAACTTTTTTTAAAGGCAGGCTTTTAGAGGGTTTTTTTTCTACTTTTTAAGTAAGTTCCAGGTTATTCAAAAGTTGTTTATTCTAATTGATAGCAAACATGTTTGATGCAGGCAAAGCAGTAAAGATGTCTGGAGGATGGATCTACCGAACCTGCTTGAAGATGAATGTTGTTTAAACATGGCTGGTGAATCGTTGTAGATATAAGTTAATTGTTTCTATCTAAGGGAGTTACTTTTTAGTTTAATAATAGAATAATGCTTGCCGTTACACATTAAGCAAGCTGGCATGCAAGTTGCCTAAAAATGACTGCTAGTGTTTGTTGGGCTCACCAGTCTTTCCATAAGCTATGAAATGTTTCCAACATATCATTTTTTTTTCTGAGAGCTTCCCCAGTAGTGTTTGTGGGCACACCTAAACATCATTTTAATGGGTCATGTTATATTCAGGCCAATTTTGGCTATGCACAGTCCAAGGATAAATGCAGGCCAAACTAAAAAATCACAGGAAATGATGAGCCCGTATAAGTCTGGCCTGCACATAACCGCTATGAAATTGCATGGCCTGCACATAACCAAAGTGGACTTGCATATAGTTATGGCCTTTTAATAATAGAATAGAATAATGCTTGCATTTGTTTTATTTGACTTGTTAGATGGCTGTTTTAACTTGGATAGCTTTTTTTTTTCCATTCAGAAATTACTGGTATGATGGTAAAGAACAAAAATGGAAAAAACTCCGGCCATGAAATTCCTTTTTTTTACTGTTACTCAGATTGTTTTGGGCAACAGATAATGAAATGATGTATAGTTTATTGGAAGAGTGTTAACTTTGCTTCTTTCCTGCAGCAGAATATTGCGATTCTCAACAGAAAAATCTCCTCACAACTTTGTCATGCCTCTATCCCTGGCTCCAATGGCCTGTTATTTTCTCATCAACTGCATTGCATTTTTTGTTGTTGTTAAGATGACCTTTTTTATTATTTCCAGGTAAACTCCCAAGTTATCACATTTTTCTCTAGACCCTAAACTGAATATAACCCTAACTGCAGTTCGATTATAAGAATAGAAGTCAAAAGCCAAAAAGTGCAAGAACTCTTTTTTGGGCGGAGGGAATTGAATGCAGCAGAGACAGGCAGGCAGTTAACTGGATGGAACCTGACAACAAAGTTGAGCAGAAATCAAACATCGTAGTAGAGAAATGGCGAGCGTTTGGTTAAAAAGTGCAATCCCAAGGGGTTATACACCGTGAGCATACAAAGAGGATAAGTGGGAGCACAAAATTTAACCGAGCTGCAATATCATAGCACTTGTTTCGTCATTTCAGGACAGGAATTCACCTGTCTATCATCCTGGAGGGCAGATCACTTTGCAAGAGGAGGTGAGACAGGTGCATTCCGTGGAGAGGGGTTGAGTGTATTGGGCTGCGGTCCTGATTAAACTTGCTTAGTGGATTCCAAGATGCGCCCCATGTGACAGAGTGATATGCCCTTCTGGGTGACTGATATAGATTTTTGGCCTACATCAGAAAATCACAAGTTACACTTGATTGCCCATAATGAAGAGTTTTAATAAAAATGTTCTTCTACACTATATTAATATTACTATTTTTATATAAAAGGATAGACCGATACAACAAGATGCATTTTGGGGCGGTATTGATTATAGCACGGCTCAAATACTGATTGACTGCAATATCTCTTTGCTAATAAAAATGGAATGACACAACATAATAGTAATTGATGAAAATCATCTTAAAGTTCCAAATGAAAAGCAAACCCTAAACTAAGGCTCCGTTTTGCATGGCGCCGGAGGTCGTGAATGCAGTGGTTATGAACAACATGACCTCAGCTAAACTTCATCTACTTTTATATTCAAAAGTAGTTTTATTTTCTTGATGATCATAACCATTGTCATGCCAAACATACATTCTATCACATTGACATTTTTGTCCGTGAGCAAAAATGCCATCCCAGGTCACCAGACAGGTGATGCTAGGCCTATATACATTTTCTCAGATTTTCTAATCGCTTGATTTTGATGTCTGGCAGACCAGCATAGGTTAATTATAACTTAGCAACACAAAAGCGCCAACAAAAGCAACTACACATCTTCAATATTATCGAGGTTGAAATGCATACACATGCAGTGGAAGCAGCAACGGCAGGTATTGAGGGTGACTATCGGAAAAATCTAGACATAAATATGCCAACATCGCGTGTCAACAATCAAAACCCTGATCAATCTCCTTCTTAATAAATAGTGAACGAAACACAGGAGGCCAAAGCCAAAGAAAGGGAGGACAATCATAAAATTGATCCTAGTATTTTGTCTGGATGAGAAATAGTTTTTAGAGATTACAAAACACAAAGGAGTTTGGTCTGCTTCAACATACTAAAATAGAGAGGTTCCCTTGCCCTTCTTGTCGCCACCAATCTCAAAGTGCTTGCACCTCTGCATATATCACCCGATTTTTTTTTTCAATTAGTACTCAGCTAAGAAAGATATCACGTTTTATTTCATATTGGCGTGATAGAAAGACGATTCCTTAAATATGCGTGAGCAGCTGGACTCAGAATATAAGCACAATTGGAAGTCTTGCTCAAAAGTTCATCTTAAGAGGAATAATTCGGTCCTCTAATGCATTAGTGCCGAGTACACTTTCATGTGCGTGGAGCAGCAAGCCTCAGCGGCCTAGACCTTATGATTTGTAATGAATAAATCAGGGCATAGTTGGAGTTCATGTAATATCCAAAACAAGCAGAGTATTCAAATAGCATGCTTTATTTTTTGTAAATAATACACATTTGTAGCAGTGAAAAAGGATTCTTTTCTGAAAAATAACTGATTTCACTGAGAAATTGACATCTCATAGAAAGAAAAAGCATGAAAAGGAGTTTTTAAAAAAATGCACTGATATCAACTGTGAATGAAGATATTGAGTTGTAACTATTCTGCATAAACAAAAATTAGGTTTTTATTATACTTTTAGGTTTCCATTTATTGAAGAACATTAAGGCATAAGCTTGGCAGTTGGAACCAAGGGATATACCTATATTGCATGCTGAGAAAAATGCTTGCAGCTTTGGCATTGCAATTTCAGAACAATCTTCTTTGTAGCTTTTGCCTGACACAAATTTCATACTTCTTAGGACTGTGAAGACATTTATATACATCGGAATTTCAATGAGAGCATGAAAAAATGCACCAGTGACAGCAGTATACCTTCTTGTGGAAGATCGGCTTAGTCTGGCGACCATAACCGGATTGTTTCCTGGAGCTTTCCTTGGGCGGAGAGACTGTCCTCGCCCTTCTTGTATGAGTAACCTTGTGCCAGGTGTGCTTCTTGCACACCTTATCTTGCAGTAGGTCTTCTTGGTCTTCGGGTCGTTCACCTGTATTTGTTTGAATGGAACAATAAATCACACATTATATAGGAACATCTTGTTTTTGATAAATGCAGTATGCTACTAACCTAATAACAATCTGAAATATAGCATAAAGATTTTTTCCGTGTAAAAAAAAACCGAGATGAATGAGATTTCAATGGACTAGGAGCCAAAAAGGTGTGAAGGTATCTAGTTCTAAGCTGAACACTCTCAAAATCATAGCGCTATATATCAAAATTTCACAGGCATACGCAGAAGCACAATTCAGGGCATTATAAGCCCCTATTTTGTATCCATTGTCTAAGCAAAAAAATATCTTTATAAAGAAGTAACATCTGAAGCTCAACATGTGTACACAAAATTACTATTTTGATCCCATGATTTTGTTTCTTTATCCTGGAGAAAGTCTTATAACCTAGTTCATTTCATCCAAAAAATACAGACTGCCAGAAAGTGGATTTTTATATACATTATTGAATCTCTCACTCATGAAGATTATGATTTTGCCATTATATTCTAATTTCTAATTCAGCTATGGCTTGCAATATTAGTAAACTTCCATTTGTATGTAAAGATTGTATGGAAGTTAACACTGTTTAAAAACAAACAAAAAACGTGTCATAACATACTGCATTGTATTCATTATTTGTCAAGATCAGAAATGCATAAGGAAGACACCTCAAATGTTCAGCTCGACAGCCTCAGGTGCCCAGCTCGGCAGCCTCAGGTGCCCAGCTCGGCATCCTCAGGTGCCCAGCTCGCAACCTCAGGTGCCCAGCTCGGCAGCCTCAGGTGCCCAGCTCGACAGCCTCAGGTGCCCAGCTCGGCAGCCTCAGGTGCCCAGCTCAGCAGCCTCATGTGTCGAGCTCGGCGGCCGAGCTCGGCGGCCGAGCTCGGCGGCCTCAGGTGCCAAGCTCGGCGGCCTCAGGTGTTCAGCTCGGCAGCCTCAGTGTCCAGTTCAGCGGTCTCAGATGTCTAGCTCAGCGGTCTCACATATCCATCTCAGTGGCCTCAGGTGTCTAGCTCGTCAGCCTCAGGTGTTTAGCTCGTCGATCTCACGTGTCCAGTTCGATGGACTCAGATGTCCAGCTCGCCAGCCTCAGGTGTCCAGCTCGCCAGCCTCAGGTGTCTAGCTCGCCAGCCTCAGGTGTCCAGCTCGCCAGCCTCAGGTGTACAACTCATCAGCCTCAGGTGTCCAACTCGTCAACCTTAGGTGTCCAACTCAACAACCTCAGGTGTTGATGTAGACTCACACTAGGGTTCTAAAAATAAATAATTTTTAAGCAAAATAAATTTTATTTTGTCATAAAATAGAAGGATGAATTTGAAAATAAATTGTTGTTTTAATTTTTTAGAAGAGGCCGAGCGGGCCAAAATGAGCTTTTGCGCGCAAAATCGATTTGGGAATGATTAAGCTAAATCGACTTGAAGATTTGTTACGCTCTCAATCTCAGAGCAGACGACTTTTCTTTAATATAATTATTCAAAAATTGTGAGAGAATTTTGTTGGTGCTCACGAGTTAAGCCTTAAACGATCCAAACATTCCACATACAAGACTTGCATAAAATATTTTATGGAGAAATAACGAAAATTCAGAATAATTAGGGAGATCTAGGCAAGCTCAGCATTATTTAATCAACTGAATAAAAATAAGTGATCGTTAACCGCAATCCGTATTTGGCTTGTCGCACCCTAATGTTAACCGCAAGCCAAAATTTTAACCGCAACCCAAAATTTTATCCGCAACCCGAAATTAAATTTGTCGCACACCGCTTCATTACTGGTTTCACCTCCTCAAATCAGACTACCACTGCAATGATGGAAATTTTCAAGTCTGAACCTCCGACACTTCCAGTTAGAGATCAGCCATGCCTCAAATAGGCTGAGATCTACATGTGTCAATGCTGTTTTTCAGCTCCATTGATTCCCTCTCCTCCCCTAAAAGGAGGGTCATGACGCGGATAAGCTGCGGCAACTGCGAGCTAAAACAAATGCTCAACTATAGATGTTGAGGAACCCAAAACAGAGATATTTCATGAGATTTGAAGCAAATGGAAATAGAATAAGGAATCCAGGATGAGAGGAGGAAAGAAAAAATGATAATGGATTTCTCCCCTCTTTATCGTCCTCTGTTCTGCGAAGAAGATGAGTTTTAAGGTAGAAGAGACTGAGGAACTCGCTTGACTGAAGCACAGGAGCAATGGGAAGATGGAGATGAGGAATGGGCAGAAGCACTCTCCTCTCTCATGGTCAACGAGGCGGAGACATATCTGGAGCTCTCGGCCATCGCCAAAGACATTTACCTTAGTGTGGTGAGGGGGTCTGTCGTGGAATGGATGGTGAAGATCAGTGGCCAACATGGCTTTTTGGTTCAGATTGTGCTCCTTGCAGTCAACATGGCTACAGGAAGACAAGTCATGGATGGGGTGGCTCGTTGCGGTGACATGCCTCTAGTGTTGAAGGTTGAAGAGATTAGTTATTCCCTTGCTTCTTCATCTCTAGCTTTCTCCTCCGACAAAAGAGATGGAGTGTGTATTCAAGAACATGACTATTCGGCAAATGGAGCTTCTCATGCAGTCAACCCTTCGGTGGAGAATGAATCCCGTCACTCCTCTCTCCCTTGCTCGCTGCCACCTCCAGAAGATTCCGGTCATGGCCGGCAGCTAGCCTCTTTGGGTTGCGGTTAAACACAAGAAAAGAGGTCTTTTTTTTTGAAGTTTTGGGATGTGAATAGCTAAATTTGGGTTGCGGTTAACAATCGCCTAAAAATATTGTAATGAAAATTAAGCAGAGATGGAGTTTTACCAAACACACACCCGACCGCAATTAAGAAGTTGGTTCAATTCAATTTGGGAGAACAATCGAAGAGAGGGTCCTGGTCCGGCCGAAGGAGAGTGGTCGGCTGAGTCCCTGGTTGGACACAAATTGCAGGGTTTGGAGTAGGTTGACCGTTGACGTCGACAGAACCTTGCAGGGCGTTGTGGATCGCAGCGTACAGAGAGCCCAACACCGGACGATGCAGGCTTACCGGCGCCGCAGGGAGGGAGCTTCGTCGTCGGGAAGATTGGCGCGGTCGACCGACGAAGGAGCTGGAACCGCCGTGTTCCGTTGTGGACTTGCGGTTGTCGGGGAGTAGCGAGAAAGGCATGAGAGCTCTCCTGCCGACTAGTGACGTTGTTGTGGGTGTTCCAGCCGAACAGAGGGAACGAAACTTTGGGTTTCGTTCTGTGTATTTTTTGGCCTCCTCCTAGGGTTTCGTCCTCTGTATTTTTTGGCCTCCTCCCCTCTTCTTTTTACAACTTTATAACTGAATTAGGCTCTTCTTATTTAGGCAGAATTTTTAATTGCCAATGAAGCGAATTCTGAATTGATTCTTAGTTTCCAAAATGAAATTATTCTCCATAATGATAAATTGATATCCCATCATTATTTTTATTTGTTAATTAAATAATTTTGAGCTTGTCATTTTCTCCTAAACTATCCTAAATTACTGGACCTCTTTATTTAGGATCTTACTGAACGGTCAACCCAGTAAGTTGAGGAAAAATGACCAATATGCGCGCGCGCGAAAACAACATAATACTATAATGCCGACACTAATAAAAACATGAATAATACCAAAATACTAAAGTTTGTCGCCGGATGCAACCTAGGTTGCAACAATTCTCTCGAGGTTGAAAGAGTTTGACCCCGACAAGAATTTGCACTGACTGGAAGTGGCTGATGTCATCGGGGGCCTGAGATCGGGTAGTATTTGTGGAAGTGCTGTAAGCTGACTGAGTCTAATACCGTGTGGGTCTCCACCAAATGGCATAAGGCCAATTGCATAGAGTGTCAGGAAGGCGGGTAGATCTGGTGGACAGAGGTTCTCATCAATTTGTCTCTGAGCTTGAAATGAGCCGAACTTTCCCTGTTGCAGCTTATGATGCATGTCAGCAGGAGCGGATCCAGGATTCGAAGTAAGGGGGGGGCTCAGAAAAATTATGAATCAAAATATAATAAGTAAAAAAATTTCTAATTTGAAATTTTAGCATTAACAATAAAAGAAATATTACAATATGGATGTTACCTTATTTTAGTTGTGCACGACATTTTTTCAACTTATAGAATTCATCAATGATCGCATCTTTCTCGATCTTCTCTGCTATTTATCGTTCTATGTAGAGAGTCATACAATTTGCCAGAAATTTGTTACCCAACCCGCTGTTAACGTCGTTGGAGCCGGAGGGAGAGACTAGAGAGGTAGAGAGCGCACACGGCCAGAGCACACCCTCCTTTTTCTTCGGATCTTCAAGCGGAGCTGCAGAGTGTGGAGGGCTGTCGGGGCCAAGTGGCCAACTGGAGGTCGGGTTGCTGTCTGCTGGTGGTACTGGTCGGGACTCGGGAGTCGACCGTCGGGACAACGGTAGGGGGTCGACCGGTCGAGGTGGGTCGATTGCCACTACAACAAATATGGACATCAGCGACGTTTTTAAGAAGCATTGGAGACGTTTTTCAAACGTCGTTAATGTTTTCACGACGTTTTTATGAACCGCATGCCGCAGGCGTCGCGAATACAATCGTCGCCATAAGTTTTCGTGGCATTTTTTTATACACCCACCGCCTGACATTAGCGACATTTACGTTAATATATGTGACGCGCTTTGACCACGTTTCGTAGTGTAAAATGTTGCAAGCCTTTGCAATGTCAAATTAAAAAATATGCAATTCTTGAGAGGAAAATATCTAGTCATAATTCGAGCAAAAACTCATAATTAATTATATCATAGGTAAAAATATTAGATACGTTTTTGTATGAAAAACTTTGCAAAAACTAAAAACAATGACAACGTTTAAACAAATGTCGCCAAAAAAACGTGGCTGATGTCCATATTTGTTGTAGTGTGCAGAAAGCCGATGAACGGTGGTCGATGGGAGTCAGCCGTTGGGACTCGGGAGTCGGCCATCGAGCTGCTGTCTGCTGGTGGTCGGGATCGAGAGAGAGAGAGACATGGACGAGATTGCGAGAAGACAGTCGGCCGTCGGGCTGCGCTAATCTCATCGGGAGGGAGATATGATAGAGTTTAATTATTTGGAGTTATATTATATAATTTATAAACATAATATATTAATTTCAAAATTCAAGGGGGGGCCCGGACCCCCCCTTGCCCCCACCTGGATCCGCCACTGCATGTCAGGAGTAACTCGCTGCCTGCTAAAATAAACAGACACCACATCTCCTTCTGAAAAGTTTAATTCTCAACGGTAAAGACAGGTCATGGGATTATAGATTTCAGAGGTTGCTTGTAATTCATTAGCAAAATTCTTATTCAGTTTTCTCAAATAATTAATGTGAGATTGAGCGACAAAGGGACAACGATCATTGAATAATGAAGGATGGCGGTGGCATAGAGATGGGATAAAAAGGTCATAAACAATTTCGGGTGAAATTTTAGTGGTATCATAAAGTTTAGAAATGTTAAATGCAAGTTTAATCTGTGGAGAGAACCGATCCAGTGTTTTTTGACCCGTCCCGATCACACACTTGAGAGACTTTCCCAAAATTTGAATAATAATCTTAGTCCGTTCATCCACCTGAGAATGACAGACGTTGTTAAACTCGAGTGAAACACCGAATCGTTTCCAGAGCGTTTTCCATATATATAAAATTAAAAATTTAATATTTTGATAACATTCAGCGTGCTTGTTCATACCTGATTGATAGTGTGGTGATATAAATATAAAATCAACATAGTTGGGTGTGTGGAATAAGTTGTCATCATGCATAGTGTGAAATAATTGAAAAACATCAAGTGGCACTGTAGGGACTGATAAATATGGAGTGACACATCTGGATCACGAATTAATTCATGGGGTGGGGGTTCAGGCGGGAGTACGGTAAGCAGTAGTGTAATGTAGGTAATGACAAGTGAACTAGGGGGTGCAAAGGTCCTCCCACGGGCCCTTGGAATCAGGCAGTTCTTCTAGGGAAGAAGAACAATCGTGCGTCCATTGTGCTCAAAGGAATGAGAGATCCTCGTGCCATCGTGCATGACATGCCGGTCGTATTGCCAAGCTCGCCCTAATAGGATGTGACAGACATCCATGACAACGACATGACATAATACTCTATCCGAATACGTGCTCCCTATAGAAAACTCTACTAGACAGTAATGTATGACGGCCATAGTCAAATGACTATTGATGTCGGATAAGCTGCATGATCTTTCTAACGGGTGTATCTCCAATTCTAATATGTCGACCATGCGCTGAGAAACGAAATTCTCCATACTACCGCTATCGATGATAATGGAACAAAACTATCCATAGATGCGTGCAGTAGTGCGGAAAATATCGTGTTTCTTATAGTCATCCTCAGTAGACTCACTAGGGGTAATCAAACTATAACGTGAGACGCAGACTAAGTGTTCGCCGTGTTCGCCTTCCACTTCTATGACATCCTCAGACATGTGCTCGTGTTCGGGCTCAGGGTGAGACTCATTATGTACTCCATACTCAGGCTCACCGTCATGGGAATTGATAATAGCGAAGAAGTGGCGTCGCAGAAAATCAGATGATTTGTACCCTGACTCCATACACTTGAAGCATCGGAATACTTCAGTGTTGGGCTTAGCCCCAATAATCTCATTTCCCTTGGAGAGAATGGTGGGTGGGGTTGGGGTCCTGATAGTGATGGGAGGATGAGGAGACTTCAAGATCCTAACAGTAATGGTTGTGGTGACGCTTGTTGTGGATCTATCAGTAGATCTAGCTCCGATTGATCGTTTTTGTGAGGCCTCTACCCTCCTCGCACGACTCGATATTTCTTGTAAGTCCTTGTAATCAAATAACTATAGTTGAACTCTAATGGAATAGTGCGGCCCGTTCAGATAATGGAAGACGGTCATATCATCGTCCTCTCGAAGTCGAGGCGAGACTGAAGGACTAGGAATGCGTTCGTGTACTCATCCACCATCAATTTGTCTTGTCATTGGTTGTGGAACCTACGATAGAGGGTTTGCGTGTAGTCCGTTGGAACATACCGCCTACGCAATTGTATTTTAAACTCACCCAAGTCGTAATCGGAGGTAATCCCAAATTGAATTTAGACCGCTCTAGCTGACCTCACCAAACCAAGGCGGAACCCTTCAACCTAAGGGTGGTGTACTCGATTTGCCTAGCTTGGGGCAATTGCTTCCAAGACAGGAAGCGATCAATTCTATCACACCAATATAGACATCACTCAGGTTTTAAATGTCTTTTGAAATCACCAACGTCTAACTTTATCCCTAGGTCCCAACAGGGTTTCGTTGTTCGGGTTCAGGCTCGGAGTGTGCAAGTTCTAGAGGTTTAGGGTTAGGGTCGATTTCGACCACTAGGGCAGGTGCTGGGATTAAGTGCACGTTTTCTTTGATATTATTAACCGAAGTGCGCAACTCGTTCATGACATGTGTGACACTACCCACGGTGGCGGTGAGAGTTTCAACCGTTTTCATTAAGTCACTCATGCGTTGGGCCAAATCCCCTACGTTATGTTCTAAATGGTAGACTAGTTTCTCAATTTAAAAGTTGATTTTTTATTTTCTTAAAAAATATTTAATTGATTTTTAAAAAATAAAATAGGTTACATTAAAAAAAACAATCTCTTTTTTTGTAAGATAAAGATTTCTAAAAAAACCCAATTGACTGACTCACGATAGGAGTTAGTCGACTAGCTCTGATATCAAACTGATGCAGACACACACTAGGGTTCTAAAAATAAATATTTTTTAAGCAAAATAAATTTTATTTTGTTATAAAATAGAATGATGGATAATTATTTTAATTTTCTAGAAGAGGCCGAGCGGGCCAAAATGAGTTTTCGCGCGCAAAATCAATTTGGGAATGATAAAGCTAAATCAACTCGAAGATTTGTTACGCTCTCAATCTCAGAGCAGATGACTTTTCTTTAGAATAATTATTCAAAAATTGTGAGAGAATTTCGTTGGTGCTCACGAGTTAAGCCTTACACGATCCAAACATTCCACAGACAAGACTTGCATAAAATATTTTATGGAGAAATAAAAAAAATTCAGAATAATTAGGAAGATCTAGGCAAGCTTAGCATTATTTTAATCAACTGAATAAAAATATTGTAATGAAAATTAAGCAGAGATGGAGGAATTCTACCAAACACACATCCGACCGTAATTAAGAAGTTGACTCAATTCAATCTGGGAGAACAACCGAAGAGAGGCGCCTGATCCTGGTCCGGTCGAAGGAGAGTGGTTGACTGAGTCTCTGGTTGGACACAAATTGCAGGGTCTGGAGTAGGGTTGACGTCGACAGAACCTTCCAAGGCGTCGTGGATCGCATCGTACAGATAGCCCAACGTCGTACGATGCAGACTTATCGGCGCCGCAGGGAGGGAGCTTCATTGTCGGGAAGATTGGCGCGGTCAACCGACGAAGGAGCTGGAACTGCCGTGTTCCGTTGTGGACTTGTGGTTGTCGGGGAGTAGGAAGAATGGCGTGAGAGCTCTCTTGCCGACTTGTGACGTTGATGTGAGTGTTTCAGCCAAACAGAGGGAAGGAATCTTAGGGTTTCATCCCTTGTAATTTTTGGCCTCATCTCTCTTTTCTTGACTACTTTATAACTGAATTAGGCTCTTCTTCTTTAGGAAGAATTTTTAAATTGCCAATCAAGCGAATGCTGAATTGATTCTTAGTTTCCAAAACAATTATTCTCCTTAATGATAAATTGATATCCCCCATCTTTATTTTTATTTGTTAATTAAATAATTATAGCTTGCCATTTTCTCCTAAACTATCCTAAATTATCGAACGTCTTTATTTAGGATCTTACTAGACGGTCAACCTAGTAAGTCAAGGAAAAACGGCCAATATGCGCACAAATGCAAAAACAATGTAATACTATAATGTCGACACTAATAAAAACATGAAAAATACCAAAATACTAAAGTTGGTCGCCGAATGTGACCTAGGTTGCATCTGGTGTGTAGCTCAGCGACCACATGTGTGTAGCTCGGCGGCCTCAGGTGTCCAGCTCGGCGGCCTCATGTTTGCAGCTCGGCGGCCTCTCAGTGACCTCTTGGGGACCTTGTGTGGGAGAGGGGGATATCTTTGTATATAAATAGGACCACATTGTAACGGGTGGAAGACAGTTCGCACCCTGCAACGAGTCGCCTCTTTGAAGATTTGGGGATCTGTCTGCCTTCACCTGAACTCACACAACATTTAGTTTGGGAGGAATTCCTATACACTCCTGAGTATGCGGTTAAACCTCCACAGTGTAACACGACCTATGTTGTCAAGGCGCGCGCCTAGGCACGCCTGAGGCACCAGGCGCATGGGGCGCAAGCTGGCGCGCACTAGCAAGCCCAAGGCAAGCGATGTGCTTTAGGCGCGCGCCTCACACACCTACCAGGCGCAGTTCAGGCGCTTCTTATTGCATGGACCGGTTTTAACCTAAAAACCGGTTCAGGCAATCAGGCATGACCTTATAATGACGATTCATTTTCCCGCAACCCTTTTAGGGCTAAGAATCGAGCCTGCCTTCCCGCTGACTGCCGATTCCCGTCCTCGACTCCTCTACTCTCCTCCTTTCCTCTCGCCGGAGTCGCCACCGCTCTTCTTGCCGAAGTCACTGATTTCTATACTCATGGGAGAGTCGGAGACGCAAAAGAAGGATTAGCCAGCGCCTTTCTTCTTTCCGGAGTCACGGAAACTCCTGCATCCTCTCATCTCATCTTTTAATTGAAAGAATCATTCTCCATTTCTCCTCTTCTTTCTTCTTTTAATTGCTGCTAGGATTATTTGTGATGAATCTTTTAATGTTCTAACTTCTAAGCTTTACTTGCATTTGTTTTAATTGCTAAAGAAGGATATTTTGCTCTTCTGTATGATTGTTGACTTGCTGTAAGCTTTACTTGCTTCCAGTTCACTGTAAAAAAAGAAATAGATTTACAGTGAACTGGGCTCCAGTTCACTGATTTACAGTGAACTGGAAGCCTAGTTCACTGTAAACTGTTTACAGTGAACTGGGCTTCATCCAGTTCACTGTTTTACAGTGAACTGGACTTCATTTAGTTCACTGATTACAGTGAACTGGACTTCATCCAGTTCACTATTTTACAGTGAACTAGGTTTCATCCAGTTCACTGATTGTTGACTTGTTGTATGATTTACGATAAATCTTCTTAGGTTTGAAGTTGAAGCACCATAAGATTGTCACCACTCAGCTGTCATAAAAGTGCTTAGCCTTACATGCAGTGCATTCGGTTGTGAGCAAAATTGGAGTTTTTTTGAACATGTAAGCTGTTACAATTTATTATCAGTGATTTATATTTCATATATTAAAGATAACTTATTTATACGGTTATTGTTTATTGCAGATACGTAGCAAAAAAAGAAACATACTAGCTCAACAACGCTTGAATGATTTAGTATTTGTGAAGTACAATCGAGTGTTGAGACGTTGATATGATGTACGTGATTGCATAGATCCAATTTCGTTGACATATATTGATGATAACAATGAATGGTTGATGGGAAGAATAGAAGAAGATAATGATGCTGAGGCTGAGTGGGAGGACTTGGTCTTTGATGATGAGTTATTAACTTGTGGCACAGTTGTTAGTGCCACTAGAGTTGAAAAAGAAATTTATCGCACACGGTTATCGAAAGGAAAAATGTGGTTCCTACAAAGACACTTGAGAAAATAAGCATATCTAAGATGAAAACTCCTACTCCATTAGTCATTAGAGAGACTACTACTCCATTAGTCATTAGAGAGGCTAATACTCCATTAGTCCTCAGAACTGTTGATGTTGTCGATGAAGAGGAAATTGAATACAACGAAGAAGAAAAAGATTATAACGATAGTGGAGAAGATGATGAAGACATGGTCTTTTAAGATGATGGGTAGCTAGGTGAGTAATAGATTATTTAATCTGAAATTTTATTTAAATTGTACATTAATAGATGTTTTCTGATTACACGAATAATAATATTTTTCAGGACTGATTTGCAAATGGTGCCTCTCGATCTTCTGACGGGATCACTTGATGTTGCTATTTGATTATCACTTCGATCTTCTGATTGGACTATTTGATGTTACATATTTAATTCAAGTTTTATTTATGTCATTGAACTTTCGTGTGCTTATTACATTGCCCTTCTTTTTGTTGTGATTTTTCATGTTAGCATTTTACTCCCATTTTGTTGTTATCTGACCGGACCACTTGATGTTGCTATTTGATTATATGTCAGTGTGTTAGTAATTTATTTTGTCATTGCATACTGTCATTTGGATCACATTATTTTAGTGATGAGATAGCTAGTTTTTGATTTTCCGCTTCTAGGAGCTGTTTTGTTCAATATAAATTTTGATGTGGTACTATTACTTTTTTTATAATAAGGGTGTTTGGTTCATGATGTCTTACTGATGCCACGTTTTGAAATAACATTATAATTTCATATGGAGGCAATCTAGATGTTGGCCTAAATTGGTGGGTGAGTTAGTTCAGTTTTTTGTTCTCGTAGTGCAAATGTTGCTTGAGTTGAAGAACCAAATTCAGTTCACATGCAAAGAATGACCAAACAACATGCAGTTATATGACGACTATTCTGATATTTGTGTGTTTTTATGGACTGTCTTTATGGATTAAGTCCTGCTTGTGTTTAATGAGCTACATTTTTGTAATATTTGGTTCCAATTTCAAGAATTACAAAATTTGTAAAACTTTAATTCCTGTGAATGAATTAAATCATATAGCCAAACAACATTTCTGATCAATTCCAATTCTGCTGAATGAATTATATCCTACAGCCGAATAATAACTCTTTTCTTTCACTTTTTGTACTTTATAAGTTATAAATTTGATATAAAAACAAAAATAGGAAGAACACGTGCGAATTGGGGGCACAATTAGCTCAATTCCAGCGAATTGGGCGCCCAATTCGCTCAATTTCAGGGAATTGGGCGCCAAATTCACTCAATTTCAGGGAATTGGGCGTCCAATTCGCTCAATTTCTTTTTTCCTCCAATTTTTGAGCCTCACGTGCCTCAGGCATGCGCCTGCGCCTTACGCCTAGGCTCTAGGGCCCCTTTACGCCTTGGTGCATCTTGTGTTTTTGACAACATAGAACACGACCACCTCATATGATAATAAAATAGTCGCAACCTCTCACTTGTTCGCTTCGTGCCTATTCCTGCTAATTCATAGGATAGTAACTTTCGACAATCCTTTTGGTCCGAACTTTGCGAGCCGAGATCTTGGCCCTCTGCGGACTGATACCTCGACTCCTGCATGTGAGCCGGTTTCCTGGCTCCAACACAATGGTGCGGTGAGCGTGGCCTTTGGTTAAAGGAGGAAACACTTCAGAAGAAGTGTCATGGTGCATATGTCATGAAGACAAGCAAACATTAGATCGAGACCTATGGTGAGTACCAGTAGTCAACTCGCAAGCAAGTAGCCATCAATAAGCCAAAGCGAAATCAAGCGAGCTCTGACAATCAATTCGCGAGATGTTAGGATGCTAGGTGAGCTGGAGTACAGAAATAAAAAAAATTCTAGGGCATAGGGTCCGCAAATCCATATTTGTGAGGTGCTCTCTTACATTATGTGAGCTCAGACTCGCGAGCATCTCATCTTTTGTAATGTCATACTCACAATGTTCTTATATATCCATTCTGTGAGTTCTTACTCATATGGTGTTTCTTTAAAAGCTTACATTCTGCGAGTTCATGCTCACGATGATCTTATTCAACATCTTATATTTCACGAGATTTCTTACTCACGAGGTCTAGAACTTTGCATTCTGCGAGTTCATGCTCGCGATGATCTTATTCAACAATTTATATTTGCAAGAGTTCTTACTCATGAGGTCCTGAAGTTTACACTCAACAAGTTCATATCATGATGATCTTATTCAATGGCTTTTATTCCGCAATAGTTCTTACTCGTGAGGTCTTGAAATTTATATTTTGCAACTTCATACTTGCAATGACCTTATTAACAGCTTATATTCCACAAGATTTCTTACCCATAAGGTCATGAAGTATGTAGTTCACGAGTTCTTACTCATGGTGATCTTATTCAGGAACTTATATTTAGCAAGCGCTCTTACTCACTAAATTTTTAACCATCATTTATGTTGTTAAAGGAGCGCCTAAGGTACAAGCCTCACCAAGCTCAGAGGTTTGCACCTTCCGTCTCCTTTCTTGCACCTTTGGAGCATAAAATGCGCAACTGAGTGAGAAATATATTATAACCTTCTTTTTTCAAAATAAAAACAAAAAAAAAGTAAGAGCTTAATAATTTTTGCATGATTTAGTGTTTGTAAAACATAATGAAGCTTTGAGACTTAGATATGATGGAAGTGCCCAAATTAATTATATTTTTAAGAGATACAAATGATAGTAATGAATGATTAATGAGTAAAATAGATGAAAATTTTGATTAAGAAAATGAATTGCTGTTTGATATTGATTATTTAAATTTTAAAATGAGTGTGGTTGCGTCTTCCCCTCATCAGGCTCGCACCTGTGCATAGAATCAAAGACCCCTTTGCATCTTGGTGCGCTTTGCGCCTTTAATAACTAATCTTGCCACAATCTTACTCTACGGAAGTTCTTAAACGCAGGGACTTGAAACCTGTAAATTGTGTATTCTTGCCCGTCGTGATCTTACTCGCAATGATATTGTTCAGGAGCTTATATTTCATGAATATGATCTTAGGAGGTATTAGCAACAATTCCATTTGTGAAATGCACCTAAAAATAATAATAATTGATCATAATAATCCACAAACATTGACAGACGTAGACATATTCCAGCATAAACATGCGCTGCACCTAAAAATAATAATAATAATCCCGCGTAACCCAGATATCAAATCGAGAAACACTGAATGATCCTATCTCCCATCCTGACCGGTTCTTGATCTTACAGATCCTGAAAAAGTAGAATGGAAGATGACAAAAAGAATATTTGAATACAGAGATTCACAGTTCGGATTGCATGAGATGAAAAGGCAAATCGCTTTGTTTCTTGGATTGCAGGAGACGAGATAAGAACGAAGGGGGGAGTAGAAAAGAACAACATACCATGGTTGCCCTTGCTTGCTGCCAATGGCAGCCGCAAAAACCCTAGCCACAAATCTGAAGCCGCGAAAACCCTAGCCAATGGCAGCCGTGAGAAGTAGAATAGCCTGGTTTGTGGAAGCATTTCAAACCCTACACGACTACCGGCGGATTGAACCGGATTTCCGGTTTGGAAAGCCGTGGGTTGGGTTTACTTAGAATTAATATGATGAACTGAAATTAATGAGCTAAATTTGAGATTTGATTAGAAGATATCTATTTATAAATTAGAGAAAAATAAAAAAATCAGACCATAAATTTAAGTTGCGAGAATTTTTATAATAGTTGTTGCGGGTCACCCAGTTTTCCCCCATCAGGAGAATCAGAGCGCCTTAGTTTGGAATTGGACTGGGTGCGCAAATAATCAATGAATAATAACAGCAAAAGACAAAAGTCTTTTTTCATTGAAAACTCGAAAAGAGTGAAAAATCACGTGGTCGGATCTATGCCGAGACAAAATACACTATTTTGTTGGAGTTTACAAGAGTTGATATGATTTCTTGGAAGGTGACAGGTCACCTATTCGTTACAAAAACAAATTATGAAAACAGTGAAAAGAAACTAAGTCCTTGAAGCATCGATAGAAACACTCCAACTGGGAAAATCGCTAAGTTCGTGGAGCCTCAGTGGAAGCTCTCCTACTAGAAAAATCGCTAAGTCCATGATGCCTTGATGAGAGCGCTCCTTTGGAGAAGAATTTCATGCCTTGGAAGCTTTGAGATGCCTTCACACTAGAGAGGGAGCAGAGTGAATTCCAAGCAGATGAATGATCCAAATCCAACGTTCTCACCGAAAAATCCTAGGTCTCCTTCTAGCCTCTAGTGTTGCTTCCTCTTAAATGAAAGCATGGGGGTCTTTTTATATCTTTCTAGATGGACGTGTTGGTAATTACGTCAGGGTAGATTTTTAGCTGGTTAGTGGCGTCACTCTACTTTGGTCACCTTGATTGCCAATTTCACAAAATGACTGAAGTGCCCCCAGACGGCTCGGGAAGCCTTGGGAGGTTACTTGGCAGCAGCGGTTGCATCGGCCGGCCTGCGACGGTGGCGGGCGGTGGTGCGCGCACGATCCCCCAAAGGGGGCGCGCACTTGCACGCGCTGCTCCCCCATAGTAACTCCTCAAAACCCAAATATAAATAGGCCAAAATATGTCTAAGTCCCTTAGAGAAGTCCCATGGAGATTGGGGATAAATTGGGGGTGATTTGGAGGCCTTTTGGAGGCCTTATAGTTGTACACGGGTTATGACATGGGTGTGTCCAATGCTGTGTGCAGTTTTTCTAAGCATTTTGGAAATTAGAGAAGAACACAGGTTGTGACATGGGTGTGTCTAGAGCCATGTCGAGCTCTGAGTTTGGCCATTTTTATGTGATTGTGGGACACGACCTGTGACACAGTCATGTCGCAAGCCATGTATAGGCCCAGGAAGTCTGTTTTAAGGCCAAATCAGGGCCTTTCGTTTTATTTAGGTGGGATCTGATGGTCGGGAGGCTTTCCTGATGAGATAAGGTCGATAAATGAGGGTTTGAACCTCATTCCCCTTGTGCCATTCTCTTTCTAAGAGGTAGGGGAGAGCAAAGAAAGAAGGAGGAATCTCACCATTGTTGGAGCTTCGGAACACCAAATTGCGAGCTGGGTCCAGATCCGCGGAGGCGAGTCCGTTGCAGTTGTTTTCATACGACTAGTTTCTCCTCCATGGGGCTGAAGCGAACCTCCAGGGTAACAATTTTTCTCCTCTTGTTAGGTCGTGCGTGTCCTCTTTTTTTTTTTCTTTATACACATATGAAAGTGCCTCTTTCGCTAAATAGTGTACGACTAGGCTCTTCGAGTCGATTGAGCCCATCGCCGGCTTAAATTGCATATAGAATTCAAAATCAAAGCATGAACATAGGCATGCTATGTGATGCTCATTCAGACAAGTTGGTCTGGATTAGTGATGGTTATAATGATTTTTGTATGCCAGAGAAGACTATGTGATTTATGATGTTTTCGGGTTCTATGTGTTGTAGAGTGCTACAGGGAGTCCTGAAGGCAAACTCCATGAAATACCCAGAATAATGGATAAAATCAAAGTTCTGTCAGATATCACCAGGCGGTAGTGCTACCGCTGGCGGTAGCTCCTAGTGAGCTATTTTGTGGTTGTGAAGCCTGTATCCATGAGACAAGGTGGGTTGCTTGTTGAGCTGTTGAGCCTGGAGTGCCCAACTGTATTGGTTGTAAGTGCCAGCCTTGTTATATAACATCGGTTATGTATATGGTATCAGGAAGGGGAAAGCTGACCCGCGTCGGGCGTAGTACAAACGGTGATTTGAGCAACAGGATATGGCTGAACTATTCCCACACTATATCTTTCGGAATAGAATCCTAAGGTACTTGGAATCTTCGTTGGCATAGGAGAGAGTCGTGTCTACGTACCTATTGGGTACATTGGGAATTATGTACCTCATTTGGAGAAGCCCCTTGTCAACTCAATGATATACACAAAGTTTTATTTGATGTATGTTAAGTTTACATGTGCAGGATTTAAAGTGAAGAAACTTATCTAAGCATAAATGTGTCGACACAGTTCAATTGTGTCGACACCTCTGCAGAAGCTTTGTCGAGGCAAGTCAGTTGTCTCAACACCTTGAAGACTAAATAAGCTTACTTGACAAAATAAAGAGGAGAGTTATTTTGAGTAAAATTGTGTTGAGACAAACCAACTGTCTCGACATAATGCATGTTAAGTATAGTTGTCGACACATCAAACAGATTGTGTCGAGACAATCTCACTATCTTGACACAAGGCAGAATTAGAAGATGTCGATACAGCAGACAGTTGTGTCGAGAAAATCTCACTGTCTTGACACAAGAAAGAATCAGAAGATGTCGACACAATAGACAGTTGTGTCGAGACAATCTAACTGTCTCGATACAAGGCAGTATTAAGAGATGTCGACACAGATAACGGGTGTGTCGAGACAAGTCAACTGTCTCGACACTTTCAGCTTCTGATGAAAATTATTCCAAGCTAGAATGTGCCGAGACTGCGAAGATATCTCCACACATGTGTCGAGACATCTGGATCATCTCGACACTTATGTTTCAGAATATGCTGAGTTGACACCAAACATGTCAGAACTGTCAAGTCAGTTGTGGAAAACTCATACTTTAACAGAAATAGGTCAAGGAAGGATTTGATGTATGTTACTAACGTCATCAAACATAATCCAGCCATCTACGAAGTTTATAAATAGAAAGTGCTGCCTTCAAAGACGAATACGAGAGAATCGAGTCAAAAAGAACAACCGACAGATAAAATCAAGCAATCAGAATTTCTCGTTCTAATTTCTTCCAAGTCCTAACCAGGCGACATTTCCGAGAAAGAGGAAGAAGACGAAGGTCTTCAAGAAAGTCTTCAGATCCCTTTTACTAGGTTGATCTGAAGATCTAGTTGTATCTGATCAACAATATATTCAAGGTATTCATGCCGATCAACATCAAGAAGATTGTTGATTCAGGGGAGGAACTTTTCAGTCTACAAATCTATCAAGAAGAAATCCAATTGCAGCTGATTTGAAGAATTTATGTAAACAGATATATCAGATTACAGGTTTTCTTTTTTCTGTGTCTTATTTTATCACTTTATATTGTAAGATCTCCTAAAGATCTGAGTGGGTAGGAGATTCTTTTCTCTGAGATTGTAAGCCTAAATTATAAAGGCTGAGGTAGGGTTCTAGAGGGACCTGAGGTAGGTAGTTTGTGTAAATCACTGAGTTGTAGGCCTATTATATAAAGGTTGAGGTAGGGTTCTTGAGAGGGCCTGAGGTAGGGTTCTTGAGAGGGCCTGAGGTAGGAGATTGAGGGAATCTTTGAGGTAGGACTAGTTGGTCTGAGTGTAGGTTTCTTGACAAAAACTGAGCCTGTAGGATCTTTGGATCCGAGTTGAAAAGGAGGAGCTATAACCTTATCTAACACATTGCTAGTGAGGAAGAAGCGGGAAAGTGGATGTACCCTAGATAGGGGAACCACTATAAATTTTGTGTGTGCATTGTGCTGTGAACTGTTCTTTACTTGTGTTGTGTGTGCTATAAACTGTGATAGTATTATTGTTATTCAATAAGGGACAAAGAATTGCAAAGGAATTTTAAAAGGTCACCTATTCACCCCCCCTTAGGTGACTATCTACCCATATGCTTGACTTTTAAGTGGTATCAGAGGGAGGTTATTCAAAGAAAGACCTAACAGTATATAACACCCCTATCCGTCACATAACATATAACAGTAGGTCCAGCCGGGGCCCGACACCATATACCACGGACAGACTGGTGGGTTACTCAATGAAACCATTCAACCAATACAAACATCCTACACAGAGCATCTAGCAGAAGCAATTTATTAAGTTGCAACAATAAGAATCATGCCAACAAGTAAGAATGTCCACTAACAAAACCCAGAAGGAATGAAGTACAAAATACACAAAGTACTGGCCTTATGGCCTTATAAGAGTTCACAATAATTAAACAGTGTCTTACAGACTTCAGCTCGTAGGCCGGCCACACATGATTTAAATAAGTAAACAAATAAGGCCTTTGAGGGCCGGCTCAGCAACTTGGGCTTTGGCCCGCTATTTGCCGCTCGGCTCCGCAGCACCTGCAAGCACAATTCACCGCAATAGTGGCAAACAAGAATAACGGTCAGCTAAAACTGACCAAATTATAACGATTTCTCCCCCGAACTCGGGGCAGCAAAGCTCCTTCCCTGCACTTGTTAGCAAAACAAGCAATATAGTGAATAAACACAACATCACGGGTGCACGCACACACGGCCATACACCCCGTGCTCTCAGGGCACTTACTCGGTGAACTCGGTCCACCACCGCCCCCAGGACGGCAAACTCGTTAACAATAAAGTCTTCATGGCTTGAGCCGAAGACCCTCCCTCTATGCCATCGGTAGGCCACTAAACCGAACCACATAGAGCAGGCACGGTTTCACTCAACTCGCTGCTCACACTGCCACGAGACTAAAAATCATCGGTGTGAGCTAAGTTTCCCCATAACCCATAAAACGATCAAACAACGTACATAACCCGGTTTTGTACAACGATGGCTCCTGGGCCACCAACAATGGCAGAATCATGCTTCTGCCTAGATTTCCGGGTGCGCCTTGGGGTTAATCCCGAAGGATCCCTGCTGCAATCTACCACATAGAAACCCAAAAACAACAAAAGGCACGGAGTCTTCTCCGGCTAATTATGCATAGCAAATCATCACGCATCCAAACCAACATGTCCGGGTAGGCTTCACACACCATGCCTATGTCCGTTCTACGATTCCAGACTCTAACAAGGGGGACTTTACATATCTACCCCAAATAATACCACAAACTCGCCGCACACTCGCAGGAGAGGGTTTTCCCTATGCAAAGGAAGAAGAGCTTCACATGCTCAAGATGAGAATCGTTACTCTAGCATTTTTACTTGGCACCATGGAAATCTACGCGGATGAAAAGTACCACAATCTCCTTGCCTCCGTAGATCCGAAGTCAGCTCGCGATTTGGAGCTCTAAAACTCCGCCGGTGACCGGATCTAGCCTTCCTTCTTCCTCCTTGCTCTCTCCTCTCTCTAGATCTTAGAAAGAGAGTAACCCAAGAGAAATGGGGTTCTCTAAGCCCTAAACCCGGGTATATCCCTGAGGAAAAACCCCCAGCCATCGAATCTCAAAATAAGGAAATAGACGGCTGTGATCCGGACTTGAAATCCAAGATCTGGGCCGAACACGGCTTGCGACACGCCCGTGTCCAAGGCCGTGTCACCCATTCATCGTCACTCAAGAAATTCCCAACCTGAACACGGCCTGTGACACGACATCCGACATGCCCGTGTCGCATGTGATACGCCTGTGTCAGGGCCCGTGTCACGGCCCGTGTGCCCAAATGACACAGGTCTAGAAATGTACAGAGAAGGACACAGACATGTGACATGTCCGTATCACATGCCGTGTGCTAGACACGCCCTAGGACACGCTCGTGTCCCAGGCCGTGTATCTGACTTAGCACACTGCGCCAAATAACCCGAGGAGGACACGGGTATTCGACACGCCCGTGTTGAATTTGACATGCCCGTGTCGGACCCGAACACGCCTGGGCTCAGGACGTGCGTCCTCACTCAATGATCGTTGAGTGAAAGGCTTTGAGTGCTTGACACGCCCTGGGACACGCCCGTGTCCTGGCCATGCTCACCCCCCAACGACCGTTGACTGCAAATTTGTTGACCACGCGACCAGCGCCGAACCCGAGCACAACACGCCCTGGGACACACCCGTGTCCCAGGCCGTGTCACCTCTACTAAATCCCAGATTTGGCTCAAAACACCACCCGTCACTCTTTTGAGTTTCGGGGCGTTACACAGTCTGAAAAAGATCCTAAGGGTTTTTGATGATTATTAGATCTATGGCTTCTGAATCTTACAGAGAACTCAGTTATATGAAATTACCAATTTATACTAAGGATAACTTTGCAATATGGAAACAGAGAGTGAGACTGTTCATGGAAGCCTCAGATCCAAGAATTTTTGTCACAGTACAAGAAGGACCATATGTGACCATGAAAATACCAGTATTAGATGCAAATGATCAAACTCCTAAGAAACTGTCAGAAATGACAAAGGATAAGGTGATACTTGCTACTATGTACAAGAGAGCACATAATATAATAGTTAGTGTAATAGATAACTCAACCTTTCAGAATCTGGTGCACTAAAATACATCCAAGGAGATGTGAGATGTAATGTCTCCATCCGTCATATGGAATATAACAAAGGATTCGGCCGGGGCCCCACGCCATATTTCACAGACAAATGACGGAATCACGTGTGAATATCAAATATTTTCTACTCCCGTCTTAGCCCAGAGCATTCTAGTGGAAGTTTAAATCTTATAAGAACTCATCCAACGAATTTCCACTAAATATATAAATAACACATTTATATATAACACCAGGAATGTATACAAGAACTCAAACGCTCATGGCCTTAAGGCCTTACATGTTTCTCTTTACAAGAGGTGGTTTCATACATCGGCACGCAGGCCGGCCACACATGAAATTCAATTCTTTGCACGAACTTCAAGGGCCTACAAGCAACAGCAGTAAGGGCTTCAGCCCGCTCAATCCAAGTCAACATCAGCATGGACAACACCTGCATATGGACGTCCACCCCAAGGGTGATAAACAAAGCAACGGTCAGCATTCAGCTGACTAATTATAACGACCCAACCCTTACCCGGGGCAGTGGTTCCTTCCCTGCATACATTGCAATCACAATATATATATCACAACAAGTGCACTCACGCACAGCAACATCATAAATGTCGACCTTTGTGCCAGACACTCCGTGCACTCAGGGCACGCTTACGGTGTACCGAATCATTTCTGGTCCCACCATCGATTAGAGGTAATAGCTTGTTGGCCGGACACTAGTCTACTACAACACGCATGTTGGAGACATACTCGCCCATATCACTCAGAGGTTTTCACCTCACGACAACCATTGAGCACTCTAGTAACAAGCCGGGAAGGCCCGCAACCCCCCATTTGCATTGCTACCAACAAGTCGGGAAGGCCCGTAGCCCCCATTTGCACAGATCAACAAGCTGGGAAGGCCCGCAACCCCCCATTTGCACAGATCGACAAGCCGGGAAGGACCGCAGCCCCCCATTTGCACAGATCGACCCACCACCGTAGTGTAACAAGCCGGGAAGGCCCGAAACCCCCCATTTGCATGCTACTTTCCGGTTCAGCCCACAACTCAAGCAGAACATACAATTTCAATGCCATAAAGGCTCCACAATCCCAAAGAATGGTTCTCACGACCACATCACATACAACTCATGAAGAGCATACAACACAAGAAGCTCAAAAGCATCCTCACAAACTCCGTAACCTACTCGTTACATACATGGAGTCTTCTCCGGTTCGCAATATAAACATCACCAATCCAGACTAACCGTCCGGATGGGATTCACAGTATGCCTATTCCGTACTACTTATTTCCGGATCTAGATGCAGACTCGATTGGGAATATGAACCATCAACCTGTTGGAATCGCTTACGCTTTCCACCTCTTGGTGGAGGATTCCATGCACATGCATAAAGGAGGACTTAACTTGTCCAAGAAGGAGATCGTTACCCTTGACGATCGCTTTGGAGCCATGGAAATCTAGTCGGATGGTAATCACCGTGATGGCTTTGCCTCCACAATGCTAAACTCGGCTCTCGATTCGGATCACTGAAGCTCCACCGACGGTCGGAATCCTTCTGCTTCTTCCTTCCTTGCTCTCCCCTCTCTCTTCTCTTTAGAAAGAGAATGGTCAACATAGAATGAGAGTTTATCTCTCAGTCCTTGGTATTTTAACAGTAGGAGTCCTGGACCATTAGATCCAAATTAAAGGAAATAAACGGCCACGATTCGCTCTAAAAAGCATCTTCTCTGGGCTGATACGGCTTGTGACACGCCCGTGTCACAGGCCGTGTACCTAAAGCGGCACACAACCGACTAAATCCAGACTAGGACATGGGCTTAGACACGCCCGTGTCAGCTCTTGACATGCCTGTGTCAACCAGTACATGACCGTGCTGAGGGGCGTGTCCCTCAATTGACACAGGACCAACAATCCTGAAAGGGACACGGGTTCCCAACACGGCCGTGTCAACTTTGGCACGCTCGTGTCAACCAGAACGTGCCTGGGATCCAGGCCGTGTTCCACACCCAACACAACCCGACTACCAATCCGAGCAGGACATGCCCTTGGACACGCCCGTATCCCTGACCGTGTCGCCTCTTGAAGATCATCGACTGCACTTCGTCGAGAACTTGCGATAACACAGTGAAGGACATGCTCTGGGACATGCCCGTGTCCCAGGCCGTGTGCCTCACTCGAGACACACTCGAGGCCCACTCGAGTCCTACTCGAGACCCACTCGAGTTCACAGAGCTGGACACGCCCTGGGACACGCCCGTGTCCCAGGTCGTGTCACCCAGCCTGAACTCCAAATTGGGATTTGAGGTGTTACATGAGATACCCTCATAGTATACATGGAAGGCACAGAAAAGGTAAGAGATGACATGAAATCTCTCCTCAACCAGCAGTATGAGGCCTTTAGACAAGGAAAAACTGATTCTATTGAACAATGCTTTTAAAAGTTCTTTAGAATAGTTAATGACTTGAGAAAATATGACAGAAACTTCTCAAACTATGAACTAAATGACAAATTTCTGAGATCCATGGATAAATAATGAGACATCAAGATTTGTGTTGTAAGAGAGATGGGGAATCTAAGAAATATGTTACCCCTAGTCTTATATGGAAAGTTAATGTCACATGAACTTCGGCTAAATTCTAGGAAAGCTGAAGCTGAATCTGCTAGACACTCAACTCAGTCTAAATCTATGACCTCCAAAGCATATACTTCTAAGAAAGCTAGAAGAGAAATCCCATCATCATCCAAAAGGGATGAAGATACAGACAACACTGGAGCATGTTCTTCTTCAAAAGAAATATCAGATGATGAACTGGAACTGTTTACCAGGCAATTCAAGAAAATGTTAAGGAGGAAGCAGTTAAGCAATAGGAAACCTTCTAGATCAAGCTCTAATAAAAACAAAGACAAGCATAGAGACAAATCTGTGGTCAGGTATGATTCACAACATAACAAATAATTTAAGACTAACATTATTTGTTTTTGCTATAATAGGTCTGGACATGTCATTGCTGACTGTCCAGTAAAAAGAAAGGAGAACATGAAGTCAAAAGAAAAGAAGTTCAATAAGGACAAGAAATCAGAGAAGGGTCTAATGGCAAAGAAGTTAAAGACCTTGCCTGATAGTGAAACTGATTCAACTGAATTAGAAGAAGAACCTATAGGACTGTTCTCCTATGAAGAAGAGTTTATCAGAAGGGCTATATACAAAGGAAAGAGCTCCACAACTTCATGAAACTATGGTGATTCTGAAGAAGACATGGAGATCAACTTGATGGCAATATCTGATGACCAAGAAACAGAAGCATATGACTGTAAAAGTACACAGGTAATTTATGACAACTCTTCCTGCTCTAAGACTTTTGTTTATGAGTCTGAAGGTGAGCTAAACTCATGTGACTCAATGGTTGATTCACATGAGATTAACTCAGTGACTGAACTACAACATCTCACAGTTAAATTTGGTGAACTGCTGGTAGCTTTAGTTAACAGCATGAAGCTTGTTAAAGAACAAGCTGTAGAAATTGCATCTCTAAAAAGTTTTGAGTGTTATCACAAGATGGATACTCAAAAGATTGGTCTTCAAAGTTCTAAGTCACAAAACTTACTAAGATCATTGATGACCAAATAATATTAATTAAGATGTAGGATGCAACCATTCAGGAGCTAGAATTCAAACTCCTGAATGAGAGAAGCCTAGTACAATAATTTTCAAAACCCAAAACTGTACTGCCCATAATAGACACATTATCGGGAACACTTGGAAGTGGTCTTGGGTTTGTTAAACCCAAAAGAAAAAGGGGAAAAAGCCAAAAGGACCAAAGGGTCCAATCATTCCACAGCCAGTGTTCCAGACAAAGGCTCCAAGGAGAAATCTTGCAGTCGAGAGACAAAACAAGTATTGTGCTTCCAGTCAAGATAAAACTATTAAGTTTACTGACTCCTATCCAATGGAATGTCAGCACAAAGATTCTTCTATTCCTCCAAAGAGGAGGTACAACAGATATGAGTGCTGGTGTTGTGGAAAGATAGGACACTTTGCCTTAGATTACTGGTTTAATTACTCAGTGTCTTATATTCAAAAAAGATATCCAGTCAAGAAGTTTACTGGTGGCTTTAATAGAGCCACAACTAACAAAAACCTAGGACCCAAAACAATTTGGTTTCCTTAGGAAAAGTAAATTCTTATTTTTCAGGAATATCCATGTTCTAGAGATAGACCAATCTGATACTTGGATAGTGGATGTTCAAGACATATGACTCGAACAAGAGGAAATCTGAGGGAATACATCCCTCTAGAGGATGGACCAAAGGTGATTTTTGGAGGAGCTGACAAAGGCATAACCAAAGGTTATGGTAAGATCACAAATTTCTTAGTCACACTCACCAAAATAGCATATGTGGAAGGGTAACAACACAACCTTATAAGCATAAGCCAACTTTGTGATCTGGGTTATGACATATCTTTTTACAAAGATGAGTGCCTAATAAAAAGGTCAAGTGACCAAGAGGTCATCTCTACAGGCACTAGATGTGGGAATGTGTAATGTTTGAACTTTCTATATATAAAGTCAGACTCTCCCTTATGGCTAGTTTCAAGTGAGAAAGTCTCACATTGTGTCAAATGACAAAAGAGGCTAGCTCATTTGAAATATAAGGCCATAAGTAAACTCTACAGAAAAGGGCTTATTTGGAATGGTCCTAACCTTAAATGCTCTAAGGAGAGCATTTGATTAGCATGCCAAAAAGGCAAGCAGACTAAAGCTTCATTCAAGAGTTATGAATCCAAAGACTCAGTGAGGTGTTTATACCTCCTGCATATGGACTTGTTTGGTCCTATGCCAGTTCATAGTTTAGGATAAAGAGTCTACACCTTTGTAATCATTGATGATTATTCCAGATACACTTGAGTTTTCTTCTTAAGGAAAAAGTCTGAAACTCCTGATGTCTTCAAGACTTTTGTCAAATAAATTCAGAATGAATTAAACAGTACTGTGGTCAGAATTAGAAGTGACCATGGAACTGAATTTCAATCTGATTATATGATAAAGTTTTGTGAAGAACTGGGGATTCAGCAAGAATTTTCTTCATAAAGAACACCCCAACAAAATGGAGTTGCTAAGAGGAAGAACATGAATCTCATTGAAGCTGGAAGAACCATGCTGAGTGATTCTTCACTCCCAGAATATTTCTGGGCTGAGGCAATTAACACTCCATGTCATGTTCTTAACAGGACTTCAATTAACAAAAGACTAAATAGAACTCCTTATGAACTTATGAAGGGCAGAAAACCAAACAAAGCCTATTTCAGAATTTTTAGATGTAGATGTTATGTCCTAAATAATTGGAAAACATACATAACTAAGTTTGCTGAGAAGTCATATGATGGGATATTTGTTGGTTATAGTAACCACAACAAGGCTTATAAGGTCTACAACTTGAAGGATCAAGTTGTAGAGGAGTCTGTACATGTTGTATTTGATGAAAGTTCTATGTTTTATAATGATAAGTCAGGTACATAAAGCACAATAGGTGTGGACTTGAAGCTAAAGGAGCTGACTATAGAAGATACAGTTACAGCAAAGCAGAATATGCAAGATGAAATTAATATTGTTGAGGAAGTGCTTGCACAGGAAGAGCCAGGAGAAGCAACTCAATAACTTGATCAAGAAGGTCCAGGAGAAGAAGTCACATTGTCTGTAGCTGTCAGGTATATAAGGGATCATCCAAGGGAATTGATCATAGGAGATGCTGCACAGGGAGTGACCACAAGAAGCAGACATCACAATACTGTGATGTATTCAAGTTTTCTGTCCCAAACAGAACCAAAGAACTTTTAAGAAGCTAATGTGGATCCATTTCTGATAGGAGCAAGGCAGGAAGAATTGAACCAGTTCAAGAGATGTAAGGTCTGGAAGCTGGATCCCAGATCAGATGATTGCAACATCATAAGAACCAAATTGATATATAGAAACAAACTTGATGAGAATGGTGTAATAATAAGAAAAAAAGCTAGACTGGTTGTAAAGGGATATAAATAAGAAGAGGGAATAGACTTTGATCAAACCTTTGCATGCCGATCAACATCAAGAAGATTGCTGATTCAGAGGAGGAACTTTCAGTCTGCAAATCTATCAAGAAGAAATCCAATTGCAGCTGATTTGAAGAATTTGTGTAAACAGATATATCAGATTATAGGTTTTCTATTTTCTGTGTCTTATTTTATTACTTTATATTGTAAGATCTCCTAGAGATTTGAGTGGGTAGGAGATTCTTTTCTCTGATATTGTAAGCCTAAATTATAAATGCTGAGGTAGGGTTCTAGAGGGACCTGAGGTAGGTGATTTGTATAAATCACTAAGTTATAGGCCTATTCTATAAAGGCTGAGGTAGGGTTCTTGAGAGGGCCTGAGGTAGTGTTCTTGAGAGGGCCTGAGGTAGGAGATTGAGGGAATCTCTGAGGTAGGACCAGTTGGTCTGAGTGTAGGTTTCTTGACAGAAACTGAGCCTGTAGGATCTTTGGATCCGAGTTGAAAAGGAGGAGCTATAACCTTATCTAGCACATTGCTAGTGAGGAAGAAGCGAGAAAGTGGATGTACCCTAGATAGGGGAACCACTATAAATAATGTGTATTGTGTGTTGTGAACTGTTCTTTACTTGTGTTGTGTGTGCTATAAACTGTGATAATATTATTGTTATTCAATAAGGGACAAAGAATTGCAAAGGAATTTTAAAAGGTCACCTATTCACCCCCTTAGGTTACTATCTACCCATAGGCTTGACTTTCAAGTGGTATCAGAGGGAGGTTATTCAAAGAAAGACCTAATAGTCTGAAAAAGATCCTAAGGGTATTTGATGATTATCAGATCTATGTCTTCTGAATCTCACAGAGAACTGATCAGTTATATGAAATTGCCAATTTGTACTAAGGATAACTTTGCAATATGGAAACAGAGAGTGAGACTATTCATGAAAGCCTCAGATCCAATAATCTTTATCACAGTACAAGAAGGACCATATGTGCCCATGAAAATATCAATCTTAGATGAAAATGATCAAACTCCAAAGAAACTGTCAGAAATGACAAAGGATGAGGTGATACTTGCTACTATGGATAGGAGAGCACATAATATAATAGTTAGTGCAATAGATAACTCAACCTTTCAGAATCTGGTGCACTGTAATACATCCAAGGAGATGTGAGATACCCTCATAGTATATATGGAAGGCACAGAAGAGGTAAGAGATGACATGAAATCTCTCCTCAAACAGCAGTATGAGGCCTTTAGACAAGGAAAAACTGATTCTATTGCGCAATGCTATGAAAAGTTCTTTAGAATAGTTAATGACTTGAGAAACTATGACAGAAACTTCTCAAACTATGAACTAAATGACAAATTTCTAAGGTCCTTGAATAAAGAATGGGACATCAAGATTTATGCCGTAAGAGAGATGGGGAATCTAAGAAATATTTTACCCCAAGACTTATATGGGAAGTTAATGTCACATGAACTTCAGCTAAATTATAGGAAAGCTGAAGCTGAATCTGCCAGACACTCAACTCAGTCTAAATCTATGGCCTTTAAAGAAGATACTTCTAAGAAAGCTAGAAGAGAAATCCCATCATCACCCAGAAGGGATGAAGATACAAACATCACTAGAGCATGTTCTTCTTCAGAAGAAATATCAGATGATGAATTGTCACTGTTTACCTAGCAATTCAAGAAAATGTTAAGAAGGTGAAATTGAAGAAGTGGAGCAATAGGAAACCTTCTGGATCAAGCTCTAATAAAAACAAAGACAAGCACAGAGACAAATCTGTGGTCAGGTATGATTCATAATAGAATAAGCAATTTAAGATTTACATTATTTGTTTTTGTTGGGATTTGTCTCCACAATACCTCAGATTTGTAGGAGGTCAGACCTTGAACTAAGATGAATTAAGGTGTATTTGATGCTGTGTTTAAGTTGTATGTGTGCAGGTCCTTAATGCCAAGTGTAGACCAATGTCAGACTATAATGGGTCACCAAACACAGGACCATACAATGTAATCCCTCATTGTGTGATCCAAAGTGTTGGCCCATGTATAGCCTCTCTATTGGGATACACTTCCTATATGCACTTGGATTGATGGACAGAAGCATTGGAGCTAATTTCCTCAGAAAAATTTCTAAGTCCAAAATACTCGAGTAACCCCTTTGTTATACTCGAGTATCAGACTTAATACTCGAGTAGTTAGTTAGACATACTCGAGTAATCAGTTAGACTTACTCGAGTAGGGTCTGTATACTCGTGTATATATTTCTATACTCGAGTAGTTAGTTAGTCACTCGAGTAAGTTGTTTTCATACTCGAGTAAGTAACTTAATCACTCGAGTAAATCATGTATCATACTCGAGTAGATCTTTTTTCTTCTCTTTTCTGCAAGCTCAAGTAGTCATACTCGAGTAAGTATTCTGATACTCGAGTAAGTTGTTTTAATACTCGAGTAAGTATTTCCATACTCGAGTAATTGACTTTGACACTCGAGTAAGTGAATGTTTCCCGGATACATATTATAATACTCGAGTAACTTTCCCTTTCACTCGAGTATATCTTTCTTTCACTCGAGTATATATTTCTGATACTCGAGTATATATTTCTGATACCCGAGTATAGCTGTTCTGATACTCGAGTAGTTCATCTTTCACTCAGTAAATTTCTCTTACCTTACTCGAGTATATTTCTCTTTGTCACTCGAGTATCTAAATTCCCATACTCGAGTATATCTTCTCTTACTCGAGTATAGCGGTTCTCTATTCCAGAATTCTTCTAAGTTCGAATTCGCCTTAAGTAGTTTTGAATCCGTCATTTCTGATTGGTCCACGTGTCATCCTTAATTAAGATTATGACCGTTGGAGTCCACCTATAAAAAGGTCGTTTCAGAATTGACTAAATAACAAGATTACAGAGATATTCTCTTTAAGAAAAAGAAAATTCCGTGAACCCTAATTCTCACGCCGCCGCCGCCATTGCTGTTCACGGAAGAAAGTCTGGATCGTCGATCTCCGTCTTCAACGACTATTTCTCCAGTGATCCAGACAAAAGTGAATCACTCGATCTCGCCGAGCCTCAAAGATTTCAGATCTATCTTCTCGATCGAGGTGGTTCTAATTTTCAGATTTGTGGATCTCTCTCAAGTCATCTTCAACCTTTTCTGATCAAGCCGAAGTTCCTAAAGAAGAAGACTGTCAAAGATCAAGATCTGAAATTTGTTGTTTTGAATTTTTATTCTCAAACCAAAATTTATTTGTAGGAGTTTTTCTCCGAGATTTGTAGGAAGATCTTTCTTCCGAGTTTTGTAGATCCAGTTGGATCGAGTTTTGTAGGAACGTGGTTCCGAGGTGTAGGATTGTTTTCAATCCGAGATAGTGGAGTAGCCGAGTCTAGTGATTTGCTAGATCGGTGAGGAAAGTGGACGTACCCAAGGTTGGGGAACCACTATAAATCTCTTGTCGTCTGTGAGTGCTTGATGTGTGCTGTGTTAATTTTTTAATTCCGCATTTGACACGCATTTCACCTATTCACCCCCCTCTAGGTGATTTAGGCTAACAACTTAGACCTCTCAATTGGTATTAGAGGGAGGTTGATCATTAAAAGGTTAACACCTTGATCGTATCCTTCTAAGTAGAGTATCAAGCATGAGTAAGACTAAGGATTTTGCCAAGCTCCCTATCTGCACCAAGAACAACTTCCCTATGTGGAAGGAAAGGGTCAAATTCTTCATGGAAGCTGTAGACCCTCGGATCTTCATGATTGTTGAAGAAGGTCCTCATGTTCCTATGACCGCATCAACAATAGATCCAACCAAAAAGGTACCAAAGAAATTGATGGATCTAGACAAGGATGAGATTGCACTTATCTCTCTGGACAAGAAAGCAAAGAATATCATAGTAAGTGCAGTCGATGACTCAATGCTGCAAAATCTGATTCATTGCCAATCTGCCAAAGAGATGTGGCAATCCCTAGTGACTCTAATGGAAGGTACAGAGGAAGTGAGGGATGATCGGAGATCCCTTCTGAATCAAAAGTATGAAGCCTTCCGGCAAGGTCACAAGGAAGCCATAGCTGACACGTTCGAGAACTTCTTCAAGATAGTGAACGGCCTAAGAGTTTATGGCCGAGTCTTCACCAACGGGGAACTCAATGACAAATTCTTAAGATCCCTAACCAAGGAATGGGACAATAAGGTATGTGCCATTCGGGAGTTTGGAAGATTAGCTGAGACGGACCCGCAGAATCTGTTCGGAAAGCTTATGTCTTATGAGCTGCAAATCAACTCAAGAAAAGCTGAAGAAGAGACAAGCAGGTCTGCATCCAAGGAGAAATCTGTCGCTCTAAAGGCAGATGGCTCAAGGAAGATAAAGGCTAGCTCTCCTGCCCCAATTCCTGAGGCTGATGAAGAAGAATCATCTGAGCCTAGCTCATCTGGCTCAGAACTATCTGATGGAGAGTTCTCCCTACTCTCAAGGCAGTTCAAGAAGTTCTTGAACAAAAAGAAGCAATGGAGAGGCAAGGATGACTCATATAGAAGATCACGACATGACGGTGATCATCGGAAGAAAGGCTCAAGCAGCCATGACAGGTATAATCCTAAACAGAACAAACAGATCTCAACTGACATCATTTGTTATTGTTGCAATAAGCCAGGTCACGTCATCGCCGATTGCCCTCACAAAAAGAAAGAAGGTGGAAGAAGAGAGGAAAAGAAATCCGCACACCATAAGAACAGGAAAGAGAAAAGCTTAGTAGCCAAGAAGAGCAAAACTCTCAGCGACTCTGACTCATCTGAGTCGAGTGAAGAAGAGGAAGCTTACTTTGGGCTCATGGCTCATTCGGATGATGAACAAGTCCTCCAGTTTACTGGGGAGGTAAAATCTCACACTCCTCTCTCTGATTCTGATGATGACAATGAGCAAGAGGGATATTCCTCTGAAGATGAATTTGAGCTCATGGGTCAGTATAAGGAGTTACTCACCGCTTACGAAAAATGTCGTAGATTAATGAAAACTCAAGCCAAAGAGATAAATTCTCTACGAGCTAGTGAGAGCAGCTTGAGAGAAGAAGTCGATAAGACTAACTCTCTTCAAGAGAACCTCAATGCAGCTATGGAGGGATACAATAAAGCTCTCAAGCACATCGACCTTAAAGAGGAAATCATCAAAGAATTGGAACGACAACTCGAGGCTGAAAAGAAGCTTGTTGAGAGTTTTTCTAAGCCTAAGACAGTTCTTCCAATCGTTGCTGAATTCTCTGCTAAGGCCAAGGGTGCTGGTTTAGGCCACATTGTCTCTTCTAGTAAATCCTCTAGGAGAAATAAGGCCAAGAGAAAGAATAAGGCTGCCCGGAAGGCTCTAGCTGAAGGAAAAGGGAAAGCTCCCTTGGAACCTGTTGTGTTCAAGAAAGTTATCTTTCCCACGAACGAACTCGATTATGAGTCCACCTACGGACACTTTTCTAGGCCGATCCCTGAGAAGCCTAAGTCAAGATACCAAGGTTGGACTCGTCCTCGTAACTTTGGCGAGAGTGTCTTCAAGGCACCTTATGAGGAGATTCAGCTTCAAAGCTATGGACCTTATGCTCATGGTCATAATTTCAAAAAGACACCAAGAGTAAAATCCATTGTAGAAAAGCCTATGAAGGAGAAGACCTCATGTAACTGCCATCATCATGAAGCCTCCTCCTCCAAGAGTAAAGCTCCTGCTGGACCTTCATTCCAGAAAGTCAAGCAGGACTACACAAGGCAAAGATACAACAGGTTCAACTGTTGGTGCTGTGGCAGAATTGGTCATTTTGCCAGTGATTGTTGGTTCAATCCTGAAAATGCTGCAACCCCTAAAGTTAGCAACGTGAGAGTGACCACTCATGAGGCTAATACTCGTAGGGGGAGTACTCTAACTCGAGACCAAGGACCCAAACTTGTTTGGGTTCCTAAGGATAAATGATTGTAATTGCAGGTATGTCCAAAGGCCACCAAAATGCCAATCTGGTACTTGGACAGTGGATGTTCTCGGCATATGACCGGGACAAGGAGCCTACTACAGAATTACACCTCAGTCTGCAACGGACCAAAGGTCATCTTTGGAGGTTCAGATCGAGGAATAACAAAAGGCTATGGTATGATCTCTAACGGTAGCGTATCCTTTTCGGATGTAGCCTATGTTGAAGGATTGGAACACAATCTCATTAGCATAAGCCAACTATGCGAGAAAGGATACGTAGTTGAATTTCATGCTGACAAGTGTTTGATAAAATTGGTTAACAATATGGAAACTATTTTATCAGGCACTCGAAGCAGAAATATTTTCTGTCTAAATTTTATTTGTATAGACTCTTCGACACCAGTGTGTCTTTTGGCAAAAAGTAGTGCATCTCTTGCTGACCAATGGCACAAGAGACTAGCACACATTAATTTCAAAACTATTAATAAATTATTCTCTCAAAACTTAGTACGTGATGCGCCTAATGTCAAGTGCGTTACGGACAGCCCTTGTCACGCTTGTATTAAAGGCAAGCAAACAAGAAGTTCATTTAAAAGCATAATAGGCAAGGATTCCAATAGAAGTTTACAGCTTCTCCATATGGACTTGTTTGGTCCACTGCAGGTTAGAAGTTTGGGAGGTAAGGAATATACGTTGGTTATTGTGGATGATTACTCGCGCTTTGCGTGGGTGTTCTTTCTAAAACACAAGTCAGATACCTTCGGTATTTTCACTAATTTTGTGAGGCAGATCCAGAATGAATACAACTGTTCCGTAGTCAAAATCAGAAGTGACAATGGAATGGAATTCAAATCTTGAGCCATGACAGAATTTTGTGAAAGTCAAGGTATCTTTCATGAGTTTTCCTCTCCTCGCACTCCACAGCAAAATGGAGTAGCTGAGAGAAGGAACAGAACACTCATAGAGGCTTGTCGGACCCTGTTGAGTGATGCCTCACTTCCGGAGTATTTCTGGGCTGAAGCCGTCAACACCGCTTGTCACGTGCAAAATCGAGCACTCATCAACAAGAACCATGATAAGACTCCTTACGAACTTCTAAAAGGCAGGCAACCAACCATTTCATACTTTAGAATCTTTGGCTGTAAATGCTTCGTGCTCAACAACGGGAAGTATCACTCTACCAAGTTTAGCGAGAAAAGCTTTGAAGGTATTTTTGTAGGATATAGTAGCCATAGTAAGGCTTATAGAGTATTCAATAGAAAAACTCTGGTGGTGGAAGAGTCGATACATCTTGTATTTGATGAGACGAGTCTGTTGCAAAGCAACTCGTCTAGTGTGCCTATTGTAGATGCAGGTACAAAGTTGAAAGAACTTAGCTTGGATGAACCTAGTGAAGATAAAGATGAGACATTCATCAAGGTCCCCTCTACAACCACCATTGGAGAGGTGAATGATCAAGATGAAGAAGACATCCCAGCTGAAGATGCAACTCCAGTGGCTGAAGAGATCCCAGATGCAAGGACTTTAGAGTTCAGACACTTGAAGGATCATCCTGTTGACCAAATAATAGGAGATCCTCGGGATGGCGTCAGAACTCGTCGAGGTACAACTAACGAGAATTTACACTTAAGTTTTCTCTCACAGGTTGAACCAAAGAAATTTGAGGAAGCCAACTCCGACGCATCCTGGATTCTAGCCATGGAAGAAGAATTGAATCAGTTCAAACGATGCAAGGTTTGGACACTTGTTCCTAGACCCAAAGGTAAGAATGTCATTGGGTCAAAATGGGTCTACCGGAACAAGATGGATGAAGATGGGATAATCGTAAAGAATAAGGCCAGACTTGTCGCCAAGGGATATCGCCAAGAAGAAGGAATCGACTTCGACCAGACCTATGCTCCAGTAGCAAGACTGGAGGCAATCAGGTTATTTCTTGCCTACGCTGCACTTAAGGGCTTTACCGTCTATCAGATGGATGTAAAGTCCGCCTTCCTGAATGGTGACATAAAGGAAGAAGTGTACGTAGAGCAACCGCCAGGTTTTATTGATTCAACCTATCCTAATTATGTATATTTATTACAAAAAGCACTATATGGTCTTAAACAAGCTCCTCGAGCTTGGTATGAGACTCTGTCTAGCTTCCTTCTTGAGAACAAGTTCACAAGAGGAAAGATAGACAAAACATTATTTCTTAGGGAAATAAAAGGCAAGATTTTGCTAGTGCAGATCTATGTCGACGATATTATTTTCGGCTCTACGGATAACAACCTCTGCAAGAAGTTTTCTAAACTTATGCAAGGGAAGTTTGAAATGAGCAGTATGGGAGAGCTAAAATATTTCTTAGGGCTTCAGGTGAAACAATCTGAAGATGGGATTTTCATCTCACAGACCAAGTTCACCAAAGAGCTACTTAAGAAATTCGGAATGGAGAATGCAACCTCTATGAGGACTCCAATGGCCTCAGCTATGTCTCTGGACAAGGATGAGAAAGGGAAACCTTTTGATGAAACCAAGTACATGAGCATAATTGGGTCTTTGCTCTATCTTACTACGAGTAGACCAGATATAATGTTCTCAACATGTGTGTGTGCTAGATTTCAGGTGAACTCTAAGGAATCTCACTACATCGCTGCAAAGCGAATCTAGAGATACCTCAAAGGTACACCAAATCTTGGCTTATGGTACCCAAGAAGTAATGATAGTGAACTAATTGGTTTTTCAGATGCAGATTTTGCAGGTACCAAAGATGACAGGAAAAGTACCTCCGGGACTTGCCAATTTCTCGGAAGGAGACTCATTTCCTGGAGCAGTAAGAAAACAAAACTGTGTAGCCATCTCAACGGCTGAATCAGAGTACATCTCTGCAGGCAGCTGTTGTGCACAGCTCTTATGGATCAAGAATCAGTTTGAAGACTACAACATAAAGTTCCAGAACATTCCCCTGTTCTGTGACTCTTCCAGCGCTATAGCAATAGCCAACAATCCAGTCTCCCACAGCCGGACCAAGCATATAGAGCTTCGCTATCATTTCATCCGGGAGCATGTGGAAAATGGAGATATAGCTCTACAGTATGTCTCCACAGACAGGCAAGTTGCAGATATTTTTACCAAGCCGCTGGACGAGTCCAAGTTCTCGTTCTTCAAAACTGAGCTTGGACTGCTCAACAAAGAAGACCAGTGATGATGAACTCTCAAATTAAGAAGATATCAGTAATATTGGCTGCTCAGAGGTACAGATTTTCAGTGGAAATAGACATCTACCAGGGCAATTCCTTCAAGTATTAGAGACTCGAGCATCGTTACACTTACACGAGTAAATGGCTAATACTCGAGTAAAAAGTTTCATATACTCGAGTAATCCAAAAGATACTCGTGTATGAACTTCTTATACTCGAGTATGAAAATTCGTTAAGAACTTAATACTCGTGTATGCTGGTTACATACTCGAGTATGAATTATTGATTACTCGTGTATGTTGTGCGCACTCGAGTATACTAAAACCTCATACTCGTGTATGCTGTCATCTTCTACTCGAGTACTCGGATTCCTTTTGATTTTCAAAATTTCTACTCGCACCCAGCAATTTGCCGCCTCGTTCAGGTATGTCATTATACTTAATTCTCTCTAAACCTAATTAGGATTATTTATATATATATTCAAAACGAAAAAGTCCTTTCCACTTCTCATTCACTCGAGTAGCCGCCGACTTCTCGTATTCCCGACTCCTGTTCTTCGTCTTCCTTCGCTGCAAGTTTTCCGAATCGCTGATGGCTCCTCCCTCCTCCAAGTTTGGAATCGGCTCTGAATTAGTGACAGATGGCATTGAAGATATTTCGGATGACTTCAAGAACCTACTGATTCTCCTGGATACGGCCGGATTGACCTTCGTTCTTCAAGAACCCTGCCGCCTCTTGCTTCCTGATGTTGAAGAGTTCTACAAAAATCTGAAGGTTAGACACAATGGCACCGTTCTGAAATCCAAGGTAAGGGGAGTTGAAATTCGGTTAGATAAAACCTCAATCGCCACTCTGCTTCGGATGCCAGTGGTCGACGAAGAAGATGACTTAGACAAGGCAGATGCCGACCGCACCTCTCTATTCTGTGGTCGAGATCCTGAAGGTGAAGGTGCAACCTTGAATCGATCCTTGTTCAATTCAGAAGGGAAGTTTCTCGTTGACATCATTGCCAAAATCCTATGGTGCAAGACTTACTCCATTAGAGATGTATCCCAGAATCTATTCGACGTGATGCAAGCTATTGTCTGCAGGAAGAAATTCCAATTCGGAATGATGATACTGGATAAGATCCGAGAAAGCGTCAAACATCCCAGTTTTGCTAGGATTATCTCCCTCCTCCTCCATGAGATCAATCCTACAGTGTTTGACTTCTCTAAAGGGACTCCTCTTCACCACATGAAGAAAGTCTCTATCTCTTCCATTCAGAGGTATGACCTCAAGATCCTGAACCCTGCCCAAGCCTCAAAGGCTGATGCCATCTCAGAACTACAACAAGACAGCTGCTTACCTGAAGACAGGATCCCATCTCCTCCTCTACATCAAACTATTGCTACCTCTGGTGCCTTAGTTGAGGGGGAGCCTGCCTCTTCTCTTTCTCAGCTTAAAGTTTCTTCTGAATCAGTGATTCCAGCACAAGAAGAAGTCAGAGTGGCTACTCCTCCAGTTTCTCCTACTCCAGCTCATCTTCAATCAGCAATTCCTGAATCTAAAACTTCAGATACAGCTCACCTACTGTCTACAGCTGAAGACATCAATAGATTCATTGATGAGCTAAGCTCAGATGATCCTCTTTTTCAGAATGTTTCAGCTGCCAAGTCTCCTACCAAATCTCCATTACAGTCTCCTGCCAAGTCTCCTACCAAATCTCCATTACAGTCTCCTGCCAAGTCTGCTGATAGTGAGCCAACCATATCTGATCATGTTATCTTGTCTGATGATGAGGGAAATGTCTCTAGATCCTGTGGAGGCACCTCTGAGGACTTTGGATTTCTCCCTGCCATCCTTCCTCAATCCAGAAGAAGCTGTTGTAATAGAACCCTTCAAAAGGGCTGTCAGCTCAGTGGTCCTAACAGAAATTCCTCCTTGGACTGCTCCTCCTCCTGCTCCTTCAATTCCTGCACCACCCTCAGCACCCTCTTCTTCAGATTTGGTAAGTCAGATTGCACAGTTGCTCCTTGCACAGAGAAACTATTTTGATGAATCTCTAGCATCAGTCAATAACAAAGTCACTACTCTTGAACAAGAGATGAGTAGAGGCTTTGCAGAAATCCAGGCAAATACTGATGAACTAAAAAGATTGTTCCAGCTAGGTGGCAAGGCCATAGATCACACTATCTCAAGCATAGGAGAACTGAGAAATCAGCAAGAAACTGTTGCAAATAATCAGATCCATTTGGACAAGAATGCTGATGCCAATCTTATGAAAATTTGTGAAGAAGTGGGCAAGTTCAGAGATGAAGCTATAGCTCAGCTATCTGTAGATATCACCAAGGGGGAGAAGACAGTAAAAGAACAAGTGGAAAAAAACTATCTGAACAAGCTCAAGCAGTTATAAAAGAACAAGTTAACCAAACTATCTCTCCAAGCTCAAGCTACTGTGGATGGTCTGGTAAAAGAAATGAAAGCAGAAATTCTCTCCCAGCTCCAGTCTGTAAAATTCTATACCTATGATACTACTGTTTGGCTGCACAACATGAATTTCCCTAATGCCCAGCTCAACCCAGCCATCATTCCACACTTCTTGAATCCTCTTGAAGCTTAACCTCCTGCAGATGCTCCAGACCAGGCAGCCATTCCTGAAAGTATGCCAGCTTTCTCACCTAGACCCGAGGATGATGTGACTGAGCCCCTCTCACCTATTCTGATATGTGGCAAGATGATTTTCCTTCCAGTTCTCAAGGCCCTTCTAAGAGGAAAAGAAAATATGGTGACGGCGCTTCTGCCAGCCGTTCTGCACCAAGGAAAGAGCCAGCTCCTGAAGGTAGACCACCTATTGTTCATGCTGAAGTATGGAGTCCTACCTCTAAGTCCCTAATTCTTGATACTTTGAGGTTAGTGACTGATCTTGGGGAGAACAGAGATAATTACTACAGTTATTCAGAGTGGAAATCCTATGAAGCATCTCAGATAAAGATCAGGCTACATGACAGAAATTGGGGGCATAACAACCCAGCTGCTCCTCCTAGGCCCAGGACTTACTTTCCAAAACCTTTCAGCTACCTAGAGAGGCAAGACCTGAAAAGAGAAAGGATGCACAAGGATGCCCCATCTTGAGTTGAACTGAGAATGTGGAATTGGACCTTTGTTTCTGTGCTTAAAACATTTCTATATATATATATATAATTCTGGTTATGGCTATTTCATTAATTAACCTGCTTTAGCTTATGTCTTGCTTTTCAAGTATATGTGCATTGTTCTTTTTACTCTGTATAATTCACCTTAGTATAGAGGATGCTGACATCTACAAATAGGGGGAGATTGTTGGGATTTGTCTCAACAATACCTCAGATTTGTAGGAGGTCAGACCTTGAACTAAGATGAATTAAGGTATATTTGATGCTGTGTTTAAGTTGTATGTGTGCAGGTCCTTAATGCCAAGTGTAGACCAATGTCAGACTATAATGGGTCACCAAACACAGGACCATACAATGTAATCCCTCATTGTGTGATCCAAAGTGTTGGCCCATGTATAGCCTCTCTATTGGGATACACTTCCTATATGCACTTGGATTGATGGACAGAAGCATTGGAGCTAATTTCCTCAGAAAAATTTCTAAGTCCAAAATACTCGAGTAACCCCTTTGTTATACTCGAGTATCAGACTTAATACTCGAGTAGTTAGTTAGACATACTCGAGTAATCAGTTAGACTTACTCGAGTAGGGTCTGTATACTCGTGTATATATTTCTATACTCGAGTAGTTAGTTAGTCACTCGAGTAAGTTGTTTTCATACTCGAGTAAGTAACTTAATCACTCGAGTAAATCATGTATCATACTCGAGTAGATCTTTTTTCTTCTCTTTTCTGCAAGCTCAAGTAGTCATACTCGAGTAAGTATTCTGATACTCGAGTAAGTTGTTTTAATACTCGAGTAAGTATTTCCATACTCGAGTAATTGACTTTGACACTCGAGTAAGTGAATGTTTCCCGGATACATATTATAATACTCGAGTAACTTTCCCTTTCACTCGAGTATATCTTTCTTTCACTCGAGTATATATTTCTGATACTCGAGTATATATTTCTGATACCCGAGTATAGCTGTTCTGATACTCGAGTAGTTCATCTTTCACTCAGTAAATTTCTCTTACCTTACTCGAGTATATTTCTCTTTGTCACTCGAGTATCTAAATTCCCATACTCGAGTATATCTTCTCTTACTCGAGTATAGCGGTTCTCTATTCCAGAATTCTTCTAAGTTCGAATTCGCCTTAAGTAGTTTTGAATCCGTCATTTCTGATTGGTCCACGTGTCATCCTTAATTAAGATTATGACCGTTGGAGTCCACCTATAAAAAGGTCGTTTCAGAATTGACTAAATAACAAGATTACAGAGATATTCTCTTTAAGAAAAAGAAAATTCCGTGAACCCTAATTCTCACGCCGCCGCCGCCATTGCTGTTCACGGAAGAAAGTCTGGATCGTCGATCTCCGTCTTCAACGACTATTTCTCCAGTGATCCAGACAAAAGTGAATCACTCGATCTCGCCGAGCCTCAAAGATTTCAGATCTATCTTCTCGATCGAGGTGGTTCTAGTTTTCAGATTTGTGGATCTCTCTCAAGTCATCTTCAACCTTTTCTGATCAAGCCGAAGTTCCTAAAGAAGAAGACTGTCAAAGATCAAGATCTGAAATTTGTTGTTTTGAATTTTTATTCTCAAACCAAAATTTATTTGTAGGAGTTTTTCTCCGAGATTTGTAGGAAGATCTTTCTTCCGAGTTTTGTAGATCCAGTTGGATCGAGTTTTGTAGGAACGTGGTTCCGAGGTGTAGGATTGTTTTCAATCCGAGATAGTGGAGTAGCCGAGTCTAGTGATTTGCTAGATCGGTGAGGAAAGTGGACGTACCCAAGGTTGGGGAACCACTATAAATCTCTTGTCGTCTGTGAGTGCTTGATGTGTGCTGTGTTAATTTTTTAATTCCGCATTTGACACGCATGTCACCTATTCACCCCCCTCTAGGTGATTTAGGCTAATAACTTAGACCTCTCAGTTTTTGCTGTAATAGGCCTAGGCATGTCATTGCCGACTGCCCAGAAAAAGGAAAGGAGAACAGGAAGTCAAAAGAAAAGAAGTTTAATAAGGACAAGAAATCAGAGAAGGGTCTGATGGCAAAGAAGTTAAAGACCTTGTCAGATAGTGAAACTGATTCAACTGAATCAGAAGAAGAACCTATAAGACTGTTCTCCTATGAAGAAGAGTTTATTAGAAGGGCTATATACAAAGGGAAGAGCTCCACAACTTCATCAAACTATGGTGATTCTGAAGAAGACATGGAGATCAACTAAATGGCAATATCTGATGACCCAGAAATAGAAGCACATGACTGTAAAAGTACATATGTAATCTATAACAATTCTTCCTACTCTAAGACTTTTGTTTATGAGTCTGAAGGTGAGCTAAACTCATGTGACTCAATTGTTTATTCAAATGAGATTAACTCAGTGACTGAACTACAATATCTCACAGTTAAATTTGGTGAGCTGCTGGTAGCTTTAGTTAACAGCAAGAAGCTTGTTAAAGAACAAGCTGTAGAAATTGCATCTCTAAAAAGTTTTGAGTATCATCACAAGATGGATACTCAGAAGATTGGTCTTCAAAGTTCTAAGTTGACAAAACTTGCTAAGATCATTGATGACCAACTAATATTAATTAAGAAAAAGGATGCAACCATTCAGGAGCTGGAATTCAAACTTCTGAATGAGAGAAGCCTAGTACAGTAATTTTCAAAACCCAAAACAGTACTGCCCATAATAGACACCTTCTCAGGAACACCTGAAAGTGGTCTTGGGTTTGTTAAACCCAAAATAAAAAGGGGCAAAAAGCAAAAAGGACCAAAGGGTTCAATCATTCCACAACTAGTGTTCTAGACTTGGCTCCAAGGAGAAATCTTGCAGCTGAGAGACAAAACGAGTATTGTGCTTCCAGTCAAGATAAAACTGTTAAGTTTGCTGACTCCTGCCCAAAGGAATGTCAGCACAAAGATCCTTCTATTCCTCCAAAGAGGAGGTACAATATATATGAATGCTGGTGTTGTGGAAAGATAGGGCACTTTGCCTTAGATTGCTGGTTTAATTACTCAGTGTCTCATATTCAGAAAAGATATCCAGTCAAGAAGTTTACTGGTGGCTTTAATAGAGCCACAACTAACAAAAACCTAGGACCCAAAACAATTTGGGTTCCTAAGGAAAAGTAAATTCTTATTTTACAGGAATGTCTAAGTTCTAGAGATAGACCAATCTGGTACTTGGATAGTGGATGTTCCAGAGATATGATTGGAATAAGAGGAAATCTGAGGGAATACATCCCTCTAGAGGATGGACCAAAGGTGATTTTTGGAGGAGCTTGCAAAGGCATAACCAAAGGTTATGGTAAGATCACAAATGGCTTAGTCACACTCACCAAAGTAGCTTATGTGGAAGGGTTGCAACACAACCTTTTAAGCATAAGCCAACTTTATGATCTGGGCTATGACATATCTTTTCACAAAGATAAGTGCCTAATAAAAAGGTCAAGTGACCAATAGGTCATCTTGACAAGAACTATATATGAGAATGTGTATTATTTGAATTTTCTATATATAAAGTCAGACTCTCCCTTATGTCTAGTTGTAAGTGAGAAAGCCTCATATTATATAAAATGACACAAGAGGATAGCTTATTTAAACTATAAAGCCATAGACAAACTCTACAGTAAATAGCTTGTTAGGAATGGTCCTAACCTTAAATGCTCTAAGGAGAGCATCTGCTCAGCATGCCAAAAAGGCAAGCAGACTAAAGCTTCATTCAAGAGTTATGAATCAAAAGACTCAGTGAGGTGTTTATACCTCTTGCATATGAACTTGTTTGCTCCTATGCCAGTTCATAGTTTAGGAAGGAGAGTCTACACCTTTGTAATTGTTGATGATTATTCCAGATACACTTGGGTTTTTTTCTTAAGAAAAAAGTCTAAAACTCCTAATGTATTCAAGACTTTTGTCAAACAAATTCAAAATGAATTTAATAGTACTGTCGTCAGAATTAGAAGTGACCATGGAACTGAATTTCAATATGATTATATGACAGTTTTGTGAAGAACTGGGGATTTAGCAAGAATTTTTTTCACCAAGAACACCCCAGCAAAATGGAGTTGCTGAGAGGAAGAACATGACTCTCATTGAAGCTGGAAGAACCATGCTGAGTGATTCTTCACTCCCAAAATATTTCTGGGCTGAGGCAATTAACACTGCATGTCATGTTCTTAACAAGGCTTAAATAAACAAAATACTAAATAAAATTCCTTATGAACTTATGAAGGGCAAAAAACCAAACATAGCATATTTCAAAATTTTTGGATGTAGATGTTATGTCCTAAATAATGGGAAAACATACATAACTAAGTTTGTTGAGAAGTCATATGATGGGATATTTATTGGTTATAGTAACACATCAAGGACTATAGGGTCTATAACTTGAAGGATCAAGTCGTAGAGGAGTCTGTACATGTTGTATTTGATGAAAGTTCTATGTTTTATAATGATAAGTCAGGTACATCAAGCACAACAGGTGTGGACTTGAAGCTAAAGGAGTTGGCTATAGAAGATATAGTTACAATAAAGCAGAATATGCAAGATGAAATCAACATTGTTGAGGAAGTGCTTGCACAGGAAGATCCAGGAGAAGCAACTCAGTAACTTGATCAAGAAGGTCCAAGAGAAGAAGTCACACTGCCTGTAGCTCTCAGACATCTAAGGGATAATCTAAGAGAATTGATCATAGGAGATGCTGCTCAGGGAGTGACCACAAGAAGCAGACATCATAATACTGTGATGTATTCAAGTTTTCTGTCACAAACAGAACCAAAGAAGTTTGAAGAAGCTAATGTGGATCCATTTTGGATAGGAGAAATGCAAGAAGAATTTAACCAGTTCAAGAGATGCAAGGTCTGGAAGCTGGTTCCCAGACTAGATGAATGTAACATCATAGGAACCAAATTGATATATAGAAAAAAACTAGATGAGAATAGTGTAATGATAAGAAACAAAGCTTGACTGGTTGCAAAGGGATATAGACTAGAAGAGGGAATAGACTTTGATCAAACCTTTGCACGCCGATCAACATCAATAATATTGCTGATTTAGAGGAGGAACTTTTCAGTCTGCAAATCTATCAAGAAGAAATCCAATTGCAGCTGATTTGAAGAATCTGTGTAAACAGATATATCAGATTACATGTTTTCTGTGTCTTATTTTATCACTTTATATTGTAATATCTCCTAGAGATCTTAGTGGGTAGGAGATTCTTTTCTCTGAGATTGTAAGCCTAAATTATAAAGGCTGAGATAGGGTTCTGAAGGGAACTGAGATTGGTAGTTTGTGTAAATCACTGAGTTGTAGGACTATTCAATAAAGGCTGAGGTAGGGTTCTTGAGAGGGCCTAAGGTAGGGTACTTGAGAGGTCCTGAGGTAGGAGATTGAGGAAATCTCTAAGGTAGGACAAGTTGGTCTGAGTGTAGGTTTCTTGACAAAAACTAAGCCTGTAGGATCTTTGAATCCGAGTTGAAAAGGAGGAGCTATAACCTTATCTAGCACATTACAAGCGCGGAAGAATGAGGAAAGTGGATGTACCCTAGATAGGATAACCACTATAAATTCTGTGTGCTGTGTGCTATGAACTGTTCTTCACATATGTTGTGTGTGCTATAAACTGTGATAGTATTATTGTTATTCAATAAGGGACAAAGAATTGCAAAGGAATTTTAAAAGGTCACATATTCACCCCCCTTAGGTGACTATCTACCCATATGCTTGACTTTCAAGTAGTATCAGAGGGAGGTTATTCAAAGAAATACCTAACAGTATGAAAAAGATCCTAAGGGTATTTGAAGATTATTAGATATATGATTTTTGAATCTCACAGAGAACTCAGTTATATGAAATTGCCAATTTGTACTAAGGATAACTTTGTAATATTGAAACAGAGAGTGAGACTATTCATGGAAGCCTCAGATCCAAAAATCATTGTCACAGTACAAGAAAGACCATATATGCCCATGAAAATGTCAGCCTTAGATGCAAATGATCAAACTCCCAAGAAACTGTCATAAATGACAAAGGATGAGGTGATACTTGCTACTATGGACAAGAGAGCACATAATATAATAGTTAGTGCAATAGATAACTCAACCTTTCAGAATCTGGTGCACTGTAATACATCCAAGGAGATGTGGGATACCCTCATAGTATATATGGAAAGCACATAAGAGATAAGAGATGACAAGAAATCTCTCCTCAACCAGCAGTATGAGGCCTTTAGACAAGGAAAAACTGATTTTATTGAACAATAATATGAAAGTTCTTTAGAATAGTTAATGACTTGAGAAACTATGACAAAAACTTCTCAAACTATGAAATAAATGACAAATTTCTAAGATCCCTGAATAAAGAATGGGACATAAAGATTTGTGCCATAAGAGAGATGGGGAATCTAAGAAATATGTTACCCCAAGACTTATATGGGAAGTTAATGTCACATGAACTTCAGCTAAATTCTAGGAAAGCAGAAGCTGAATCTGCCAGACACTAAACACAGTCTAAATCTGTGGCCTTCAAAGTAGATACTTCTAAGAAAACTAGAAGAGAAATCCCATCATCACCCAGAAGGGATGAATATACAGACAAACTTGGAGCATGTTCTTTTTCAAAAGAAATATCAGATGATGAACTGACATGGTTTACTAGGCAATTCAAGAAAATGTTAAGAAGGAGGAAACAGTGGAGCAATAGGAAACCTTCATGATCAAGCTCTAATAAAAACAATGATAAGTACATAGATAAATCTGTGGTCAGGTATTGTTCACAATAGAACAAGCAATTTAAGACTGACATTATTTATTTTTGCTGTAATAGGCCTGGGCATGCCATTACTTACTATCCAGTAAAAAGAAAGGAGAATAAGAAGTCAAAAGAAAAGAAGTTCAATAAGGACAAGAAATCAGAGAAGGTTCTAATGGCAAAGAAGTTAAAGACCTTGTCTGATAGTGAAACTGATTCAACTGAATCAGAAGAAGAACCTGTAGGACAACTCTCCTATGAAGTAGAGTTTATCAGAAGGGCTATATACAAAGGGAAGAGCTCCACAACTTCATCAAACTATGGTGATTCTGAATAAGACATGGAGATCAACTTGATGGCAATATCTGATGACCCAGAAATAGAAGCACATGACTGTAAAAGTACACAGGTAATCTATAACAATTCTTCCTACTCTAAGACTTCTGTTTATGAGTCTGAAGGTGAGCTAAACTCACGTGACTCAATGGTTTATTCATATGAGATAAACTCAGTGACTAAATTACAATATCTCACGATTAAATTTTGTGAGCTGTTGGTAGCTTTAGTTAACAACAAGAAGCTTATTAAAGAATAAGATGTAAAAATTGCATCTCTAAAAAGTTTTGAGTATCATCACAAGATGGATACTCAGAAGATTGGTCTTCAAAGTTCTAAGTTGACAAAACTGGCTAAGATCATTGATGACCAAATAATATTAATTAAGAAAAAGGATGCAACCATTCAGGAGCTTGAATTCAAACTCCTGAATGAGAGAAGCCTAGTACATCAATTTTCAAAACCCAAAACTGTACTGCCCATAATAGACATCTTCTTAGGAATACATGGAAGTGGTCTTGGGTTTGTTAAACCCAAAAGTAAAAGGGGCAAAAAGCCAAAAGGACTAAAGGGTCCAATCATTCCACAACCAGTGTTCTAGACTATGGCTCCAAGGAGAAATCTTGCAGCTGAGAGACAAAACAAGTATTATGTTTCCAGTCAAGATAAAACTATCAAGTTTGCTGACTCCTGCCCAAAGGAATGTCAGCACAAAGATCCTTCTATTCCTCCAAAGAGGAGGTACAACATATATGAATGCTGGTGTTGTGGAAAGATGGGACACTTTGCCTTAGATTGCTGGTTTAATTACTCAGTATCTCATATTCAGAAAAGATATCCAGTCAAGAAGTTTACTGGTGGCTTTAATAGAGCCACAACTAACAAAAACCTAGGACCCAAAATAATTTGGGTTCCTAAGGAAAAGTAAATTCTTATTTTGTAGGAATGTCCAAGTTCTAGAGATAAACCAATCTGGTACTTGGATAGTGGATGTTCCAGACATATGATTGGAATAAGAGGAAATCTGAGGGAATACATCCCTATAGAGGATGGACCAAAGGTGATTTTTGGAGGAGCTTACAAAGGCATAACCAAAGGTTATGGTAAGATCACAAATGGCTTAGTCACACTCACCAAAGTAGCTTATGTGGAAGGGTTGCAACATAATCTTATAAGCATAAGCCAACTTTATGATCTGGGCTATGACATATCTTTTCACAAAGATGAGTGCCTAATAAAAAGGTCAAGTGACCAGGAGGTCATCTTGACAGACACTATATGTGGGAATGTGTACTATTTGAATTTTCTATGTATAAAGTAAGACTCTCTCTTATGTCTAGTTGTAAGTGAGAAAGCCTCACTTTGTGTCAAATGGCAAAAGTGGATAGCTCATTTAAACTATAAAGCCATAAACAAACTCTACAATAAATAGCTTGTTAGGAATGGTCCTAACCTTAAATGCTCTAAGGAGAGCATCTGCTCAGTATGCCAAAAAGGCAAGTAGACTAAAGCTTCATTCAAGAGTTATGAATCCAAAGACTTAGTGAGGTGTTTATACCTCCTGCATATGGACTTGTTTGCTCCTATGCCAGTTCATAGTTTAGGAAGGAGAGTCTACACCTTTGTAATTGTTGATTATTATTCCAGATACACTTGGGTTTTCTTCTTAAGAAAAAAGTCTAAGACTCCTAATGTCTTCAAGACTTTTGTCAAACAAATTCAGAATGAATTAAATAGTATAGTGGTCAGAATTAGAAGTGATCATGGAACTGAATTTCAATCTGATTATATGACAGTTTTTTGAAGAACTGGGGATTCAGCAAGAATTTTCTTCGCAAAGAACACCCCAGCAAAATGGAGTTGCTGAGAGGAAGAACATGACTCTCATTAAAGCTAGGAGAACCATGCTGAGTGATTCTTCACTCCCAGAATATTTCTGGGCTGAGACAATTAACACTGCATGTTATGTTCTTAATAGGGCTTCAATCAACAAAAGACTAAATAAAACTCCTTATGAACTTATGAAGGGCAAAAAACCAAACATAGCCTATTTTAGAATTTTTGGATGTAGATGTTATGTCCTAAATAATGGGAAAACATACATAACTAAGTTTGCTGAGAAGTAATATGATGGGATATTTATTGGTTATAGTAAACACAACAAGACCTATAGGGTTTACAACTTGAAGGATCAATTTGTAGAGGAGTCTGTACATGTTGTGAAAGATCTAATTTTCAAGGTAGCTAACAACCTAGGGGGGGGGGGGGGTGAATAGGTTTGTCTAGGCCTTTTGATCATCTTTTTAATATCTTATTGTTTTCTTTTAGCTTTCAGCTTAGGATGATCTAGAGCTTGTCCTTAACACCTGCAATTAAGAAAAGAAAAACAAACACAGAAAAGCACACAAGTATTTTATAGTGGTTCCCCAAAATTATGGGTACATCCACTCTCCTCTCACCTTGATAACTTCCTGATAGTCAAGGCACTTCTCAAAACCAATGCTCCAAGGAGATTACACCTCATATCCCTTAGGATCTCTTAGTCTCCTCCAAAACTTACACCTCGACCACAAATACATACTCTTAGTGATACAAGTATCACCTACCTCAGGCAATTAAGCCCTACCACTTAGGCTATGGAGGATAGCCCTACCTCAGAGCAAACTTGCTCCTACAACTTAGAGAGATACACTCTCCTACAGCTCAGACAAATTTGCCCTACCTCAGACCCCAAGGTCCTATAGCTAAGATTCAGAAGGATCCTATAAAAAGAAATAGTTTAATTAACTTTAACACAGAGAAATTTCTTTGTGTCAACAACTTGAGCAGAAAAATTTCTACTCCAACTCTCCTCACACCAGGGAATAGATTTGCTGGAGGAACTCAGAAGTTAACTTCTGAACTTGCTGTAGAAGGCTAAAGATCTTTTGATCTTGAGTCTTCAAACGCCTCACTAAACTTGCTTAAGGATGAAGGTTCTTCTTTCTTCAGAACTGATTCTGAATCTACTGTAGAAGATGGAGACTTGCACAGCTAACTGAACTTTTCTTGCTGGAGAGCTTCAAACATTTCACATGGACCAAATGGCGAATAAGATGAAGATGGCTGCTCTCCTTTTTGAATATTGTATTCCCTAAAAGTTATCTTTATCTTGGACCTATCTCTTCCTTTTGTAGTTCGCCGATCAAAGGCTCTTAGAGATCGGTGGGCCCCACCTGCAACTTCCAGCCGCATCTTACTTTAACGAAAGAAGACGTACAGTAGCTTTATGACATATTTTTTCGTGTACTGTAGCTTTCCCATACCTGATTTGACTTTAGTTGATTTTGTTGATTTTGCTGACGTCAGCACCTGTGGACTTAGCCAAAATCAAGCATCAGTAGAATACACATTGAGTAAGTAAGCATCACTCAATGCCAAAATACAGACAGATTTGCCATCTCTTGGCGTTGAGTGAGTAACCTTCACTCAACGCCAAACTACTTAGAATATAATTTTTTTTTTAGACGTTGAGAGCGTTGAGTGAACATCCCTCACTCAACGCCATCTGCCTTATCCATATTTCTTCTTCTTCAGCAAATTAAGAATTGAGAGCGTTGAGAGAGCATGCCTCACTCAATGCTATTTGCTGGAACTCATTTTTGCATAAGGGCATTGAGAGCGTTGAGTGAGCATGCCTCTCTCAATGCTTTTTGCCTTAGTAGAATTTCTGTGTTTAAAAAACACTAGGCTTAGACTGTCTTACTTTAAACTGAGTTCGGCGAATGGTGAATTGAGCTCGATGAACTTTGAACTCAGTTCGACGAATTATCAACTGAGCTCGACGAACTCAGAATCTCAAGCTCTGAACTTAGCTCGATGAATGGTGAGCTGAGCTCGCCAAACTCTGAACTCAGTTCGACGAATTTTGAACATGGTTCAACTAGTTCAACTTACAGCCTTTTAGCTATATGGCATTGAGTGTGTATTCATCACTCAATGCCAAAACACTTAGCCATATTTCTCTTTAGTACTTATAGCGTTGAGTGAGTTGACTTCACTCAATGCCTGTAGACTTAACCACATTTCAGCTCATTCCAACTTAGGCTATTTCTGCTTTAGCCTGACTCATAATATTTTGCTGTATGGCATTGAGTGAGTTGACTTCACTCAATGCCTGTGGACTTGGTAATTTTCTCAGTTTGCCACTAATTAGGCTTTGACTATATAGGCTCCACTCAGCGCTATAAGTCATCTGATGTTGAGTGTGTATTCATCACTCAACGCCTGTGGACTTAGACAGATTTCTGTCATCCCACACCTTAGGTAAGTGTTTACCAGACTTAGATATTTAGGCTACCTGTCCTATCACAGTCATCTTCTGATATGTGTATATCATTGATAAGATTGACTTCCTCAAATCCAGGACATTGTGGGCAATGGACCCAACAATCTCCCCTATTTGTGGAAGTCAAAAACTCTTAAGCAAGGGAGTCAATGACATACACAGAACCATGCAGCAATAAGCAAAATAAAAGAAAACTATAAATTTGAGAAGTGATCTATAGTTACCACACTTCCCTGCCTATAGAATGGAACATCACTACATCTGCCATCTGCTTCCCCTGAATTGCTGCTACCTTACTTATCTGATCATCTTATCCTCCCCCTTTTAACTTCATCAAATAGCTGGTAGGATGCACATGATCATCTGATCATCTTACCACTTGCTACCCTTCAAATAGGCAGCAGTGAAATGTTGGAATTGTGTTGGATATGCTCCCCCTCAATTGGAGAATCTTAATTTTTTAAAAGTACAATTCCATCTGCAAAATGCCAAGTAGCTTGCAACCATATGAGGAGCAATTGAAGCTATACTATGTTTAACATACCCAACTTAAATTTGAAGGTGTTAAATATGGCTTCATCTAGTGGCTTAGTGAAGATGTTAGCCGCTTGCTTATCTGTTGGAACAAACTCAAGGGTGATATCTTCACATTCCACATGATCCCTAATGAAGTAATATCTAATCTCTATGTGCTTAGTCCTACTATGGGAGACAGGATTCTTAGAAATTGAGAATGCACTAGTAGAATCATAGTATAGAGGAGTTCTACTTATTTGGAGGTTGTAGTCTTGAAGCTGGTGCTGGATTCACAATAACTAAGCACAGCAACTTCCTGCTGAGATGTAATCTGGCTCTGTAGTTGATATTGCCACACTAGTTTGTTTATTGTTACTCCAAGATACCAGTATCCCTCCCAAGAACTGACAGGTGCTAGATGTGCTCTTCCTTTCCTCTTTGTAGCCTGTAAAATCTGCATCTGAATAGCCTGTTAGTTCAAACTCCCAATTCTTATGGTACCATAGGCCAAGATCTAGAGTGCCCTTAAGATACCCCAAAATTCTCTTAGCTGCAGATTAGTGAGATTCTTTAGGGTAAGCCTGATACCTATCACAAACACATATACCATACATGATGTCTGGCCTACTTGCAGTCAGATATAGAAGGGAGCCAATTATCCCTCTATACAAAGTTTCATCAACAGGTTTCCCTGCTTCATCTTTGCCTATATGCATACTTGACCCCATAGGAGTTCTCATGGTGGAGGAATTCTCCATGCCAAATTTCTTTATTAACTCCCTAGTGAACTTAGACTGGGATATGAACAAGCCATCATCCATCTGTCTTACTTGGAGGCCCAAGAAGAACTTAAGTTCACCCATACTGCTCATCTCAAACTTCCCCTGCATAAGTTTAGCAAACTTTTTGTAGAGGTTGTCATCAGTAGATCCAAAGATGATGTCATCTACATAGATATGAACTAGAATAATCTTACCCTTAGATTCCCTTAGGAATAAGATTTTGTCTATTTTCCCCCTTGAGAATTTGTTCTCAATGAGGAAACTAGACAATATCTCATACCATGCTCTAGGGGCTTGCTTCAGCCCATATAGAGCTTTCCTAAGTCTGTAAACATAATCAGGCGAGTTAGGAACTAAAACACCTGGAGGCTACTTAACATAGACTTCTTCTTTTAAGTCACCATTCAGGAAGGCTGACTTCACATTCATTTGGTAGACCTTGAATCCCTTGTGTGCTGCATATGCAAGGAACAATCTGGTGGCCTCAAATCTTGCTACATGGGCAAAGGTTTGATCAAAATCAATCCCTTCTTCTTGTCTATAAACCTTAGCTACTAGTATGGCTTTGTTTTTAACTATAATGCCATTTTTATCAAGCTTGTTTCTGTAGATCCACTTGAATCCAATGACATTATGACCATTAGGTCTGAGAACTAGCTTCCAGACCCTGCACCTCTTGAACCGGTTCAGTTCCTCCTGCATAGATTCAATCTAATACTGGTCTATGTTGGCCTCTTCAAACTTCTTGGGCTCCACTTGGGATAAAAAGCTTGAATACATGACTGTGTTTTGACTTCTGCTCCTTGTCATTACTCCATGACTTGCCTCACCAATGATCTAGTGTGCTGGATGATCTCTCATATATCTGACTGTAGGTGGCAGTCTTATCTCAACAACATGGGCATCTTCTTGTTGATCTTCATCCACTCCCAGTGTGCCTGGTAGATCTTTTGGAGTATCCATTTCATCTTGGATAACTGGCGATGCTTCCTTGATGGTCAGATTCTGCATCATCTGTTCTATACTTGCAGTACTATAAGAGGAGCTAGGCAGTCCACTGTTAATCATGGTAGACTCATCAAAGAATACATGAATTGATTCTTCTACAACTTGGCTTTTTAAGTTGTAGATCCTATAGGCTTTGCTATGACTACTGTACCCAACAAATATTCCATCATAGGATTTGACAGCAAACTTAGTCATATAGGACTTGCCATTGTGAAGCACAAATCACTTACTACCAAAGATTCTGAGATAGCCCATATTTAGTTTTCTTCCCTTCAAGATCTCATAGGGAGTCTTCTTGTGGCCTTTGGTGATAGAGGCCCTATTGAGGACATGACATGCATTATTTACTGCCACAGCCAAGAAATATTCTGTGAGAGATGTATCACTCAATAGTGTTCTACCAGCCTCTATGAGAGTCCTATTTTTCCTCTCAACTATCCCGTTTTGTCGGGGTGTTCTGGGAGAAGAGAATTCATGATGAATCCCATGCTCTTCATAGAACTTTATCATGCTATTAGACTGGAATTCAGTCATATGGTCACTTCTGATTTTTACCATAGAACTGCCAAGCTCATTCTGAATTTGCTTGATAAATCTCATGAAGACATCAAGGGTTTCATCCTTTTTCTTAAGAAAGAAAACCCAAGTAAACTTAGAATAGTCATCAACTACCATTAGGGTGTAGAATTTCCTACCAAGGCTGTGAACTGGCATAGGACCAAATAGGTCCATGCATAAGAGGTATAAGCACCTCACAGAGTCTTTGGTCCCAATGCCCTTGAAGGAGACTTTTGTCTGCTTACCCTTTTGGTAAGCTGAGCAAATGCCCTCCTTGGTGCACTTCATATTAGAGCCATTCCTAACTAGCTCTTGACAAAAGAGCTTGCCAATAGTCTTGAAATTCAAATGGGCTAGCCTCTTGTTCCACTGGACACAGTAGGAGACTTTCTCATTTGCCAATAAACAGATAGGATAATCTGTGTCTAAGCATAAAAAGTTTAAGCAATAAACATTTCCACTCCTAGTGCCTATCAAGATGACCTCTTGGTCACTTGAACTCCTAATTAGGCACTCATCCTTATGGAAGACAATAACATAGCCAAGATTAGAGAGCTGGCTTATGCTTATCAGGTTGTGCTGCAACCCCTCAACATAAGCTACCTTGGTGAAGGTGACTATGCCATTGGTAATCTTACCATATCCTATGGTTACCCCTCTATCTGACCCACCAAAAATGACTTTGGGTCCATCTTTTACTGGATTAAACTTCTTCAAGTTACTTCTTGTTCCAGTCATGTGCCTGGAACAACCACTTTCCAAGTACCATATAGGGGTATGCCATCTTGGACTATCCTGCAATATACATATTACTTAACCTTAGGACCCCAATATCTATTGGGTCCTAGGTGCATGTTAGTATGAAGCTGAACATGTCCACCAACAGAATTTCTGAATGGTGGACTGACCCTAGTTCTGGCCATATTGGGATTATGCCAGCAGTCAATGGTAAAATGCCCTATCTTACCACATCACTAACAATCATATATGTTATATCTTCTCTTCTGTGTAGGCCTTGTGGCTTGGTTAGCAATAGTCTTAACATGAGGAAGATGTGCTGTAACCTTTTTCTGATTTCTTTTCAGCTAGAATTTGACTAAAGGTAAGTCTTTTAGCTGACTGATTTGTCTGCCCTGAGTGCCACCAGCAGCAAGCTTCTTTTTAGAAATCATGCTTCTAATGGCTTCAAATATGCCTAGATCAGCCTGACTCTTAGACTTGCCCTTAGTCTGAACTTTTGCTATCAGACTCTAAGCCTTGGCTGCAACAACATTCTTGAGTGTTGGTGAAGAAGTACCAAAGACAAATGGTCCAGATTAGGCCATTTGAAATTTCTCATTGTCAGCCTTGAATGCACACACCCTGCCAAAACTTTTACCATGGCAATGAACATCTTTGTTCACTCAAGATGAACAACCCTTCTCTCAGTGACCATAAGAGCTTTCTTGGTCATACCTGTTAGAAGGTATCAGAACTTTTCTAAAAAGAATGGGAGGCTTGGAGGCAATAGGCTGAGGTGGAGCTGGAGCTTTGTTCTTCCTTTTGGAAGGAACAACTCTTCTACTTCCCTTGAATCCCAACCCCTTCTTTCCCTTTTGAGAGGAGAAGGAGTCTATCAAGGGTAGGACAGTACTTGTCTTAGAATAGCTAGCCACTATTATTTTCTCCTTCTCAAGCTTATCTTCAAGCTCCCTGATGAGACAGTTCTTGTGCTTGATGGAGGCTACCTGAATGTCCAAGAGGGACTTTAGTTCGATAATTTCCCTAGATTTCTGGTCCAGCAGATTTGCTGTTACAGTCTGCTGGGCAACATCAAGCTTAAGAGATGAAATCTCTTTAGTTTGCTTCTTAGACAACTTCTTGACCTTCTTGAAGGCATTCAGAAGTTCTCCATACTTGTCAATATGTTGATTGACATCTCCTTCAGATCCAAAATCTTCTTCACCACAGGGTGAAGAGGCTTCTGAGCAAGGACTAGTCTCATACTCAAACAAAGAAGCAGAATTAGGTAATGGATGTACCTTTCTTTGATCAGGCTGATCCTAGCTTCCCTCTTCATCTATCATTGCCATCAGCCCTCTGTAGTTGTGGACATATTCATCCACCTCTGACTCACTATCTGATAGTATCAGAGGGGCCCTAATTCCTATCCACATTGAAGGATTGACTTCTCCTGCTGCAACTGTTTCATCTTTAGCAGCAGCAGCAACTAGCCCAATGTAGGCTTCCTCTTCTTCAAACTCAGAAGATGATGAGTCTGTCCAACTCTTTTCCTTCTTAGCAATGAATGACTTTTCCTTCTATCCTTTGTGCTGGTGCTGCTTCTTCTCCTCAGTCTCCTTCCTTTTCTTTGGACAGTTAGCTATCACATGCCCATGCTTGCTGCAACAGTAGCAAACTACTTTTAAAGAATTATATTTATTATGTTTTGAACTATACCTGTCAGTGTTTGACTGATTCTTTATGTGATGAGTGGAATTGGAATGCCTCCTCTTCCAATGCTTCTTCTTCATCAACCTTTGGAGTTGTCTAGAAAAGACTGCAAAGTCTTCATCAGACATATTGCTGTCTGATTCCTCTAAGTCTGAGATGTCTAACTCAGATGGTCTCCTTGGTGGAGATGTAATCCTCTCCTTTCCTTTTCTTGTGCTTTCAGCTCTGAAGGCTAAGGAATTTTCTTTGGCCAGTGATTTGTTGGTGGCATCCTCCTCCTTCCTAGCAGCTAGCTGTATCTCATAGGAGAGCATCTTCCCAAACAAGATTTGGGAAGGGGTGTCAGCAAGCTTGGCCATCTCTCTTATGGAACAGATCTTAGTATCCTAATCTCTAGTGAGTGACCTGAGAAACTTTTCATTTATTTCATAATTATTTAAGACCCTTCCATAGGTCTTCAACTCATTTATGATCCTAAAAAATCTTTCATAATAGGTAGTTATGTTCTCCTTCAGGATTTGCCTGGAAGCCTCATACCCTTGGTTGAGCAGAGACTTCCTATCATCCCTTACCTCATCAGTACCCTCCATGTAGACTACAAGGGTGTCCCACATCTCCTTGGAGGTCTGGTAGTGAACCAAGTTTAGGAAGGTTAAGTCATCTACAGTACTAGCAATGATGTTCTGTGCTCTCTTGTCCAAGCCAGCAAATATGACCTCATCTTTGGTCATTTCAGATAATGTCTTTGGTGTCTGGATGTTGGCATCCAGAGCAGAGACCTTCATAGAAATGATAGGTCCCTCCCTAACAATTGCAAAGATTCTTGGATCATAGACTTCCATGAATAGCCTCACCCTCTCTTTCCATATTCCAAACTGCTCCTTTCTACAGATGGGGAGTTTCATGGAACTCAGCTCTCTCTAGCTCTCTCCTGAGCCCATGATCACTTAACTACAGCTACCTTGGGGATCACTAAGATTGTTAAATCTTTTTTGAGCAACCTCCCTCCAATACCACTTGAAAGATCTTATTTTCAAGGTAGCTAGCAACCTAGAGGGGGGAGGGGGTGAATAGGATTATCTAGATCTTTTGATCATCTTTTTTAATATCTTATTGTTTTCTTTTAGCTTTCAACTTAGGGTGATCTAGAGCTTGTCCTTAACACCTGCAATTAAGAAAATAAAAGCAAACCCAGAAAAGCACACAAGTATTTTATAGTGGTTCCCGAAAATTATGGGTACATCCACTCTCCTCCCATCTTACTAACTTCCTGTTAGTCAAGGCACTTCTCCAAACCAATGCTCCAAGGAGCTTACACCTCAGATCCCTCAGGATCTCTCAGTCTCCTCCAAGACTTACACCTCGGCCACAAAGGCCTACTCTTAGTGATACAAGTATCACCTACCTCAGGTAATTAAGCCCTACCACTCAGGCTATGGAGGATAGCCCTACCTTAGAGCAAACTTGCTCTTACAACTCAAAGAGATACACTCTCCTACAGCTCAGGCAAATTTTCCTTACCTCAGACCCCAAGGTCCTACAGCTCAGATCCAGAAAGATCCTACAAAGAAAATCGTTTAATTAACTTTGACACAGAGAAATTTCTCTGTGTCAACAACTTGAGAAGAAAAATTTCTGCTCTAACTCTCCTCAAAGTAGAGAAAAGATTTGCTGGAGGAACTCAGAAGTTAACTTCTGAACTTGCTGCAGAAGGCTAAATATCTTTTGATATTGAGTCTTCAAATAGCTCACTGAACCTTCTTAAGGATGAAAGTTCTTCTTTCTTCAGAACTGATTCTGAATCTGCTGTGGAAGATTGAGACTTGCACAACTAACTAAACTTTTGTTCCTGGAGAGCTTCAAGATTTTTATATGGAGCAAATGGTGAAGAAGATGAAGATGGTTTCTCTCCTTTTTGAATATTATGCCCTAAAAGTTGTCTTTGTCTTGGCCCTATCTCTTCCTTTTGTAGTTCGCTGATCAACGACTCTAAGAGATCGGTGGGCCCCACCTGTAGCTTCCAGCTGCGTCTTGCTTTAACGGAAGTAGATGTACAGTAGCTTTACGACAAGTTTTGTCGTGTACTATAGCTTTCCCATACCAAATTTGACTTTAGTTTATTTTGTCAATTTTACCGAGGTCAGCACCTGTGGACTTAGCCAAAATCGAGCATTAGGAGAATAGGCGTTGAGTGAGTAAGCATCACTCAACACCAAAACACAGATATATTTTCCGTCTCTTGGCGTTGAGTGAGTAACCTTCACTTAACGCCAAACTACTTAGAATATAAATTAGTTTTTAGGCGTTGAGAGCGTTGAGTGAACATCCCTCACTCAATGTCATCTGCCTTAGCCATATTTATGCTTCTTCAACAACTAACGCTTTTTTGCCTTAGTAGAATTTCTGTGTTTAAAAAATACTAGGCTTAGACTGTCTTACTTTGAACTGAGTTCGACGAATGGTGAACTGAGCTCGACAAACTTTGCAATCAGTTCGACGAATTCTCAACTGAGCTTGACAAACTCAGAATCTCAAGATCTGAACTTAGCTCGACGAATGGTGAGCTGAGCTCAACGAACTCTGAACTCAGTTCGACGAATTTTGAACATGGTTCAACTAGTTCAACTTACAGCTTTTTAGCTATATGATATTGAGTGTTTATTCATCACTTAACGCCAAAACACTTAGCCATATTTATCTTTAGTACTTATAGCATTGAGTGAGTTGAATTCACTCAACGCCTGTGGACTTAGCCACATTTCAGCTCATTCAAACTTAGGCTATTTCTACTTTAGCATGTCTCACAGCATTTTGCTGTATGGCGTTGAGTGAGTTGACTTCACTCAACTCCTGTGTACTTGGCCATTTTCTAAGTTTGCCACTAATTAGGCTTTGACTGTATAGGTTCCACTCATCGCTATAAGTCATCTGGCGTTAAGTGTGTATTCATCACTCAATGCCTGTGGACTTAGATAAATTTCTGTCATCCTACACCTTAGGTAAGTGTTTACCTGACTTAGCCATTTAGGCTACCTTTCCCATCACAGTCATCTTCTGATATGTGTATATCATTGATAAGATTGACTTCCTCAAATCCATGAAATTGTGGGCAATGGACCCAACATGCTGTATTTGATGAAAGTTCTATGTTTTATAATGATAAGTTAGGTACATCAGGCATAACAGGTGTGGACTTGAAGCTAAAGGAGCTGACTATAGAAGATACAGTTACAACAAAATAGAATATGCAAGATGAAATCAACATTGTTGAGGAAGTGCTTGCAAAGGAAGAGCCAGGAGAAGCAACTCAGCAACTTGATCAAGAAGGTCTAGGAGAAGAAGTCACACTGCTTGTAGCTGTCAGGCATCTAAGGGATCATCCAAGGGAATTAATCAAAGGAGATGCTGCTCAGGGAGTGACCACAAGAAGCAAACATCATAATACTGTGATGTATTCAAGTTTTCTGTCACAAATAGAACCAAAGAAGTTTGAAGAAGCTAATGTGGATCCTTTTTGGATAGGAGCAATGCAGGAAAAATTGAACCAGTTCAAGAGATGCAAGGTCTGGAAGCTGGTTCCCAGACAAGATGATTGCAACATCATAGGAACCAAATGGATATATAAAAACAAACTAGATGAGAATGGTGTAATAATAAGAAACAAAGCTAGACTGGTTGCAAAGGGATATAAATAAGAAGAGAGAATAGACTTTGATCAAACCTTTGCACCAGTGGCTAGGTTGGAAGCTATAAGACTCTTCCTAGCATATGCAGCCTATAAGGGTTTCAAAGTTTACCAAATGGATATTAAGTCAGCCTTCCTAAATGGCAACCTCAAAGAAAGAGTCTATGTAGAGCAACCATCAGGTTTTGTTGATTCAACTAAACCAACTCATGTTTATTTGCTTTCAAGGGCTCTTTATGATTTAAAACAAGCCCCATGGGCTTGGTTTGAGACTCTGTCTGAGTTCCTTCTGGAGAATAAATTCTCAAGAGGGAAATAGACAATACACTATTCCTAAGAGAAGTCAAAGGCAAGACCATCCTGGTACAAATATATGTAGATGACATTATATTTGGTTCTATTGATGAGTCACTTTGCACTAAGTTTGCCAAATTAATGCAAAGTAAGTTTGAGATGAGTAGCTTGGGTGAACTCAATTTTTTCTTGGGTCTCTAAGTTTAACAAACTATAGATGGACTTTTCATTAGTCAGTCTAAGTTCACCAAGGAGTTAATCAAGAAGTATGGCATGGAAACTGCCACTTCAATGAGAACTCCTATGAGATCCACTATGTCTTTAGACAAGGATGTTGCCGGCAAGCCAGTTGATATATCCTTGTATAGGGGCATAGTTGGATCACTGCTTTATCTAACAGCCAGTAGACCTCATATAATATATGCTACTTGCATCCGTGCCAGGTATCAAGCATGCCCTAAAGAATCTTATTATACAACAATTAAAGGGATATTGAGTTATCTAAATGGCACACCTAATCTTGGCCTTTGGTATCCAAGGAATAGTGATTTTTAAATGATTGGATTTTTAGATGCAGATTATGTAGGATGCAAAGAAGGCATGAAAAACACATCAGGGTCATATCAATTTCTTGGAAGAAGGCTTGTTTCATGGAGTAGCAAAAAGCAGACAAGTGTGGCAATATCAACAGCTGAATTTGAATACATTTTAGCTGGAAGTTGTTGTGCTCAACTGCTTTGGATTCAACATCAGCTACAAGACTATAAGTTACAGCTAAGAGAAACTCCCTTATTCTGTGATTCTATAAGTTCTATTTCTATTACAAACAACCCTGCGCCTCACAGTAGAACACAACATATAGCAATTAGATATCACTTCATTAGGGAGCATGTAGAGAATAAAGATATTAGCTTAGAATTTGTTCCTACAAATAAACAAATTGCTGATATCTTTACCAAACAACTAGAAGAAGAGAAATTCAATTTCTTTAAATTTGAACTTGGGATGTTAAATCTTGAGTAGCTAAAATAAGAATAATAAAAAAATTAATTAAATAATAGTCAACAATACAACTTACTCTATTAGATATAGACATCTCAAATATCAGAAAGTAACAGTTCTGAAAACAGAATTTTGACTAAGTAAAAATTGTGTCGAGACATAATTTATGTATGTCGACACTGTATATAGTCTTGTGTCGAGACTCAGGAAAGAGTGTCGACACTGCATGTTGAGACAAATGTAGGTGTGTTGACTCAAGTCGACACATCTTGACAGTCAATAATTCCCTTGTGTCGACTCTAGGTATTTTCCAAAATTTAGAATAAGCCTATATGCAACGCTCCCTTTCGCCTTCTAGGAAGATTTGCCTATATAAAGGGAATTGAGTGTAGGAATCGACTACAACTTCTTGATCTCTTGCTAAGTGTCGAGACCTCTAATTCCCATTAGTCGACATTCATCACTCCTTCCATTCGATGAAATCAAGAATGATGACAACAATGGCTCCAAAGAACGATGAAAACATTAATGAAGGATACGAACTTGTGCGAAATGGATTCACCTCCACAGAAGAAGAAATTAGGAATGTCATTGTCCTAATCCAAGAAGCAGGCCTTGAATATCTACTATCAGAACCTATAAGCATCTGGAAACGGGAGGTACTGGAATTCTTCACCGATGCAACATTAGATTCCAGTTAAACAAAGATTAAATCCATTGTGAATGGGATAAAAGTTAAAATCACAAGCAAAAGACTGGCTAAGGTATTTCATATACCTCGAATAAATCAAGAGGATGCTGTAGATTCAACCAAGACTGCTGCAGGACTGATATGGTCTGGATTGGACTCAGTCAAAAAGATAGGAAGTTCTCTGAATCAGAAGGGTATGAATATCCAAGGTAAATTTCTGTTAGAAATCGTTGGAAAGGTGCTGCTGTGTAAGACAGGCGCACATGATAGAATTTCTGCTCACATGTTTGAGCTTATGACAAGAATAATCTTCAAACTTAAGACTGATTGAAGTAGTTTAGTGTTTGACAAGATTTCTAAGAGTATCAAGAAGCCAAACATGGGCAGGATACATAGTCTGTATTTACTTAAAGCCATTCCTACAGACCTAAATCAAAAACTGGGCACAAAGATAAATCATATGAGAAAAATGGATATGAGTATTTTGTCTAGATGGGATAGAGTTCTATCTAGAGAGTCTTCTATAGTTGAAAAGAAGTAAGAGAAGAAGAAAAAGGCAGTGGTGGTGGAAGGCAAATCCTCTAGTGATTCTGAAATTCCAGGAAGTTCCAATTCAGATCAAAGTGATGCTCTAGATAGAAACATTCCTCTAAGGACCTCACCTGAAACAAGGCATCAGGTGCAAGGGGAGATTGAACCCATAGTAGACCAAATTGCTGAGACAAACTTGAATGAACCTACTATCTTAGACAGTGAAACTGTCAATGACATTGTAAAGGACGTTCTCCATGAACTGAATACAGATATGATAAATAATGTGAATGAGGAAGAAGATAAGTATATGCCTTACATTGAGGTAGTAGTCTCTAAGGAGACTGTGGAAGAAATCCCATTAGTAGTGGAAGCTACCATCCAGGGGGAGATAACTGCTCCTCCTGGGTACCATGTTCCTACTATTGAAGATCAACAACATGTGACTACCTTAGAAGATCAAAATCTTGATCAAAATGATGCAAGAGTTGAGGGGGAGCAAGCAGCCAAGTACCCTAGGTCTGAAAGTGCAGAACAACAACAATTTGTTGCCATTGTCAGTTCATCTGAATCAGATGAGGAAGAAGAATCCTAGATACAACAAAGAAAGATAACTGAACTAAAAAGGAGAAGTCAGAGCTATAAGAAGGCAATACAGTCAAGAAAACCATCTCCTTCTCCTCCTATGGATTTCAGTTCACTCTTAGTTCAGCTACAGTTAATGTTAGATAAACACATAATAGATGTTGAAAAATATGTGAATGAAAGTAAAAAGGACTTACAGTTATAGCTGGCCCAAGATATAAAATCCATTAGATTTGAAGTAAATTTACTGAAACAAGACTTGACAAACTTCTTTGAAAAAGGTGCAAATGCTATGGTTTACCTTGCAAAACAGTAAGAAGAGTCAAAGAATACTTTAGCAGAAACTGTAGTATAACAAGGCTTTCTTCTGGAAAATCAGCAGAGATTAAATGAAAATCTCATAGAAATGCATGAATATCACTGACAAAGCTTACTGAACAAATAAAAGCTTTAAAAGAAAAGATTACCTTAAAGGATTTAGAAAAAGGTATCATTGATCAGATTAAGAAATTTAAAACTTATTACACCATTGGGACTCATCATGTGGTTGATCAAGTCAGATTTCAGAAGGATGATTTAAGAGATCACATTAAAAGAGAAGTCATAAAGGGGGAGAGGGTTATGATAAAAGCCAGCTCTGATCATGCTAAGTGGACTTCCAATAGCATCAAAGCTACTCTTTGCTACCCCCCACTATGTGATGATGATCAGACAGCCGAGTCTGGATGCCAACCAGCTCAGTTGGAAGGAATTCCTCCAGTTGCAGAACAGATAATATATTCTATACCACAATTTGAGGATATTCAAAGTGTAGTCCAAACCATGTATAGTCCTCCACCTAATGCTCAGAATGTTATTTGTGTAGTGGTGGAGATGATTGATGCTGCCCTACTGAAGGAAAATAAAGTCCAAATGTCTAAGAAAAGATTTAGAGATTAGGCAGAGGCTAGGCCTGATTTTGAGTAGTGGAGTCCAACCTCTAGAAATATTATACTCACTGTTTGGCAAGCAATTAACACTAATAGATATGACAGGGGAAAGTGGTACACTGAGCAGGAATGAAGTAAGCATCTCAAACAACAAGATGCTATCTATAAGTTCAGAAAAGATCAGAAGGATGGGGTGATTCCAGCTACTGTTGTTGAACAAAGCAAATATTTCCCCAAGCCCTTTCATTACTTTGAAAGACAAAGGCTTAAGGCTGAACAGCTTTCCAATATCAAGAACAAAAAAGGAAAGAAGGTAGCTGATGATAGTATGCAAGAAGTTAAAGCCAAAATTTAATCAGGAAAAGACATTATCATTAAGGAGCCAGATCAATCTTAGATTATTTTGTATTGTCTAGGAATTATGTAATTTTTGCAATGACATATTGTAATCCTTGGACTGGTTAAATTGTGTTAAATGATATGAAAATGTTCACTAGCTTTCTATTTTTGTTGTCTTAATATAATCTGTTGCCATGCTAAATCTTTTACATCATATTTTGGAATTGTGGTGTATACCATTAAATTGGGGTTATGACTTCTCCAAATAGGGGGAGATTGTTGGGTACATTGGGAATTGTGTACCTGATTTGGAGAGGCCTCTTTTCAACTCAATGATATACACAAAGTTGTATTTGATGTATGCTAAGTTTACATGTGCAGGATTTAAAGTGAAGAAATTTATCTAAGCACAAATGTGTCGACACAGTTCAATTGTGTCGACACCTCTGCAGAAGCTGTGTCAAAACAAGCCAGTTGTCTCAACACCTTGAAAACTAAATCAGCTTACTTGACAAAATAAAGAGGAGAATTATTTTGAGTAAAATTATGTCGAGACAAGCCAACTGTCCCGACACAATGCATGTTAAGTATAGTTGTCGACACAGCAGACAGATTATGTCGAGACAATCTCACTGTCTCGACATAAGGCAGAATCAGAAGATGTCGACACAACAGACAGTTGTGTCGAGACAATCTCACTGTCTCGACACAAGGCAGAATCAGAAGATGTCGACACAATGGACAGTTGTGTCGAGACAATCTAACTATCTCGACACAAGACAGTATTAAGAGATGTTGACACAAATAACGGGTGTATCGAGACAAGTCAACTATCTCGACACTTTCAGCTTCTGATGAAAATTATTCCAAGTTAGTATGTGTCGAGACTGCTAAGATATCTCAAAACATGTGTCGAGACATCTGGAATATCTCGACACTTATGTTTTAGAATATGCTGAGTTGACACCAAACATGTCAAGATATGTCAAAACTGTCAAGTCAGTTGCGGAAAACTCATACTTCAACAAGAATTGGTCAAGGAAGGGTTTAATGTATGTTGCTGACGTCATCAAACATAATCCAGCCATCTGCGGAGTTTATAAATAGAAAGTGCTGCCTTCAAAGACGAATATGAGAGAATCGAATCAAAAAGAACAAATGACATATCAAATCAAACAATCAGAATTTCTCATTCTAATTTCTTCCAAGTCCTAACCAGGCGACATTTCCGAGAAAGAGGAAGAAGACAAAGGTCTTCAAGAAATTCTTCAGATCCCTTTTACTAGGTTGATCTGAAGATTTAGTTTTATCTGATGAACAATATCTTCAAGGTATTCATGCCGATCAACATCAAGAAGATTACTAATTCAGAGGAGGAACTTTTCAGTCTGCAAATCTATCAAGAAGAAATCCAATTGCAGCTGATTTGAAGAATCTGTGTAAACAGATATATCAGATTACAGGTTTTCTGTTTTATGTGTCTTATTTTATCACTTTATATTGTATAATCTCCTAGAGATCTGAGTGGGTAGGAGATTCTTTTCTCTGAGATTATAAGCCTAAATTATAGAGGCTGAGGTAGGGTTCTAGAGGGACCTAAGGTTGGTGGTTTGTGTAAATCACTGAGTTGTAGGCTGAGGTAGGGTTCTTGAGAGATCCTGAGGTAGGGTTCTTGAGATGGCCTGAGGTAGGAGATTGAGGGAATCTCTGAGGTAGGACCAGTTGGTCTGAGTGTAGGTTTCTTGATAGAAACTGAGCCTGTAGGATCTTTGGATTCGAGTTGAAAAGGAGGTGCTATAACCTTATCTAGCACATTGTTAGTGAGGAAGAAGCAGGAAAGTGGATGTACCATAGATAGGGGAACCACAATAAATTTTGTGTGTGCTGTGTGCTGTGAACTGTTCTTTACTTGTGCTGTGTGTGGTATAAACTGTGATAGTATTATTACTATTCAATAAGGGACAAAGAATTGCAAAGGAATTTTAAAATGTCGCCTATTCACCCCCCTTAGGTGACTATCTACCCATAGGCTTGACTTTCAGTACCTGACTAGCGAATGCTTATTGTTGCCCTCGGTCTGTTACTGAGGATGGTGGTGGGACCCTGGGAATCCAGTACACAAATAATGTGCCCTGAGTGTACGAGATGTTTGGCCTATCGTGCCATCGTCTTTGATGGATAGTGCTTAAAGCGCACACCCTTGTTATATATCTACTTGTTGTTGAATTATATACAGGGAAGGAATACCACTAACCTTGGTATGGAGTGGGTTCATTATACTGCGCGTTCGTGGATAGTGGTAAGCAAAAGCTAACTCATTATCTTCTTTTGTTGCTACACCTTTGTGGTTTATAAAGGAACCAGTGCTGGCAAGCCGAGCTGGAAATAGCAGGAGGGAGCCCAAGCAGTGCAGGCCCTCGAAGGCCCAAGTTTTGTTATAGCTTTCTCATATATTGCCTGCCTGCACGTCGATGTATGGAAATCACGTAGTAGCTTATACATTTGTTGTGTGTAAGGCCCTAAGTCCAAAGCAAGACTATATAATTATTGTTTTGTTATTTTTATAGTGTTGTGAACATTCTGGTTCAGGTTTATTAAAATCATTTTGTTAGCATATAGATTATGATATATGTAGTTGTATAGTTCTTGATTGATATTCATCTAGTAACTCTTTCGTTTGTTCATTTAATATGGCGTAGGGTTCTGACCAGACCCGACCACTGTTATATTCCTTGGAACGAACAGGGGTGTTATACGCACGTGCTGTGTAACACCCCAAAATTTATACCTCATGTATGAGCGTGTTATGAATTATTGCCAGATGTTGGTGTATTGTCGTGGCCTTATGGTAGGCGCGACAATACCATCGAGATTGCTGGGAATCTCAACGGTACCATCTAGACCCTTGGGGAGTCTCAGCGATACCAACGAGACCGTTGGGAGTCTCAATCGTACCGCTGGGAGTCTTGACGGTACCGCTGGGAGTCTCGATAGTACCACCGAGAGCGGCAGGTCTCGTGTTTTAATGTTGTAGGGAGAACCTAAGCGGGTTTTGGGGCGTCCGATCGTCTTGAAAATTTATCCAATATCCCAGATCTTTTGTCGTGATCCTTAAATAGAACAAAAGGGATTTTCCCCTCTTTTACCCAATTCCACCATGACTTTGATGGTTTGTGAGCGGGAGATAGTGGAGGAGGAAGACAACCTAGATCCACCATTGTTGGAGTTTGGAGCTCCGATTGCTGATCCAAGACCGAATCTGCGGAGAGGGCGTAGAGGCGAACACATTCATCTGTGTTTCTTCTAGTGTACATAGCGAGGAAGAGGTTTTATCAGGTAACGACATCTCTCCTCCAGATTTTAGGATGTGTGCATGACATCCTTTTTATGCCTTTATTTTGAGCATCTAAGCACCAGATTTCTCAAATTAGAGGGGTTCGAGTCGCCTCGGTTCAAAAAGAACCACCAGGTTTATTAAGTTTGTCTCCGACATATTTTTTCATTAGAAGTCCGCTCCGTTAGTGGATTAGGCATTGTGGGTGAAGCCGTAATCGCGATCAGTGGTCTGATTAGGCATTGTTGTGATGCCCTTAATTTTGTGTGAGAATGATTAATAGTTTAGGGAAGGAAAGTTTATGTTTGTTGATTTCTATGCGAAGGAATGACTTTGTCTTTGTGGTTGGCTGACAAGCCCCATGACGTTGCAAGTCATGTGTGGAGGGTGTCCTGGCAAGACAAGTCCCCTTTTGTGAAAGCTGACAAGAACGCCAAGCTTTGGACAAGTCGGGGTGATGAAGCCCATGAGCAGGAAGGGTCAAGCAAGGGTTATTAACATCAGTTGGATTATTGTGGTGGAACTGCTGATAGTGTTAAAGCTTCAGGAAAGCCTAGGTGTTGAGAGTAATGAACGGGCAGGGCCTACATACGAGTTCCATTTGCGGCTTGAAAGCCATTGGGGGAAATTGAAAGTTCCCATATGATTGATGTGATGTGTTATGATGACGTGTGTTGATGTTAGAATCATACATGCTTAGGGTGTCTTAGGTGAAACACAGGTTTGCCTACATACTGTATGGTAGACCCCCTTTTATTTCAATACTCAACGTAGAAACATGTTTTATGCATGTGACACCCACACTTATTATTTTTATGTTGCTTTCTTTTTATTACGTATGTATATGATGTGGTGACCTGTAGAGTGATGGAGTGACCCGGGGTCTGCTAGGGATGGTCATGGGAAGGGGTGTTGGTTACACAGTTGAGGTCAGCCTTTGCTGACCCATATTACATCAATTTTTTATAGGGCATAGATTGCAACCTAGAGCTAGCTCGTAGGCCAAAAAGGCTGAAGCCTCATGAAGTGTTACTTTTTCTGCTTGGTTGTTTGTTATGTTTCCTTACTCTATTTTTGGCTTACATGTAGAGGTAGCCTAGGTTTGAAGTACTTTTATTTTGAAAATATGATGATGATTTTGGGCAGTCGGGTAATGTAAGGCCATAAGGCCTTTTGAACTTCTATGACAGTGGACAGCTTCTGTTTCTAGTGCTGGTTTAAATGTTTCCGCTATTTTATTTCTGAGTTAAGAGATGAGTAGTTTTCTATATCACTTTATAATACCAAAGTTGAGATGTCCATATGTTATGGGACGCCGGCCGGACCCATATTATATGGTAATTAAAGGGAAGGTGTTACAATTTGGTATCAGAGGGAGGTTTACATCCAAGTTGAGGTTTAGTGGTTAATTTAGTATAACCAAATTGTGTAAAGAAGTTGTCCACATAGGAGTATTTGCAGGACCGTGGGTGTCCTTGTGTTCAAGTTTTTCGAATAGTACTTGACTCGTAAGGAAGTGACAATACCGGGATGTCGAGGTCGCGAGAGGATCCTACGACGAGTAGTGCTACTGCTCTTGGTCTCACGGGCATGAGAGTGTCCCCGACCGAATTTTGTCATATCCTAGCGGAGGCAATGGTAGCAGCCCAAGCTGCGGTGGCGCCATAATCTGTGACACCTATTGTTCAGGTAGCAACTCCCGATACCCCGGGTATGACGATTGTCATACCGGGTGGAGGGTCTAGGTAAGCGAAGCCGTTGATTGAGAGAGCTATCTTGGGGCAGGTGAACTGTCAGATGAAGTATTTTTGAGTTTTCATCCTCCAACATTCAAGGGAGTCAGCACTCCGACTGTTGTCGAAGAATGGTTGGCAAGGATTCAGGTGCTTTTGAGAGCAGCAGAGACACCTAAGGATAAGCAGTTCCAGTTTGCGGACTTCATATTGGAAGGTGACACAAAGCTGTGGTGGGCGATCTATAACGGTCGTTAGTTTCCTGGTTGCACTCCATCCATGGATGAGTTTGCGAATGCCTTTTTGAAGCGGTGCATCCCCTCTTCGACGAGGTTGGCACTTTAGAGGCAATTTATGCATTTAGTGTAGCACGACAAGATAGTGGACGAGTACCTACATGAGTTTACCTGGTTGGGTCATTATGCGGAGATGACCTTGTCGAATGATGAGGAGAGGGATAATCTCTTCTACTATAGGTTGAGCAAGAACCCGAGTCAACCGCTCATATCCATTAAGAATGCATGATTCAATGAGTTAGTCGAAGCCACTAGGATGTTGGAAAATGACATGGAGCGAACCAAATGCTGTAAGGGTCTTGTAGGGAAGCAGGGAGAAGGAAAGAATTTTCAGTCACAGCGAAAGTCACCAGGGAGTAAGTGCAAGAAGAAGCCCCATTCTTTCAGGTCAAGCGAGAAGCGCGGTGATGCGATGGGAGAGTTTCATTTTAAGGGACCACAGACGTGCTCCAATTATGTCAAGCTGGGCCACATAGCTCAGAATTGTATCAAGGGTAGTGCTGAGCCAAAACTAAGGCACGAGAAGTCGATATTTTCTGGTACTAGTTATGCAGAGAAAGGGAAAGCAATAGAGTCAAGGGCTTCACGTTTCCCTCCAGAGCATCCCAAAGCTTACCGCCTTGGGCAACATGAAGTGATTCATCAACCTGATGTGGTGACATGTACAAATGGTTTGAGTTCGTTTAATAGTTTAAAACTGTTTGCGACCTTTTGTGTTTGTTGTATGTGTGCTAGGCTTCATGCTAGTTTTAGGTTACCCTACTAGAGTATTATTTGATATGGGAGAGTTATACTCTTTTCTCGTGAAAGTATTTATTCAGAGTGTTGGTGTGGAGATCATTGTGGCGAATGCAGAGCTTAGTGTGCGTATGCCCAATGGGGTCAGTTATGACCACTAGGAAGAATGAAAACATTGTTTTGAGGATATGTGAGACTTCGAGTAAATAATGACAATACTACCGTTGGCTGAGTTTGACATATGATCCTAGGGATAGAATGGCTTGTAGGACAGTGGTCTAGTATTGACTTCCTATTGAAGGCGGTGACCGCATGGAGTAAGGGAAAAGAGGAGGCCAAGTTTGATGGCCTTGGGGGAGTGACCTACTCCCTAATTTAAGCAATGCAATTGATGCGTGTGGTGAACCAGGGAGGTGTCGGATTCTGTAACGACCCCATCCGTTAAATAACATATAATAGAAGGCCCGGCCGGGGCCCCACACTATATGCCACAAACAGGCGGCGAGGTTATAGGTTAATACCAAAACATATTCGCATCCTAACTCAGAGCATACTAGCGGAAGATTTACAGTTAATATTGAACTCAATAGCCACGAATGTCCACTATATATAAACAACCACATTTATATATAACCCCGAAGGAATATACACCAAATACACAAAAGTTTGGCCTTAAGGCTTTACAGTTAAGCTTCACAAATGTGGATTACAAACATCGGCGTGCAGGCTGGCAACACATGAACATAATAGAGTTCTTCGCTCAGCCTTCGAGGGACAGCAACAGTAGCAGGGGCTTCGGCCCTCTATTTCCCACTCGGCTCTCCAGCACCTGCACAAGGACAGCCCACCATAATGATGGCAAACAAGGCAATGGTCAGCATTCAGCTGATTAATTTATAATGACCCTACCCCTTTCCCGGGGCAGTGGTATTCCTTCCCTGCAGGCATATCATTTCACAAGTAGATATATCACAAGATGTGCACTCACGCACAATCAATATATCACAAACATTGGCCACACGACCCGACGCTTCATACATTCAAGGCACATTCTTGGTGTACCAGAATACCAGGGTCCCACCATCGTTCAAGGTCCGAAACCCAACGGTAAACTTGAGCATTATGCTCCACAACCTCTCGTCAGAGACTTTAGTCTTAATGGCGCTCATGCCTAAGACTCTCATTATGTGAACCTGAAGAACGCCACTATTCCAGGAACTTATGTCAGACAATCATAACGCGGATACAGTTCAGCCCTTGCCCGTTGCTCAAATTGCCAGTTTAATGTTTATACTAACGCGGGTCTGCATCCCCTTGGCCGTTCGACACGAAGCCTTTGAAGAGCTCGCAGCTCACAATAGCCATACTGTCCACCAAGTACTGGCTTCACAATCCAAAAGGGGAGCTAGTGCCAGCATTCCTCGCGGTCGCTTGACGGGTTCAGTAGAAGCTCTCTTTCTGCACCCAAACTCAACCCAAACCCTACAGCATCCTGCAGTGCCAGAAAACTGGTCTTTCATAACATTCATCACAAGAATTACGAGGGTATTTTCCTGGAATTCCACTACAGTACTTCCTACTACTTCCCTTTACAGGCACAACCCATCGACTCCACAATATACACGTTTAAACTCGGAGTCTTCTCCGGTGCGCAAAATAAAACATCACCAATCTAGACCAACCTGTCCAGATGGGCTTCACACAGCATGCCTATTCCGTACAACACATTTCCGGATCTATATGCACGACTTGTTGGGGATTTCAAGAATCAACCCAAGGGAAATCCCTCAATAATCCACTTTTTGGTGGGGGAAATCCATGAACATGCCAAAACAAGGACTTTACATGTCCAAGAAGGAAGATCATTACCCTCGATAATCTCTTTGGAGTCATGGAAAACTAGCCAGATGAAAAGCACCACAACGGCCTTGCCTCCACGGATCTGGACTAGGCTCGTGATTCGGGACTCTAAAGCTCCACTAGCGGCTAGATTCCTCCTCTTCCTCCATGCTCTCCCCACTCTCTAACTCTTTCGAAAGAGAAAGACCTTTGATAAATGAGAGTTTATCCCTCAACTTCTGGCCTTATAATAGCAGGGAGATCTTTGGACCTTTGGATTTGATTTGAAGGGAATGAACGACCACAAATCGCCTTGAAAATCACTTTCCTGGGCTAAACACGGCTTGTGACACGCCCATGCCACAGGCCATGTGCCTTAAGCGACAAATAAATCGTCATGACCCGACCAGGACACGGCCCTGTGACACGCCCGTGTCACAGGCCGTGTGCCAGACACGGCTTCGGACACGCCCGTGTCTAGCTCGTGTTCATCAGTCCTCACAGACCGGCAAAACATAGAGAAGGACACAGCCCTTGACACGCCCGTGTCACAGGACATGTGCCCAACTCCAAGGATCGTCGAGTGCATTTCGTTGACCTTACGGGAACACGTAGAACGCATAGCATGACACGGCCCTAGACACGCCTGTATCACAGGCCGTGTGCCACACTCGAGACCGCCCTACGCCACACTCGAGCCTGCCCTGCCAACACAGAGCAGGACACGGCTTTGGACACGCCCGTGTACCCGGCCGTATTGAGCAGGACACGGCTTTGGACATGCCCGTGTCCCAGGCCGTGTCCCAGGCCGTGTTGGTCAGCCTACACAGCCCACTCATAATCGAGATTTGGAGCATTACAATCCTCCCCTCTTTATAAGAAATTTCGTCCCAAATTTTGTATACAGTACTCAAGAAACTCTTCAACAAAATTTTGTTACAATATTTTATGTTCTGTACAACATAAAACACAAACTGTTATACAAGTTTAGACAAATAGTTCGGGAAATTCAACATGCATGGTCTGCTCCCGCTCCCATGTTAGCTCCTCACGATCGCAGTTGTCCTATCGGACCTTGACCATCCCGATTGTCTTGTTCCACAACTATTTAATGGCTTTATCCTCGATCCGAATGGGCCTAACCTTCGTCGTTAGCCCAAATTCGCCCGTTACGCGATCATTCACAATCACTTGAGCTGGATCTTTTACGGCTTTTCGAAGCACTGATATGTGGAACACATCATGCAATCCACTCAATTCTGTTGAAAGAGCTAGCTGATAAGCAGCTTCTCCAATTCGCTCCACCACTTCAAACTGACCAAGATATCTCAGACTTAACTTTTTCAAGCGCCGAATCTTGGACACGCCTTTGAAGGGCTTAATTTTTAAATATACCAAATCGCCAACCGCAAACTCAATGTTTCAGTGCTTGGTGTTTTAATACTTTGCTTGTCAATCTTGGGCTATCAGTAACCTCTCCCGAATAGAGAGTATCGTCGAATTAACCTCTTCGACTTCGTTATGTTTGTATAATTTATATTCGCCTGCTTCCGCCCAAGCTAATGGTGTACGACATTTCCGACCATACAAAGCTTCAAATGGTGCCATACTTATGCTCGCTTGGTAGCTATTATTGTAGGATAACTCTACCATATAGAGATGATCTTCCCACCTCTTTCTGTTGGGTACACTGGAAACTGTGTACCATATTTGGAGAAGCCTCACTTAACTCAATGATATACATCAATGTGTATTTGATGGGATGTTGAGTTTCAATGTGCAGGTTAAAGAAATGCAGGAAAATTTTCTAAGTACAAGTGTCAACACTTGTGAGGGAAATGTGTCGACACCAGAAGCAAGATTGTGTTGACACACAGGACTTGTGTCGGCACACAGAAATTCTGTCAGCAGCAGTTGTGTCGACACTAGGACTTGTGTCGACACACACTCAACACCAGCTATGTTGAAGACCAGAAGTAGTTGTGTCGACACACAGGACTTGTGTTGACACACACTCAAGAAATTTGTCAATAACCGCTGTGTCGAGACTAGAAGTCGTTGTGTCTACACACAGGACTTGTGTCGACACACACTCAAGAAATCTGTCAATACCAGCAATATTGAGACCAGAAGCAGTTGTGTCGACACACATGACTTATGTCGTCACATCCAACAAAAGCTGTGTCAAGAAGATGAAAAATGACTGTGTCGACATTATTGGAGATGTGTCGACATCATCAAGACTTGTGTCGACACATGGTCTATTTGTGTCAACACATTGGAGTATAGTCTCAACAACTTTCTGCTGTGATAAAGTTCAAGGAGATGACAGGTGTCAAGACTAAAGACCCGACAGCTGTCATAAGTAACAAAGCTATCACATCTGTCAGAGCTGTCAAAAGGCCGTTATGAATCGGATCAACCGGTAACCTTGGATGGGTTCTATATAAAGACCTATTCTATCACAAACAAAATAGTGAAGTGATATACAACATTAAGAGAGGGGGAATAAAAGACAAACACACAAGAAGGCAGATCCTGAATAGTCTGCAAGAGGAATTCAGATCTGATTCTTAATTCAAGTAGGAAGCTGGATTAAAGATCATCTCCAACTCCAATTAAAGATCAACCTTACTTTGTTCAGATTCAAGAAGTTTTGAAGAAGCTAAGATAGATTGGATCTTGAGTAATCAGTTCAATCAAGAACTGATCAAGAAGCTTTCACCCTATTCTCTGTCTATCTGGGTGAAGATTTTATTATTTTAAACAATTAATTTTCTTGTAAGATCTTTTATAGATTTGAGTTGTAAGCCTAAATTTATAAAGGCTGAGGTAGGGCTGAGTGCCTGAGGTAGGATCTTGTTGATCTGAGTTGTAGGCCTGATGGTTAAGGCTGAGGTAGGATCTTGGTGATCTGAGTTGTAGGCCTGGTGGTTAAGGCTGAGGTAGGGTTGTTGCTTGAGGTTGGAGTCTTTGGAAGATTCTGAGTTGTAGGACTTGAAGAAGTCTGAGCTGTAGGAACCAGTTGGGTTCTGAGTTGTAAGATCTGAGGATCTGAGATAGTGGAAGTAAGTTTGGCCGAATCCAATACTCTACTGGATAGGTGAAGGGGGAGAGTGGACGTACCCATAAATTAGGGAACCACTATAAACCATTGTGTGCTGTGCTGTGAATTTTATGTGATTGTTATTCTTTGTGCTGTGATAGTTGTGCTGTGTTTAACACTTTTAATTGCTTAAGTTGTTAAAAAAGATTTGAACCTATTCACCCCTCTCTAGGTATTTAGGCTCTATAAACCAAATCTTTCACTTTCCAAAATCCAAGGCGCACATTCGGAGCATGTCCTCCATCGTTCTATTGGTCCTCTCAGTCTGGCCATCAGTTTGGGGATGAAATGCCGTACTGAACGTTAACTTTGTTCCCAACAACAAATGGCTTAGCCTCCAATCATTCGAAGTGAATCTCCTGTCACGGTCACTTACGATGCTACGGGAAACACCGTGCAGTCATACTATTTGCTCAACATAAAGCTTCGCCAAGACTTCCACTGAATCATCCCTCTTGTTCGGAAGAAAGTGAGCCACTTTGGTCAACCGGTCTATGATCACCCAAACTGAATCGTTACCGCATTGAGATCTCGACAAACCGTGCATGAAATCTATCAAAATATCATCAAACTTCCATTCCGGAATAGGTAGCGACTTCAGAAAACCTCCGGGCTTCTGGCATTCTGCTTTCACCAAGGCACATGTTTGACATTTAGCCACGTAATGTGCTATGTATTTCTTTAGCCCTGGCCACCAGAATAGCTTTTTCATGTCTTTGTACATCTTTGTGCTCCCTGGGTGAATTGAGTATTTTGTAAAGTGAGCCTCATACATCAATTCTTATCTTAGCTTACCCATACTTGGGATGCACAAATGACCCTCTTTCCCAAAAGGCTGTCATCCCAGGAGAATTGGTCATTTGACCCATCCACTGCATAGCGTTATATACTTTCATCAAGTTCCGTTGCTCGCCGAACCCTATCCGCAAGGTCATATTGTACCTCCATCCAGTTCAAGCATGCATTTGCTATAGAATTCTTGTCAACACAAGAAATCTCTAACGCTTCCAACTCCTGGATCAGACGCTTATCATGCATCTGCAACCAATTTGCCCTTGACGGAGTCCTACGACTCAAGGCATCTGCGACAACGTTTCCCTTTCCGGGAGTGTAGTGAATATCAAAGGTGTAGTCCCCGAGGAACTCCATCCACCTTCGTTGTGGCATATTGAGATCCTTCTGATCCAATAGGTACTTTAGGCTCTTATGGTCCGTAAATATATCCACTTTAACGCCATATAGATAGTGACGCCATAATTTAAGTGCAAAAATCACTGCTGCCAACTCCAAGTCGTGGACAGGATAATTTTGCTCATGCACTTTCAACTGGCGTGAGCCATAAGCGATCAACTTTCCAAACTGAAGAAGAACGCAGCTTAAGCCGCTCCCTGATGCATCACTATAAATCTCATAGCCGTCTGTACCACATGGCAATGTCAAAATAGGCGCCGTGGTCAAATGACTCTTTAGCTCTTCAAAAGCTCACGCGCACTCCGACATCCAAACGAACTTCTGATCCTTACTCATTAATGTGGTAAGAGGCAAAGCAATCCGTGAGAAGTTTTCAAAAAAACGTCTGTAGTAGCCTGAAAGTCCAAGGAAACTCCTGACTTTGGCCACCGAAGACAACACTAGATACTCCCGTATGGCTCTTATCTTTGACAGATCCACTGCAATGCCCTCCTCACTTACCACATTGCCAAGAAAAGCTACTGACGACAGCCAAAACTCACACTTTGAGAACTTGACATAGAGCTTATTTTTCCGCAGGGTATACAAAACCAATGGTAAATGGTTCGCATAGTCAGCTTCAGATTGAGAGTACACCAAGATATCATCAATGAAGACGATCACAAATAGGTCAAAGTACTCTCGTAATGTTTGGTGCATTAGATCCATGAACACCAGTGGCGCATTACATAGCCCAAACGGCATTACAGTGAACTCATAATGACCATAGTGTGTTCCAAATGCTGTCTTGGGAATGTACCTTCCCGAATCCTCAACTGGTAATAACCAGATTTTAAGTCCAGTTTAGAATAGACGATTGATCCTACTAGCTGATCGAATAAGTCATCTATCCGTGGAATCAGATACTTGTTTTTCTCTGTCAGCTTATTCAATTCGCGATAATCGATACACAACCGCAGACTACCGTCCTTCTTTTTCACAAAAAGAACATGTGCACTCCAAGGTGACATACTTGGGCGTATATATCCTTGTTCCAGCAACTCTTGTAGTTGAACTTTCAATTCTGCCATTTCCTTTGGTGCTACTTGATATGGCGAGCGGGCCACAGGTTTCGCACCTAGCACCAGCTCAATAATGAAGTCGATCTCCCCCTGGGGTGATAACCCAGGAAGATATTTAGGAAACACATCAGCAAACTCCGATACAATCAGAATGTCATTCACACTGGCCTTTGGCTCAACAGCCTGAATAAGCATGAAGAATAACTCTGCGCACTTCCGAACAGTATTGACGACTTGGAGAGTAGACATCAAGATCCCGCTCGCTCCTTGCATACCAGCAAACTTAGTATCAAGCTCGGTATTCTGGCCCAGTGTGATCTCCTTTGTATTGTAATCAATAAAGGCATGCTGCTCCGAGAGCCAGTCCATACCAAAGATCACATCAAATTCCGATATCGGTAGCACAGATGCGTTCAAGCAGAAATCCCGACTTCCTATTTGTACATCCACGCAGCAAGTCCTATCCGCACGCATCACACATCCGTTTGGTAACAACACCTTTACACTGTCTGTCGTCACATGACTAGGTACTCCGATCTATGCTACGAAGTCATTAGACAGAAATGAATGCAAAGCAACCATATCAAATAGTGCTCTTGCTGGATTGTTCCGAATCAGGACAAAGCCTAAGACAAACACATCATACATAAGCTACACACAAGGTATAAAATATGAAAAGTAAGAAATCAATATCTTAGGTCGTACCTATGAAGACGTCACTTTGCTTTATGGCCTCCTGCTGTCCAAGATTATATACTCGGGGCTGCGTCTGGGATGCAGAGGACTCCACCATTGCCTTTCCCTTATCAGCATATGACGCTCCTATCTTCTTTTCCACCTTTGGCGGACAATCCCGACATTCACGGGCTATATGCCCCACTCTACCACATGTATAGCAGGTACGTGACTCCTGCCTCGAAGTTGCCCCTGATGCAACTATAAAAGGAGCCTGTCCAGAAGACTTGGATCTCTTGTCCCATTTCTTTTGGTAATTCAATTTTCTAGAACGGGGCGCTTTGAACTCGGACTTTGTCATAGCCAGGTCCCTTTTTTCCTTGCACCCGCTTCATATCCTTCTCCAACGCACAAGCCGTATCTACCAACGCTTAAAAACCCCTTGGTCACTGAACTTGAGAGCAGGAATCTCAACTCATCGTGAAACCCTTCGTAGAACCGATTGGTTTTATGTTGTTCATCAGCGAAGATAGATCCCGCATAGCGTCCCAACCGTGTAAACTCATGTAAGTAAGTATCAACACTACTTTCTCCTTGCGTTAGACGCTGGAACTCATTTTCTATGGCGATACGTTGTGCTGCTAGCACGTGCTTTTCTAAGAATAGTCGCGAAAATCCTCAATCGAGACTTCTGTTAATTGCCTGCCCGGTAAGTGGTGCAACTCTCTCTCGTCCCACCATAGCCGATCCTCTCCTTCTAACAAGAAGGTGGCCAAGGTGACCTTCTTATTTTCCTCCATCCTTATCGCCGTCATTCGCTTGACGCATGAAAACCAATCCTCCACCTGTGTTGGGGATCCCACACCCGTAAACGTAGGAGGATTGAAGCTCATAAACTGCTTTAACTGCCGTTTAGCTACTTGACGATCAACATCTTCAACAGGTTCTAGCCTTAAACCAACCCGTTCTAGCACCAATGTCGGCTGCGCCTGCCCATTAGGCTGTGCATGAATCATTGCAAACAACACCTCAACAACTAAGCGTACTGTTTTTGCAGAAGGAGGAGGTGTAGGCACCATAGCTGGTGCCACACTCTCATCAGAATGCTGGGGCTCAAACTACCCAACACCACTATGAGTCACCTATAGTTGAACAAGAAACACTTTAGCGAACTTGCACAAGCAATAACAACAATATAGGAACAAGCAGGTTTCTCAAATATGTGTATTTGCATTCCTTAGTGGTCATTCTTGAGTTCATTAATATTAAAGCGGGTCGCACTTACAAGTGCTCGCCACCCCACAAAAGAATTCGACCACGAATTCGAAAGAGGAAGACCGAGACAAGCTAATACCAAATTGTAATGACCCCATCCATTAAATAGCATATAATAGAAGGTCCGGCCGGGTGTAACACCCCAAAAAGATTCAAAAATGGTTTTGAGGTGCAGGTCATTTTACACGGCCTGGGACACGGGCGTGTCCCAGGGCGTGTCGGGGGTACACGGCCCGGGACACGGGCGTGTTACTCAAATAAAATGCGTTCTGAGTCAGAAGATTACACGGCCCGGAACCAAGCCTTGAACACAGGCGTGTCAGATTGGACACGGGCGTGTCCGATGCCGTGTGCCGACCCGTGTACTGCTGGTTGAGTTTGGAGCTCGACGAAGCAGGGGGACACGGGCGTGGCTTATGACTGACACAGGCGTGTCAGGTTCGACACGGGCGTGTCGACACCCGTGTTCTGGTAATTATCATTTGGTACGAATCGTGTGCCGCTTAAGGGTACACGGCCTGTGACACGGGCGTGTCACAGGCCGTGTCAGGCAAAAATTGTGATTTATGGGCAAATCGTGGCCGTTTAATTTCTCTCTCTGGATCCAAGGGCTCAGGTGATTCCTGGCTGGTTTAAGTCAGCAGAAGAATGAGTCTTCTTCACTTGGTTAAGGAAAAGAGAAAGAGAGAGGAGGAAGAAGAAGGAGGAGGAGATCAAGCCACCGGCGGAGTTCCCGTGGTCCGATTCGTGATCCGAAGCCGGCGTTGTGAAGGCAAGGCTGCTGCGGTTCTTTCTCACCGGCTAGTTTGCGATGGCTCCCAAGAGATCGACAAGGGTAACGATCTCCCTTCTTGGACATGTGAAGTCCTTCTTTTCTGCATTGCATAGGGAAAACCCTTCCCCGCGAGTGGGCGGTGGGTTGTGGTGTCCCTTGGGGTAGATATGTGAAGTCCCCCTTGTTAGAGTCCGGAATTGGAGTACGGATCTAGGCATGCTGTGTGAAGCCCATCTGGACATGGCCTGGATTGGTGATGCTTGTTTGCATATCGGAGAAGGCTCCGTGATTATGGCTTGTGTTGCCTTGTGCCTACCTGTTGCTTGGTGCAGCAGGAAGTACTGGATGATGTCCAGGAAATGAAGAGGGTTGGATGCAACTCTTGTGGCCGTGCGTTGCCACTTTATGAGCGGTTGAGCCGTTGGGCTGCAACTCGATGAAAAGGCAGATTGCCGAACAGGAAAGGTGAAACCGACCCCCGCCTATAAATAGCCATGGATACTTCCGTATTCGAGGTGGCACGGCGACTTGAGCAACGGGGGGTGGCTGATCCGTACCTGCGTTAGGTCCGTCCGACTTGGAAGCCTGGTTATGGGTTTTGTTGGAGCGCCTAATGAGAGTCTTAGGCCCGCGCGCCGGAAAGACTAGAATGCTCAAATACCGTGTAGACGGTGGTGTTGACCCTGGTATTCCGGTACACCAAGAATGTGCCCTGAGTGCACGGACTGTCGGGCCGTGTGGCCGATAGTTGTGATGGCTTGAATGTGCCTGCGCACACATAGTTGCTATATGATGATGCCATGCTATGCAGGGAAAGAATGCTAATGCCCCGAGAAAGGGGTAGGATTGTTATAATTGGGTCAGCTGAATGCTGACCGTTGCATTGTTTGCCACCGGTTGGGTGGATTGTCCCTATGCAGGTGCTGGAGAGCCAAGTGGTAAGTGAAGGGCTGAAGCCCTACTGCTGTTGCTGCTGTTGCGGTTAGCCCTTGAAGGCTGAGCAAATGGTTTTGTTTGTTTTGTTTTCCTCATGTATGGCCGGCCTGCGCGCCGAGGTTTGTAATCCATGTTGTATGGAAAGAGGAACTGTAAGGCCTTAAGGCCAAACCTTTGTTGTACATTCCGTGGTTATATATATATATAACGGTGGTTTATATATTGGACATTCCTGGTTAGAGTTCAAATTACAACTTAAAGCTTCCGCTAGAATGCTCTGAGTTAGGATTCGTGTATGGTTTGGTATTATCCTGTGACCTCACCGTCTGTTTGTGGCATATAGTGTGGGGCCCCGGCCGGACCTTATATTATACGTCATGTAACGGATGGGGTCGTTACATTTTGGTATCAGCTTCGTTCGGTCTTCCTCTATCGAATTCGTGGACGAATTCTTTTATGGGGTGGCGAGCGCGTGTTTATGCGCCTTGCTGTCACGCTAATGAACTCTGGAATGTCCACTAAGGAATGTACAAAATCTTGTTTGCGGAATCTGCGCGTTCCTTGTTGTGTTGTTTTGCTTGCATACGTTCACTAATGTGTGTCTTGTCCACCTATAGGTGACGCGTAGTGGTGCTGGACAGTCTGAGCCCCAGCACTCTGATGAGAGTGCGGCACCAGCTGAGGTGCCAACACCTCCTCCATCTGCGGAAACTGTTCGCTTAGTTGCTGAGGCGCTATTTGCCATAATTCAGCCGACCGGGCAAGCACAGCCGGCAGTCGAGCCAGTTCGTGTTGTTGTAAGACCCGAGCCGGTTGAGGCTGTAGATCCACGAGCAGCTGACCGACAGTTGAAGCAATTCATGAGCTTCAGTCCGCCTACGTTTACGGGACTGGGATCCCTAATGCAGGCAGAGGATTGGTTATCGCGTGTCAAGCGGATAATGACAGCGATCAGGGCGGAGGAAACTCTAAAGGTCACCTTGGCCACCTTCATGCTTGAAGGCGAGGCGCGGTTGTGGTGGGACGAGGTTGAGGTACACCATTTGGCGGGCAGGCAATTAACGCAAGTGTCGATTGAGGAGTTCTCTCGAATCTTTCTGGCGAAGCATGTCCCAGCGGCGCAACGCATTGCCATGGAAAATGAGTTCCAACGGTTAAAGCAAGGAGAAGATAGCGTGGATATCTACTTGCATGAGTTTACCAGGTTGGGACGGTATGCGGGAACAATCTTCGCGGATGACCAAAGGAAAACTAATAGGTTCTATGAAGGATTGCAGGATGAGTTGAGGTTCCTGCTTTCGAGTTCAGTGAACCAAGGGTTTCAGGCGTTGGTTGATACTGCATGTGCGCTGGAGAAGGACATGCAGCGGGTACAAGGGAACAAGGGCTTGGTTGTGTCTAAGCCAGAGGTTCAAGCACCTCGCCCGAGCAAATCGTTCTACCAGAAGAAAGGGGGCAAGAGGTCCAAGCCGTCTGGGCAAGTGTCTACGACCATTGTGTCGGGGGCGACATCAAGGCCGGATTCTCGTACATGCTATAACTATGGCCGAGTGGGGCATATAGCCCGTGACTGTCGGGTTGTTCAGCCCAATGGGGATAAGAAGACGGGTGCGTCTTATGCTGAGAAGGGCAAAGCGGTGGTTGATTCCTCTGCGTCTCAGGCACAGCCCCAAATCTATCAGCTTGGCCAACAAGAAGCGATTAAGCAAAGTGACGTCGTCACAGGTACGAGTTGATTTAGCTTACTTGCTTACGTGCTATTGTTTGTGGTTATGTATAGCTTGTGCATGATGTGTGTGCTGCAGGCTTTATCCTGATTCGGAATAATTTGGCGAGAGCCCTGTTTGATACGGGTGCTTCGCATTCTTTTCTGTCTGAGGATTTCGTATCTCGAATTGGGGTACCGAGTCATGTGACGGTGGATAGTACAAGGGTGCTATTGCCGAATGGCTGTGTGATGCTTGTGGATAGGGCTTGCGATGTGGATGTTCAAATAGGAAGTCGGGATTTCGGTTTGAGTGCAGCGGTGCTACCGTTATCGGAGTTTGATGTGATCTTTGGTATGGACTGGCTCTCGGAGGAGCGTGCCTTTATTGATTGCAACTCCAAGGAGATTACACTGGGCCAGAATACCGGACTTGTGACGAAGTTCGCTGGTATGCGAGGAGTTGGCGGGACTTTGTTGTCTGTGCTCCAAGTCGTCAATGCTGTTCGGAAGGGCGCAGAGTTATTCTTCACGCTAATTCAGGCTGTTGAGCCAAAGGCCAGTGTCGGGGAAGTACTGGTTGTGTCAGAGTTTGCCGATGTGTTTCCTAAAGATCTTCCTAGGTTACCACCCCAGCGGGAGATTGACTTCTCTATTGAGTTGGTGCTAGGTGCGAAACCTGTGGCCCGCTCTCCATATCGCGTCGCGCCAAAAGAGATGGCTGAGTTGAAAGTCCAATTGCAAGAGTTGTTGGAGCAGGGATATATACGCCCAAGTATGTCACCTTGGAGCGCGCCTGTTCTATTTGTGAAGAAGAAAGACGGTAGTTTACAGTTATGTATTGACTACCGCGAATTGAATAAGCTGACGGAGAAAAACAAATATCCGATTCCACGGATTGATGACCTCTTTGATCAGCTGGCAGGATCGACGGTCTATTCCAAGTTGGATTTGAAATCGGGATATTATCAACTGAGGATTAGGGAAGGTGATATTCCCAAGACAGCGTTTGGAACACGCTACGGTCATTATGAGTTCACGGTAATGCCGTTTGGCCTGTGTAATGTGCCTTCGGTATTTATGGACCTAATGCATCGAACGTTCCGAGAGTACTTGGATTTGTTCGTGATTGTATTTATCGATGACATCTTAGTATACTCTCAGTCGGAAGAGGATCATGCAAACCATTTGCGGTTGGTCTTGCATACCCTGCGGAGGAATAAGCTTTATGCCAAGTTCTCAAAGTGTGAGTTCTGGCTCTCTTCAGTAGCCTTTTTAGGCCATGTGGTAAGTGGAGAGGGTATCGCGGTGGATCCGTTGAAGATCAGTGCCATTCGGGATTGGCCAGTGATGTCTTCAGTGGCCGAGGTCAGGAGCTTCCTTGGACTTGCGGGCTACTATAGACGGTTTATGGAAAACTTCTCACGGATTGCGTTACCTCTGACCACGCTGACGAGAAAAGATCAAAAGTTCATTTGGACGCCGGAGTGCGTGCGAGCTTTTGAAGACTTGAAGAGTCGTTTGACCACGACGCCTGTGTTGACATCGCCATGTGGTACAGATGGCTATGAGATCTATAGTGATGCTTCAGGGAGCGGCTTAGGCTGCGTTCTTCTGTAGTTTGGTAAGGTGATTGCTTATGGCTCGCGCCAGTTGAAAGTTCATGAGCGGAATTACCCCGTCCATGATTTGGAGTTGGCGGCGGTAATATTTGCGCTCAAGTTGTGGCGGCACTATCTTTATGGCGTGAAAGTGGACATCTATACAGATCACAAAAGCCTAAAGTATTTGTTGGATCAGAAAGATCTGAATATGCGACAATGAAGATGGATGGAGTTCCTTGGGGACTACACCTTCGAGATTCACTATACTCCCGGGAAGGGAAATGTGGTCGCTGATGCTTTGAGTCGGAAGACTCCGGTACGGGCAAGCTGGTTGCAGAGGCATGATCAGCGTTTAATCCAAGAATTGGAAGCATTGGAGATATCTTGTGTTGACAAGGGTTCGTCGACCGATGCATGCTTGAACTGGACAGAGGTTCAATATGACCTTACGGACAGAGTTCGGCGAGCAACGGAGCTTGATGAAAGTCTCCAGCGCTATGCAAAAGATGGGCCGGATGACCAATTCTCTTGGGATAACGGTTTGTTACGAAGAAATGGTCGAGTGTGCGTCCCAAGTGTGGGTAAATTGAGGGAAGAGTTGATGTACGAGGCTCACTTTGCAAAGTACTCAGTTCACCCAGGGAGCACAAAGATGTACAGAGATCTGAAAAAGCTGTTCTGGTGGCCCGGATTAAAGAAAGATGTAGCACAGTATGTGGCGGAATGCAATACCTGTACGTTGGTGAAAGCGGAATGCCAGAAGCCTGGCGGTTTCCTGAAGTCGTTACCTATTCCGGAGTGGAAGTTCGATGACATTTCGATGGATTTCGTGCACGGGTTGCCGAGATCTCAACGCGGTCATGATTCAATCTGGGTGATTGTGGACTGGTTGACAAAAGTGGCGCACTTCCTTCCAAACAGAAGAGACGATTCAGTGGAAACCTTGGCCAAGCTTTATGTGGAGCAGGTTGTTCGACTACACGGTGTTCCTCGGAGCATCGTTAGTGACCGTGATGGGCGGTTCACATCGAATGATTGGCGGCTCGTTCATCAAATGTTGGGTACAAAGTTAGTGTTTAGTACGGCCTTTCATCCCCAAACGGATGGCCAGACTGAACGAACCAACAGGACGATGGAGGACATGCTCCGCATGTGCGCCCTAGACTTTGGTAAGAGATGGGAAGATTATATATTTCTTGTCGAATTTGCCTATAATAATAGCTACCAAGCGAGCATCGGTATGGCACCATTTGAGGCTTTATATGGTCGTAAATGCCGTACACCGTTAGCTTGGGCAGAAGCAGTCAAATCTAAGCTAAGTGGGAAAAAGGAAGTCGAAGAAGCTACCTCGCTCATACGCTCTATTCGGGAGAGGCTAGTGATAGCCCAAGATCGTCAAGCAAAATACTACAATGCCAGACATCGGAACGTGGAGTTCGCGGTGGGGGATTGGGTATATTTGAAGATCAGACCCTTCAAAGGCGTGTCCAGGATTCGGCGTTTGAAAAAGCTAAGTCCGAGGTATCTTGGTCCATTTAAGGTGGTGGAGCGAGTTGGGGAAGCTGCGTATCGACTAGAACTTTCAGCAGACTTGGGGGGATTACATGATGTATTTCACATCTCAGTCCTTCGTAAGGCGATTAAGGATCCAGCTCAAGTAGTGGAGAATGATCGGGTACCGGTCGAGTATGGGCTAACGACGAGGGTTAGACCCATTCGGATCGAGGATCGAGCCGAGAAATAGTTGCGGAACAAAGTGATCAGGATGGTCAAAGTCCGGTGGGACAATTGTGGTCGTGAAGAGCTAACATGGGAGCGAGAGCAGACCATGCGAGCTGAATTTCCCGAGTTGTTTGGTTAAGCTGTAGACCGTGTACCTCTTGTTATAACAGAATTCTCAAGTTATAGTATGGTTGGTTCTTGTTTCCTTACCGTGCCAATTTCGGGACGAAATTTTGTTAGGGGGGGAGGATTGTAACACCCCAAAAAGACTCAAAAATGGTTTTGAGGTGCAGGTCATTTTACACGGCCTGGGACACGGGCGTGTCCCAGGGCGTGTCGGGGGTACACGGCCCGGGACACGGGCGTGTCCCAGGGTGTGTTACTCAAATAAAATGCGTTCTGAGTCAGAAGATTACACGGCCCGGAACCAAGCCTTGAACACAGGCGTGTCCGATGCCGTGTGCCGACCCGTGTACTGCTGGTTGAGTTTGGAGCTCGACGAAGCAGGGGGACACGGGCGTGGCTTATGACTGACACGGGCGTGTCAGGTTCGACACGGGCATGTCGACACCCGTGTTCTGGTAATTATCAGTCGGTACGAATACCGCGTGTGCCGCTTAAGGGTACACGGCCTGTGACACGGGCGTGTCACAGGTCGTGTCAGGCAAAAATTATGATTTATGGGCAAATCGTGGCCGTTTAATTTCTCTCTCTGGATCCAAGGGCTCAGGTGATTCCTGGCTGGTTTAAGTCAGCTGAAGAATGAGTCTTCTTCACTTGGTTAAGGAAAAGAGAAAGAGAGAGGAGGAAGAAGAAGGAGGAGGAGATCAAGCCACCGGCGGAGTTCCCGTGGTCCGATTCATGATCCGAAGCCGGCGTTGTGAAGGCAAGGCTGCTGCGGTTCTTTCTCACCGGCTAGTTTGCGATGGCTCCCAAGAGATCGACAAGGGTAACGATCTCCCTTCTTGGACATGTGAAGTCCTTCTTTTCTGCATTGCATAGGGAAAACCCTTCCCCGCGAGTGGGCGGTGGGTTGTGGTGTCCCTTGGGGTAGATATGTGAAGTCCCCCTTGTTAGAGTCCGGAATTGGAGTACGGATCTAGGCATGCTGTGTGAAGCCCATCTGGACATGGTCTGGATTGGTGATGCTTGTTTGCATATCGGAGAAGGCTCCGTGATTATGGCTTGTGTTGCCTTGTGCCTACCTGTTGTTTGGTGCAGCAGGAAGTACTGGATGATGTCCAGGAAATGAAGAGGGTTGGATGCAACTCTTGTGGCCGTGCGTTGCCACTTTATGAGCGGTTGAGCCGTTGGGCTGCAACTCGATGAAAAGGCAGATTGCCGAACAGGAAAGGTGAAACCGAGCCCCGCCTATAAATAGCCATGGATACTTCCGTATTCGAGGTGGCACGGCGACTTGAGCAACGGGGGGTGGCTGATCCGTACCTGCGTTAGGTCCGTCCGACTTGGAAGCCTGGTTATAGGTTTTGTTGGAGCGCCTAATGAGAGTCTTAGGCCCGCGCGCCGGAAAGACTAGAATGCTCAAATACCGTGTAGACGGTGGTGTTGACCCTGGTATTCCGGTACACCAAGAATGTGCCCTGAGTGCACGGACTGTCGGGCCGTGTGGCCGATAGTTGTGATGGCTTGAATGTGCCTGCACGCACATAGTTGCTATATGATGATGCCATGCTATACAGGGAAAGAATGCTAATGCCCCGAGAAAGGGGTAGGATTGTTATAATTGGGTCAGCTGAATGCTGACCATTGCATTGTTTGCCACCGGTTGGGTGGATTGTCCCTATGCAGGTGCTGGAGAGCCAAGTGGTAAGTGAAGGGCTGAAGCCCTACTGCTGTTGCTGCTGCTGCGGTTAGCCCTTGAAGGCTGAGCAAATGGTTTTGTTTGTTTTGTTTTCCTCATGTATGGCCGGCCTGCGCGCCGAGGTTTGTAATCCATGTTGTATGGAAAGAGGAACTGTAAGGCCTTAAGGCCAAACCTTTGTTGTACATTCCGTGGTTATATATATATAACAGTGGTTTATATATTGGACATTCCTGGTTAGAGTTCAAATTACAACTTAAAGCTTCCGCTAGAATGCTCTGAGTTAGGATTCGTGTATGGTTTGGTATTATCCTGTGACCTCACCGTCTGTTTGTGGCATATAGTGTGGGGCCCCGGCCGGACCTTCTATTATACGTCATGTAACGGATGGGGTCGTTACACCGGGGCCCCACACTATATGCCACAAACAGGTGGCGAGATTACAGGTTAATACCAAAACATATTCGCATCCTAACTCAGAGCATACTAGCGAAAGATTTACAGTTAATATTGAACTCAATAGCCATGAATGTCCACTATATATAAACAACCACATTTATATATAATCCCGAAGGAATGTACACCAAATACACAAAAGTTTGGCCTTAAGGCCTTACAGTTAAGCTTCACAAATATGGATTATAAACATCGGCGCGCAGGCCGGCCACACATGAACATAATAGAGTTCTTTGCTCAGCCTTCGAGGATGAGCAGAAGCAGCAGGGGCTTCAGCCCTTTACTTCCCGCTCGAATCTCCAGCACCTGCACAAGGACAACCCACCATAATGGTGGCAAACAAGGCAACGATCAGCATTCAGCTGACCAATTTATAACGACCCTACCCCTTTACCAAGACAGTGATATTCCTTCCCTGTAGGCATAGAATTTCATAAGTAGATATATCACAAGATTTACACTCACTTACAATCAATATATCACAAACATCAGCCACACGACCTGACGCTCCGTGAACTCATGGCACATTCTTGGTGTACTGGAAAACCAGGGTCCCACCATCGTTCAAGGTCCGAAACCCAACGGTAAACTTGATCATTATGCTCCGCAACCTCTCGTCGTAGACTTTAGTCTTAATGGCGCGTAGGCCTAAGACTCTCATTATGTAAACCTGCCGAACGCCACTATTCCAGGCACTCATGTCAGACAACCATAACGCGGATACAGTTCAGCCCTTGCCCATTTCTCAAATCGCCAATTCAATGTCTAGACTGACGCGAGTCGGCATCCCCTTGTCTATTCGGCATGAAGCCTTTGAAGAGCTCGCAGCTCACAATAGCGATACTATCCACCAAGGACTGGCTTCACAATCCAAAAGGATATCTAGTGCCAGCGTTCCTCGCGGTCGCTTGGCGGGTTTAGCAGAAGCTCTCTTTCTGCACCCAAACTCAACCCAAACCCTGTGACATCTTGTAGTGCCATAAAACTGGTCTTTCATAGCATTCAGCACAAGAATTACGAGGGTATTTTCCTGGAATTCCACTTCAGTACTTCCTGCTACTACTCTTCACAGGCACAACCCATCGACTCCACAACATACACATTTAAACGCGGAGTCTTCTCCGGTGCGCAAAATAAAACATCACTAATCCAGACCAACCTGTCCAGATGGGCTTCACACAACATGCCTATTCCGTACTACACATTTTCGGATCTATATGCACGACTTATTAGGGATTTCAAGAATCAACACAAGGGAAATCCCTCAATAATCCACCTTTAGGTGGGGGAAATCCATGAACATGCCAAAACAAGGACTTCACATGTCCAAGAAGGAAGATCGTTACCCTTGACGATCTCTTCGGAGCCATGGAAAACTAGTTGGATGAAAATCCCCGCAACGACCTTTCCTCCACAGATCTAGACTCAGTTCGTGATTCGGGGCTCTGAAGCTCCACCGGCGGCCGGATTCTTCCTCTTCCTCCTTGCTCTCCCCACTCTCTAACTCTTTCAAAAGAGAGAGGCCTTTGATAAATGAGAGTTTATTCCTCAACTCCCGACCTTATAACAGCAGGGAGATCTCTGGACATTTGGATCTGATTTGAAGGGAATGAACGACCACGATCCCCCTAAAAATCACTTTCCTAGGCCGAACACGGCTTGTGACACGCCCGTGTCACCGGCCGCGTGCCTTAAGCGGAAAAGAAACTGTCATAACCCAACCAGGACACGACCCTATGACATGCCTGTGTCACATGCCGTGTGACAGACATGGCTTCAGACACTCCCATGTCCAGCCTGTGTTCATCAGTCCTCACAGACCGGCCAAATACAGATACGCCCATGTCATAGGCCGTGTGCCTAACTCTGAGGATCGTCGAGTGCATTTAGTCGACCTTACGGGAACACGTTGAACGCATAGCAGGACATAACCCTGGACACACCCGTGTCATAGGTCGTGTGTCACACTCGATACCGCCCTGGGCCACACTCGAGACCGCCCTGCCAAAATAGAGTAGGACACGGCTTTGGACATGCCCATTTCCCCGGCCGTATTGAGCAGGACACGACTTTGGACATGCCCATGTCCCAGGCTGTTTTGCTCAGCCTACACAGCCCACTCATAATTGAGATTTGGTGCGTTACACATTCATAACTCTGTTGGAGGTTCACTCCACGAAGTTATCAGTTATTGATGTGTCTATTATGTCGGAGTTTGAGGATGTGCTCCCCGAGGAGCTTCTGGGAGCACTTCCTCAGCGGGAGATCGACTTCACAATCGAATTGGTACAAGGAGCAAGGCCAGTATCATGTCCTCCATTTCAGATGGCACCAAAAGAGTTGGTCAGCTCAAAGTTTAGCTGTAGGAGTTGCTTGTGAAGATGAAGGATGATAACATGCATTTGTGCATAGACTACCTTGAGCTGAATAAGCTTACCATCAAGAATAATTATCTGATTCCACTGATATATGACTTGTTTGACCAGTTGGTATGGTCAGTGGTGTACTCCAAGTTTGACCTAAAGTCGGGGTATTACTAGCTGCGTATCAGGGAAGATGACATACCCAAGACAACATTTTGTATGAGATATGACCACTTCGAGTTCTCGGTGATACCGTTCGATTTGATGAACGCACCATCAGTTTTCAGGGACTTGATGAACTGAGTGTTTTGGCAGTACTTGGATTCATTTATGTGTTCATCAATGATATTCTTGTGTGCTCAAAGTCAAAAGAGGAGTATAAGACTCACTTGAGAATGGTCTTGCAGATTCTGAGGGAGAACCAACTTTATGCTAAGTTCTCAAAGTATGAGTTTTGATTAGAGAGGGTGTGAAAGTATCTAGTTGTCTACCTAAATCACCTAGAGGGGGGTGAATAGGTGAGTTCTGTGTCTTTTAGCAGATTAAAAATAAGTACAAAACAAGCACACAGAAACATAGAGAATTTATAGTGGTTCTCCGAGTTGGGTACGCCCACTGTCTCGCCTCGGCAATCTACCACGAAGGGCTAGATTTGACTACTTCACCTTTATCTCATATTATAAACAATCTTACAACTCGGAGCCTCAACTCCTACAAGATCGTAGACAACTCTCCTACCACTCAGAGAACAACCTCTCCTACACACTCAATCCTATAAACAAGGATATACAAATCGGATGCAAGACCTCCTATAATAGTACAAAAAGAGTTATACAACAATAGATTAAGAATAATCTTCTTCAGATCTGAAATCTTCAGTCTTCCTTTCCCCTGAAAAGTAGAACTTTAAAGGCATGTGGAAAAAGAGAACTTGAAATCCTTGAAATCTTGATCTGAACAATTGGGATCAACTAGATCTGAGGAGTACTTAGACTTTCATTGATCAGAGATCTAGTCAACACTCTTTTTGGAGAAGAATCGTGAATCACGTTGTCAGCCGAGAGAAGGACGAAAATAGTATCGCGTACGCTGACGGGAGTTCTTTGAAATTTCTCGATTTTAAAGAAGCACGATTATGGTTGAAAGAAAATCACTCTAGGTATATATATAGGAACTCCCCTTCTCTAACGATTAGAAGTTCCTTCCATATCGAGAAATTTACAAGTTACTATACATGGTCGTTGGGATAGGTAGAACAAAAATTCAAAAATAAGTCATTTTCGTCGAATATTATTGAGTACATAAAGGTATGCTCATCGAACTGCTTCGAAATATGATGAAAAGGACTTAAATGAATCAAGATAAAACTATCTGAGAGCACAACAAAATCCTAGAGAGACTCGATGAATTCGACAAATATCATCATACTTGATTAATTCGATGAGTATCGATAGATAGCTTCAACGAGTTCGACGAGTATGCAAGGTTATATACGATGAATTCTACTTGGTTGATTCTCAAGGAAGCAGGAAAAATTCACAGAGTTAATTACTATGAAATCGACGAGTATCAGTAGGTTTATCCAATGAATTCGAAGAGTATCAATAGATAAACTTAATGAATTTGACGAGTCTACTCTACGATACTCGATGAATTTTCCTTAGAGAAAATTCTTTCCTTTCTTAATTCAGCAACACACCCTTCCTTGAATCTTCTAATGCACTTGAAATGGTAGTATAATCCAATAGAGAGATTACACATGAGTCAATACTTTGGCCTACACAGTGAGATATTACATTGTATAGTCCTATGTTCCATTACCCATTGTAACCTGACATTGGTTTGTACTTAGCAACAAAATCCTGCAAGCACATGACTATGACTAAACAAACAACATCAAATACAAACTTAATTCATCTTAGTTCAATGGTCACTTCTTCAAATCAAGTTCATCGTGGATACAATACCCAACAATCTCCCAATCTTTGAAGAAGTCAAGGAAAGAGCATAACAGGAAATTAAAACAAAACTATCTCAACAAAAGACTAATGTATATATATAAACAGTTTTATCGGGGCAAATTGTTTTCACAAAACACACACAAATAATAATGAACTTCAGATAGGTTTCCCTTGGGACTTCTGATTCTGCCTATCAAAATATGCTTTGGGCTTTGTAAAATACTTTGATAGCACCGGAGAAGATTTATCGTCATCTCTTCTGAAATTTCTGAAATGAATTCTTCTTTTAGCATTTGCCACCTCATGCTTCTGCCATTCTTCCCTATCTAATGTTTCCACCTATCTTCATTTCCCATAGTTACCAATGTAAAGGTGTACAGAATAATGCCCTTGGAAATTGGGCTCCACACTTCACAAAGTTCTCTGTTGGGATCAAATCTGTGAGAAGATGGGCCTTCACCAAACCTTCTTTTCTGTGTAGCAGGTTGAGGTACATCTTCAACTAGCTCAGTTTCTGGATTAACAACAACAACATCTGTTACTGATAAAAGTCCTGAGGAAGATCTTGAGTTTCTGAACAGTATTAAGAATAATCCAGTGCAGGCTGAACATCAACATGTACAGGTGCTTGCATACTAACTTCAGTAACTCCTGGACCTCCAAAAAGTTCTTTATGAAGCCAACTAAAGTTGTCATAACTGTAGGTGTTGACAACTTGAAATTGTTCTTTTAACGTGGCTTGAATCGCAATCACCTTATTTTTGAGTTCGTCCTCCCCCTTTTGACTTCTTCAAGTATGGTCTTTGCTATCTCATTACTGTAGTATAACATTTGTTCATCAAAATGGTTCATTCCAGCATTCTGAGCAGTAATAATTGTTTTAGCATTTTCGTCAACATTCGTTACCACATCAAGATTTTTCTTTAGCCCTATCATAGCGTGAAGAACAGCCTTCCAACCTTGGACTAACCATGTGTCCAGTTATTCATATCCTGTCCAACTTCTTTCACTTTATTCAAAACTTTCTTTATGGATTTATCAAAATTTACTTGTTGCTTAGCCGTCATCGCTTTAATAGATTTTAGCATGATATTATATGTACTTGAGCTTGGAGTGTCTGAAGTTTGAATTCTTAGAGGAGAGGGAAGATCAATAATGTCTTCAGAATCACCGGAAGTCTCTTTCACTGGAGATAAATGGGCTTTCAACAATAGAGCAGGATCTTGAGCCTCTAGGATAAGAGGGTGTACCTCAACCTCTTTTTCCTCATCAGAAATTTCCATGATGTCCTCCTCCTCAACAAGAGACCCATCTGGAATCTTATAAATCCTTCTTTGAAGATTACACACAAACCTGTCTAACTATGTTTGAATTGAACCTACAGGTTGAATCTACTCCCCCTTTGTCACTATTGGTAGAATCTCTAGGAGACTTACGATCAAGTTTTCAGAGGCAACAATCTCATTGGAGGTCAACACAATTTCTTCCTCATTTATATTATCAGTAGCTCCAAAATCATCATCAACACCATCATTATCAAGTTAAGCAGCCAGGTCAACATCATCAACTGACTCTACAACAACCTCATCGGGCACAACCTTAGTAGCAGTAGCACGACCAACCCCAACAATCACTGTGTTTAGATCAATTGTCTCTACAACTGTATCTGGTACAATTGTCTCTGTACTAACTGAATCTTTGGGAACTTGAACCTCAACAACTTGAACAACTGCATCTGGAACAACTGTCTCTGTAGAAGAGGGAACAATCATGGGCACTTGAACATCATTAGCCACTTGAGTCGCAACAGACTCCCCATCAACTCCTGCACTCGAGCTCTCAAAAATTTCATGGGGGGGGGGGGGGGGTAGGAGTGGGAATCCTATCATCAGGAACAAGCTCCTCATCTTCCTCAGACAATTTCCTGAGTTCACCTTGCCTTGGGATCCTCCTTTTCCATCTAGAGAACATAGAAGAATTGATTCTCTTCAAGTGATGAATTGAGACTCCAGAGGTCATGCCAAAGGTATCTCTGTCCAGCTGATTCAAATAAAGACTAAGTATTCTTCCAAGGTTTGGTGCGCGCAAATTTTCCTTTATTCTTCCAAACAAAATTATGCTCCAGTTAATTTTTTTCCGGCAGATGATGACGATAAGAAGCTTGAACATATCCGAGGAAAGGTAGTCATGGGATCTAACTTCGCACAGATGAACTTTTCCAATAATGTCTGAGAGAAGTTTGCCTTCATCATTCATTCCTTTTCACTTAACTACTATTATTCCTCTTGGCCGTTCACAAAACAAAAGAGCCCTTGTACAATCATGATCTTCTAACTGGTCGGCCTCATCACACTCTGGAAGCCGTAGATACCTAGTGAGGAGGGAAGCCTTCACTTTAACTGAAACCTTTCTGACTTTGTTTTTGATGAGAGTGTCTTCACATCGGAGCTTGGAGTTGTGAAAGAATTCTAAGACATCCTTGTCCAATACCTTGCACGGGTGCTCAAGGACGAAGGATAGCCCCGCCGATTCCAACATCAGGATGATGTTATGGAACTCATCGGTGGCCAGGGCGAAGCCTGTGCGGACGAGCTAGGAGCCCTACGAGCAAGATTCCAGTACCTCAGGGAGCCATGAGGAAGATCCGAATTCTAGAGGTTGATTCAACGGAGGAGGCGATGAAGCTGGATGTCGCAGAATCCAAAAAAACGAAGGCAGTTTTGACGGATTGCAGAAGTTTTCTTCGACGAAGTGAAACTTGTTTACCCCGAAAACACTATATATACCTAATAATTTGAGGTGAGAGAAATATGCGCGTACCTTAGATGGGTGACTCTTTGGATCCAATATAAAAAAATTTCCTGTTGTATACTTTGTCAAAATCCCACGGAAGTGAGGTAGATTCATTGGATATCACTGAGTTTCGTCAATGGAATGAGTGTTAATTCAACAAATCGGTGAGTTTCCATGAAAGCTTCTTGACGAATTTTCCTTGGAAAATTTTGACTTATCTGAAATGAAATTCACAAAGAGATTTCTGACTCCTTAGCCATCTTCATGATTCCTTGTTGAGCATGCCCAATTCCATTTTGAAGAATGAGAACTTGGCCTTGTCCAGTGGCTTAGTGAATATGTCTGCGCCTTGCTTGTCTTTCGGGACATAGCTGAGACTGATGTCCCCATTCTCCACATGCTCCCGAATGAAATGATATATGACATCGATGTGCTTTATCCAGCCATGAGAGACTAGATTATTGGCAATCGTAATCGCACTGGAAGAGTCACAGAACACTAGAATCTCCTTGAATTGTAAATTGTAGTCTTCAAGTTGATTCATAATCCAGAGAAGCTATGTGCAACAACTGCCAGAAGAGATGTACTCTGACTCAGTAGTGGATATTGTCACACAATTTTGCTTCTTGCTACTACATGAAATAAGCTTTCTTCTGAGGAATTGGCAAGTCCCGGAAGTTCTTTTCCTATCATCCATACTACCTGCAAAATCAACATCTAAAACCCAATTAGATCGACGTCATTACTTCTTGGGTACCATAAGCCAAGATTTGGTGTACCCTTAAGGTATCTCAAGATCCTCTTTGCAGTGGTGTAATGAGATTCCTTAAAGTTCACCTGAAATCTAGTGCACACACATGCCAAAAACATTTATGTCGGGTCTACTAGTAGTAAGATTGATCAAGGACCCAATTATGCTTCTGTACTTAGTTTCATCAAAAAGTTTTCCTTTCTCATCCTTGTCCAGAGACATAGTTGAACTCATTGGAGTCATCATTGAGGTTGTGTTCTCCATTCTAAATTTCTTAAGTAACTCTTTGGTGAACTTCGTCTGAGAGATGAAAATTCCATCTTCGGATTGTTTCACCTGAAGTCCTAAGAAATACTTCAACTCTCTCATACTGCTCATTTCAAACTTCCCTTGCATAAGTTAAAAAAACTTCTTGCAAATGTGGTCATCCGTAGAGCCAAAGATAATGTCGTCGACATAGATTTGCACTAGCAAAATCTTGCCTTTAACTTCCCTAAGAAATAATGTCTTATCTATCTTTCCTCTTGTGAACTTTTTCTCAAAAAGAAAGCTAGATAACATCTCATACCAAGCTCGGGGAGCTTGTTTTAAACCATATAGAGCTTTATTAGGAAAATACACATAATTAGGGAAAGTTGAGTCGACAAAATCTGGGGGTTGTGCTACGTATACTTCCTCTTTTAGAACACCATTGAGGAATTCTGACTTCACGTCCATTTGATAGACTTTGAAGCCTTTGTGAGCAGCATACACAAGGAACAACCTGATCACTTCGAGTCTGGCCACTAGAGAAATGGTCTGATCGAAGTCGATCCCTTCTTCTTGTCTATAACCTTGAGATACAAGCTTGACTTTATTCTTTATAATTACTCAATTCTCATCCAGGTTGTTTCTGAATATCCATTTGGTACCGATCATGTTCTGTCCTTTGGGCCTTGGCACTAATTTCCAAACCTTGCACCTTTAAAATTGGTTGAGCTCCTCTTGCATAGCCATTATCCAAGAGTCATCCTTGTTTGTTTCTTAAAATTTCTTTGGCTCAACCTGAGAATAGGAAGCTAAGATGTAATACTTCGCTAGTAGTATCTCTTCTGGTCCTTACTCTATTGCTTGGATCTCCAATGATTAGATCAACTGGGTGATCTCTTAGGTGTCTAAACACCAGATTCCTTCCTATCCCACCAGCAGGTTCTGCCACTTCTAGTTCACCTTCTGTAGGTTGAAGGAGTTCTTTATCTGGTAGTTCTTCTTATATCAGACTTGGATTGACGACATTGATTGAGATTGGAGTATCTTCCTTGATGGCTTCATTCAAGCTTAGTTCCTTTATACTTGTACCTGCATCTTCACCAAAACACTAGACGAGCTGCTATAAAGCATACTTGTCTCATCAAATACAATATTTATTGACCCTTCTACAACCAGGGTTTTCTTATTAAAAATCCTATATGTCTTACTATGGCTACTATAGCCTACGAAAGTACCTTCAAAACATTTATCACTAAACTTTGTACGATAATATTTCCCATTGTTAGGTTCGAAGTATTTGCTTCCAAAGATCCTAAAGTAGGACACAGTCGGCAAATTCATTAGGCATCTTATGATGGTTTTTGTTGATTAATGCTCCGTTTTGCATGTGGCACGCTGTGTTGACGGCTTCAGCCTAGAAGTACTCTGGTAGTGAAGAATCATTCAACATTGTCATGCATACTTCATTGAGGGTTATATTCTTTCTCTCGACAACTCCATTTTATTATGGAGTACCCGGAGAGGAAAACTCATGAAAGATACCTTGACTTCCATAGAATTCTGTCCTGGCCCCAGACTCAAATTCAGTTCCGTGATCACTTATGATTTTGTGCACTGAGCAGTTTAATTCGTTCTGAATTTATCGAACAAAATTAGTGAAAGCCTCGAAAGTGTCTGACTTGTGTTTCAGAAAGAACACCCAAGTAAAACGAGAGTAGTCATCAACAAAGACTAACGTATAGACTTTACCTACTAAACTGTGAACTAGCGTAAGACCAAACAAGTCCATATAAAGTAGATATAAACAATGAGAGGAATCGTTTTCAACAATACCCTTGAAGGTAACACTTGTCTGCTTACCCATTTGGCATGCGTGATAAGGACTCTCTTTAAGGAAATTAATGATGAGAGCATCACATATTAGGTTGTGAGGAAATAACATACTTATAGTTTTGAAATTTATATGTGCTAATCTCTTGTGTCATTGGTCACAGAGAGACACACTATTTTTTGCTTAAAAGCACACTGGTGTAGAATTGTCTAAACAAAGAAAATTTAAACATATTTCTGTATTAAGTGCCTGTTAAGTCTGTCTCCAAATTGGCAGACGATTTTATCAGACACTTGTCCTTGTAGAACTCAACGATATAGCTTTTATCACATAATTTACTTATGCTTATGAGATTATATGCTATAATCCTTTAACATAAGCCACTTCTGTGAAGGAGACTATACCGTTAAAAATCATACCGTAGCCTTTAGTGATTCGTCTATCATACCCTCCAAAGATTACTTTTGGACTGTCTTTGATTAGGGTATATTCTTGCAATAGGCTTCTAGTCCCGGTCATGTGCCAGGAGCAACCACTGTCCAAATACCAGATAGGATTTTTGTTGGCCTTTGGACATACCTGCATTCATGAATCATTTTCCCTTAGGAACCCAAACTGCTTTTGGTCCTTGGTTCCTTGTTAGCTGACTACCACTGGGAGTATTAACATTGTGAGTGGTCATTCTTGCAATATTAACCCGTGAAGTTTCATATTTTACCGGATAAAACCAACAATGCACGGCAAAGTGACCAATTTTTCCACAATACCAACAGTCAAACCTTTTGTATCGTCTCTTATTCTCCTGCTTTACCTTTTGAATGGGAGGTCTAGCAGGGGAAACCGACTTAGATGAGGATGCCTCATTAGTGCAACATACACAAGGCTTATTTGTCTCCTTAGCCTTGGGAACAACAGTTTTGGATTTCAGAGCTTTCTTTCCACTTGGTCCATGAACGTATAGACCATAACTATTAAGGGCGATTTCTTCATAAGGTGCCTTAAACACACTTTATCCGAAATCCCTAGGGCGAGTCCATCCTTTGCTCCTTTTGATAGGTTTCACGTATGTTGGCATGACATAGTGAGCATAGGACGATTCAAAGTCATACCTGTTAGTCAGGAATACTACCTTTTTGAAAGTGGTTTGACTTTGAACAACCTTACCCTTACCCTTAGCAGCTTTATGTCCCACACCGCTATTATTCTTTGAGGTGGAGAATCCATTAATAAGGGGAAGCACTGTCTTTGACTTCGAGAAGCTTTCTACCAGCTTCTTTTCAACCACTAACTTCTCTTCTAGTTTATTAAGGAATATCTCCTTCTGAGTAAATAGCTTAGTCGAGTCCTTTAATTCCTCCTTCAGGGATTGGACTTTTTCTATGAGAGGAGTTAATTTTTCAATTTCCTCCCTAAGATTTGATTCCACTTCCTTGAGGGAAACAATCTCTTTTGATTGCACTTTGACTAGCTTTTAGCATTTGTCAAAGGCCTTTAATAGAACTTGATACTGAGTCATTAAATCAAAATCATCCTCTTCAGAGGAGTATCCTTCATGGCCATCTAAGGCAGTTTCTAGCTCAGAGAAAAGAGTGTGAGAGTTTACCTTCCCGTTGTACTCGGGTTCTCCTTCATTCTCATCGATGTGTGACATTAGCCCAAAATAGGCTTCTTCATCAGAACTTGACTCACTTGAGTCAATATCGCTGAGGGTTTTTGGCTTCTTCACTATGAAGATCCTGTTCTCTTTCTTCTTGCTTCAGAGGGTTTTATTTTCTTCCTTCTTTCCCTCTTTCTTCTTGTAGGGATAGTCGACAATCATGTGCCCTAACTTATTACAATAGTAGCACACATCGTAAGTTTAAATATGTTTGTTCAGTTTTGAATTATACCTATCATTGAAGCTTTTCTTTAACCGATCACCATCCAGATGTGACCTTCTGAAGTTGGAGGAGGAGGACTTATTTTTCATTTGCCTCCTTTTGTAGAGCATCCTCTTGAATTGCTTGGAGAATAGAGAGAACTCTCCATCAGACATTCTGAGCTTGAGGTGCTTGTCTCAAAGTTCTCTTGAACTTCAGAAGCTTGTGTCCTTACAGGTGACATAATTTTAAGTTTCTTTGACCCTTCGGCCTTCAGTGCTATAAACTTCTCTTTGATTGAAGTCTTTATGTGTTGTTCCTCTTTCTTCCATGTGTTCATTTGTATTTCATAGGAAAGGAGCTTTCCGAATAGGTTTTGAGGATCAATCTCAAACAGCTTTCCAAATTCCCTAATGCCCAACACCTAAGTGTCCCAGTATTTTGTTAGGGATCTTAGGAATTTATCGTTGAACTCGCCATTAGTGAATGTATGACCATAGTTTCTGAGGCCGTTGACGATATTGAAAAACTTTTCAAAGCTGTCTGCAATTGTATCGTTGGAGCTTTGCTTGAATGCCTCGTACTTTTTATTTAGTAGGGTTCTCTGATCATCTCAAACTTCTTTAGTTCCTTCCATAAGGACTACGAGACAGTCCCACATCTCCTTGGCAGATTTGTAGTGAAATAGATTTTGTAGCATCGAGTCGTCCACATAACTAGTTATGATGTTCTTTACCCTCTTATCTAGTGAGACTAGAGCAATTTTATCCTTGTTCAAGTCCATCATTTTCTTGGGAACTTGGACATCAGGATTCGAGGCAGAAGCTTGAGTAGGAACAGGAGGGCCTTCTTCAACAATCTGAAAAATGCGGGGATCATCAGCTTCCATGAAGAATCCGACTCTCTCCTTCCACATGGGGAAGTTCTCCTTAGTGCACACTGGCCACTTCATCGACAACATATCCTTGCTTCTGTCCATTTTAGCTTAGCAGTATCTCTTGACAACTAGATTAGAGATCTTGTTCAAGGTGTTAACCTTTTAACGAATAATAACCCTCTGATACCAATTAAAAGTATCTAGTTGTCTACCTAAATCACCTAGAGGGGGGTTAATAGGCGAGTTTTGCGTCTTTTAGCGGATTAAAAATAAGTACAAAACAAGCACACAAAAACATAGAGAATTTATAGTGGTTCCCTGAGTGGGGTACATCTATTGTCCCGTCTCGTCTATCTACCATGAAGGGCTAGATTAGGCTACTTCACCTTTATCTCAGATTGTAAACAATCTTACAACTTGGATCCTCAACTCCTACAAGCTCTGAGACAACTCTCCTACCACTCAGAGAATAATCTCTCCTACAAACTCAATACTATTAACAAGGATCTACAACTCGGAGGCAAGATCTCCTACAATAGTACAAAAAGAGTTATACAACAATAGATTAAGAATAATCTTCTTCAGATCTGAAATCTTCAGTCTTCCTTTTGATGTAGGGTATATCCTAGAGATACGTCACGGAGGCCACAACGACGCTTATGACAACGCTCAACGCTCTCTAATCCACACGCTAACGAAATCGCAGCCACAACAATTGTTTTATCTATCGTTCGCGCTAACATACAGATCGCCGTTCCGCAAATAGATCGAATGTTGGCTATAGGCCAAATTCTTTCCGGCTAAATGGGATAATCTTGATCCCGAGCGAGCTTTGGGTTGTACCAAATAGATCCACCAAGAATAAACGATTCGAAAGATGGTGAGATCTATCCCAACAAAAAAAAAGGAGCGAGGATCGCCAATCCTCTTACGAGTCTTTCGGATATCCAAATGAAAAATACCGATCTATTAGTTGATTAACCGCGAAGAAAAACAAATCGGAAAATAATGCAAAAATTCGTCCACCACAAGAACTGTCTAGAGAAAGAAAACTCTTGGTAGGAAGTTTCGTTACCCCTCTCGGATTTGTAGATCCGCGATGCGTGGATCCACCAAAGTTTGATCGCTCCTCCATTGAAACTCCATGGAAAGCGCGCTACGGATGATGAACGTGCTAAACTCCTTCACTTCACACCGTGGAGGAAAATCCCTAACTTCTTCCTTGCAAGCAACCTCTCATGCATGGGCCGAAATATCCTTGGAGAGAGAGGATCTCGGTTGGCCGTGAGCAAGAGGGAGTTGGGAGTGGCCGAGCACTAGAGAGAAGGGGGAGGCCGAGAGCAAGAGGGGGAGAGGTGGTGGCCAAACTCTAGAAGGGAAGGAGCCTTGAGGCCGGCGGCTTGGAGGGGGAAAGAAGAAGGGGGGCAGCGGCTAGGAGAAAGAGAAGGAGAGAGGGAAAATTAGTTTTTGGCAAATTCCAATTCTTTGATTTCAAAAATATTGTCTACCAAATATGAAGAGTTCATGGACTTATATAAGACTTACATCATAAGCAAATACAAGTGTCTAAGTGCACACCACATAAAGAAAAATGCAAATAAATATTGTTCTCAAATAATAAGCATGAAACGGATAAATGCACACCCAAGCACATAAAATCAATATGTAGCCTTGGTATTATTGTGAGGGCGAAGCTTGTAGCCATGACCGCTACGACGCCGCACGTCCTTGATTGGCATCGCATCATCTTCAACTTCTGTCCCATATTGGCCGTCCTAGAGACCGTCACCATCAATCTGGTGGTCGTCGCCATCACCTGTCTTCTAAAAAGTAGAACTTAAAAGCCTTGAGGAAAAAGAGAACTTGAAATCCTTGAATTATTGATCTTAACAAACCGGATCAACTAGATCTAAGGAGTACTTGGACTTTCATAGATCAGAGATCTAGTCGACACTCTTGTTGAAGAAGAATCATGAATCAAGTTGTTGGCCGAGAGATGGACAGAAACAGTATCGCGTACGTTGACGGGATTTCTTTTAAATTTCTCGATTTTAAAGAATAACACGATTAGGGTTGAAAGAAAATCACCCTAGGTATATATATAGGAACTCCCCTTCTCTGACGACTAGAAGTTCTTTCCATACCGTGAAATCCACAAGTTACTGTACATGGCCATTGGGATGGGTAGAAAAAAATTCGAAAAAACCCTATGTCATTTTCATCTAGTATCATCGAGTATATAAAGGTATACTCGTCGAACTGCTTCGAAATATGATGAAAAGGACATAAACGAATTCAGACAGAACTATCTGAGAGCACAGCGCAATCCTAGAGAGACTCGATGAATTCGACGAATATCGACCAGCATACTTGACGAGTTTGGCGAGTATCAAAAGATAACTTCAACGAGTTTGACGAGTATGCAAGGCAATATATAATGAATTCTACTTGGCCAATTCTCAAGGAAGTAGGAAAAATTCGCAGATTTAATTACTACGAAATCGATGAGTATCAGTAGGTTTATTCGACGAATTCGATGAGTATCAACAGATAACCTCAATGAATTTGACGAGTATACTCTAGAATACTCGACGAATTTTCCTTAGAGAAAATTCCGTACTTTCTAAATTCAGCAACACACATTAAATCTTCTAAGGCACTTGAAATGGAAGTACAATCCAATAAAGAGATTACACTGAGTCAACACTTTGGCCTACACAATGAGGGATTACATTGTATAGTCCTTTGTTTCATAACCCATTGTAACATGACATTGGTTTGTACTTAGCAACATGATCCTGCAAGCATATGACTAAATAAACAACATCAAATAAAAACTCAATTCATCTTAGTTCAAGGGCCACTTCTTCAAACCAAGGTCATTATGGATACAGTACCTAACAGGGTAGCATTCTTGGAACATTTGAATAGTGGCGAAGGGGTGGTAGTAGATCCGACGAAGGTTGAAGCCATTAGAGATTGACATGTTATGAGAACCATGACGGAGGTCAGGAGTTTCCTTGGACTAGGAGGTTACTATAAGAGGTTTGTGGAGAACTTCTCGCAGATAGCATCGCCCCTCACATCTCTTACTTGTAAGGATCAAAAGTTTGTGTGGACGCCAGAGTGTGCCTGAGCATTCGAGAACTTGAAAGAAAGGTTAATGTCCGCTCCAATCCCAAGTCTTCCTAGTGGGACTGAAGGATTTTTATTTTTTCAGTGACGCTTCAGGGTGTAGATTGGGTTGTGTGCTGGTGCAACATGACAATGTTATAACACATGGGTCTAAACAGTTGAAGCCTCATGAGAGGAATTACCGTCTATGAATTGGAGTTAACAACGGTAATTTTTGCGTTAAAGTTGTGGTGGCACTACGTGTATGGTGTAAGGGTGGAGGTCTTGACAGACCATCAGAACCTGAATTATCCTTTGGATCAGAAAAATTTAAATATGCGGCAGCGCAGGTGGGTCAAGTTCCTTGGGGACTATAACATGGCGATTCAGTACACGCGAGACAAGGAAATATTATGGCCGATGCTTTGAACAGAAAATATTTTGGACAAAAGAACTAGATTAAGGCACATGACGAGCGGCTAGTGTGAGATTTTGAGTCTCTTAGCATTGTTTATGTAACCAGGGGTGAATCTAGCATATCACGATTGAATTAGATAGAGTTGTAGTGCGACTTGTCTGATCGTATTCGGGAGGTAACCAGTATGGATGTAGAGTTCCAGCCAATGGTGGAGGAAGCTTAATTAGATAGTCAGTGGGATATTAAATAAGAATGGAAGGGTGTGTGTACCACAGTTTAACAAGCTCCATGAGGAGTTGATGTTCGAGGCACACTTTACAAAGTACTCCATTTATCCGAGCAGTATAAAGATGTACTTGGATTTGAAGAAATCATTTTGGTGGCTATGGATGAATCAGGATATAGCTTTGTACGCGAGATGATGCAAGACTTGTGCCTTAGTGAATGCAGAGTGCCAAAGGCCGGGAGGGTTCTTGAAGCCCCTTCCTATTCCCGAGTGGAAGTTCAACATTTCCATAGACTTTATGCATGGTTTGCCTTGGTCGCCGTTGGGAAATGATGCAATTTAGGTTATCGTGGGACGCTTAACCAAGGTGTCTCACTTTATTCCAAATTGGAAGGAAGATGGCATGGAGAAGCTTGTGGAGCTTTATGTTTGGAACATTGTATGGTTGCATGGAATTCCAAAGAGTATTGTTAGTGATCGGGATAGATGGTTTACGTCCAAGGACTAGAGGCTAGTGCAGAGGAGTTTGGGCACCAAGATTAAGTTCAATACCACATTTCATCTGCAGACCAATGGTCAATCGGAGAGCACAAACCATACTTTGGAAGATATGTTGAGTATATATGCCTTCAATTTTGGAAAAAGTTTGGAAGACCAACTTTTTATGGTGGAGTTTGCCTACAACAAAAGATTCCAAGTGAGCATCCAGATGGCACCATATGAGTCATTGTATTGTAGGCGGTGTCGAATGCTGATGTTTAAAGTTTTTTCCAAGGGTACCTAAACTCTTAGAGGGGGGTGAATAGGTTTGTTTTGACTCTTTTTGTAACTTTGAATTTATGAGCTTAGTGTGCGTTAATGTTAGTTGCTAGCTTTCAAGAATACACAACAACACACAAGAATTATAGTGGTTCCCCTATCTAGGGTACATCCACTTTCCCCCTCTACCTATCTAGCAATGTGCTAGATTTGGCTAACTTCTCATATTTCCTTAGCTCCTTGAGTTTGCACCTCAGATCCCTCAAGATCTTACACCTTAGAGTGAGACTTACTCCTACAACTCAGACTAAAGATAGTCCTACTTCAGGCTCATCAACCCTACCTCAGAGATGAACCCAATCTCCTACCATAGATCCCTCAAAATCCTACCTCAGATCCACTCTTGGATCCTACCCACTCAGATCCACTCCTAGATCCTACAACTTAGCCTTTATAGTACAGGCTTACAACTCAGATCACATAATTATCCTACAGTTTGAATAAAGTTTTGATAAGATTGACTATAGAGAAGTAAGTCTCTTAGTCAGCTTCCTAGATTGTTTATAACTAACCCTAATTCTTCACAACAGCAAGAATGTGAATCTTTAAGTTTGTTCTACTTGTGCTAAGAAGATCTATTCTAGAGCTCTGTTCTTTCAAGCTTGAATATGTTCTGAGTTGAAAGCAACAACCTTGAAGAAGAAGAACAACAATCTTGAGTGCTCTGTTAACTAACCCTTTCAGAAAATTAGGGTTTGAGTTCTTCCTGAAGTGTCCACAAAGTTTTTTTATTTCAAAAACTTTTCAGGTAAGAACGATCGATCTGTATGCCGAACTCTATTTTTAATTTCCCAATAAAGACTTTTTTATATCCCGTAGTTCAACGACTCTTTTATCTATATGGGCATGCCAAATAGGCAACTGTAAAGTTACTTTAGCTCTAACTGCTCTGCAGAAAGTATATATCATCATTTGACATATAGTGCGCATGTCCCGCTTCATTTGAATTTGGATGACATCAACAGGACTCACCGCTTGTAGATTTATCAACTTTCACAAATAATCTACACATGTGTTGAGTGAAGTATTGTAACCAACGGACAGATGCGTTGAGTGTTGTTTTGAGACTCAACGCATCTCGATTTAACAAAATTCTTCTGGTAGAAAGCGTTGAGTGAACCTCAATCACTCAACACTCCTAGACTTAATAGTTATCTTGACTGAAGATATTGAGTGAACCTTCTTCACTCAATGCTTCTAATGAGGGTGTTGAGTGAATCTCCTACACTCAATGCTTATATACTTTGCTGAATCTTTCATAAGGCGTTGAGTGAGCCTTCTTCACTCAACGCTTCTGTACTTGGATAGATTTCCTTTGAGTAGTCGTTGAGTGAAAGTCCTTCACTCAATGCTTTTTGACTTAGCCAGATTTAAGTCCAGCACCACTGAGGCTCTGAATGCCCGAGCTTCTGTCAACTCTTTTAGGACTCTAGCATTAAGTGAAGTGTACTCTCTCAACCCATATGGACTTAGGCAAATTTCTGCCTCTCTATTGTGTCCTGTTTTGAGTCCAACCAAAGTTTTGATTGATTCAATCTGTCTAATCATAGAACAGTAGACAACCTGCATATATTGAACTTAAACATATATCAAATACAAACATGTGTATACTATTGACTTGTGGGCCTTCTTCAAATTTAGGACATTGTGATTAATGGACCCAACAATCTCCCCATATTTGAAGAAGTCGGAACCCTAGTCAATGAAATACACTAACTCAAAGAAAAGATAAACTTCATATAATTTAAGAGCAATAAATAACACACGATCAAGATTAGATTAACATAAAATGCGATAATTATAAACAAAATGTGTGCCAATCAATAATGTTTCATATTCCTAAAGCACTAAGAAACCTATTACATAGAATAGTTTAGGTTTCTGGTTCCTTAATGACTATGCCCCTGCTTGGCCTTTTAGCAGCCCTCTCATCAGCTTCAATCTTTTTTTGCCTTTGCCTTTCAAAATAGTTATATGGCTTTGGAAAATACTTGCTAGGCTTTAGAGAATCTGATGGAACAGTACCTTCTCTCTTATCTCTTCTGAATTTCCTTCTGATCACTTCATTCCATTCAAGTTTCGCACATTCCATGGAGCTTTATAGCTGTTATCTTTTAGTCTTGTTTTCTTTTATCTTGTCCCAGGTAGAAAGACTGATAGTCCTTGATTGAGGACTCCATATCTCAAAGTCAGGCCTGGACTCCATTTCTTCTCTGTATCTCTTCTTTCTTTGTCTGATCTTAGCTACTTGCTTAGCAGCAGACTTGCCCTTACTCTTTGATATTTTTTCAGTGGTGGGGCTGAAGGCAGGAATAACAACAACACTAGTTTCAACCCCATCACCACCAGTTTGTCCTTTAGGAGCAGGAACAACATCATCATATGCATACTGTTCTAGACCCAATGATCCCTTGATAACATTTGTGGTCCAAATAACATTATCTGTATCTGCCTGGATCATTGATTTCTCCCCCTTTATGACTTCTTCTGTGATGACTATAGTTAGAGAGTACTTGGTATAGGAAATCATATCAGCCAAATAATTTACTCATTTGGTAACATGATTCTTGACTTCTAATATGTGGTCATCTAAGAGCTGTATGCAAGCACATATCCTTCTTTCCAGAGTGATTTTATTGGCTTCCATGATTTGGTTTTATATATTATGCAACATTTCCATGTTGCTTGAGGTGATGTTTTGATTTTCTATAATGTCATTTTGCTTTTGTCTGATCTCCTCAAGTTTTCCTTCAATATAAGTCACAGCAGGAGCAGCTCTATTGAAGAAGGCAATAGTGTTTGCTTTTAGCAGATTTACCTAAAATCTAATAGACTAGATCTCAGTAGATAGACCTTGTCTCAGTCCCTTGGCGGAGTCATCTACATAGTGCTCAAGCTGCCATCTCTGGTCATCTAGAAGTCCTTTCAGTTGAGCCAGGAAGGTGGAAGACATAATATTAGCTTGTGGAGATTCCCCTTAGAAGCAGACATCCTCATCCTCCCTCTATATATCTCCCCCAGCTTCTGAGTCAGCCATTGCAAACTTAGATGAGTGATTATTTCAGCATCAGGCACATCAGCCTCAGAGATCTCAATAACATATTCAGTCTCTTGAGTAAGGAGCTTAGTAGGAATCTTTCCCTCAACCCCAGCACTATCCACATCAATTTCCTGATCTTCAGTAGTTGTGGATGACATATTTTCTTACACTATCTCTGAAACTTGCTCCGCTCAATATTAGCTTTGGAGGGAAGCAATTGAGATCCATCTGGATTCTGATTTATTCTTTCCTATAGTATATCCAGGAATGACTCAATCTGTTCTTGTAGACTTACAGAAGATTTACCTTGATCCCCCTTAGCAGGAGCATCCACTCTGATATTTTCTTCCTCAATCTCCTCACAAATTCTATTTACAACATCACCGACTAGTTTCTCAACTGTTTCTACTGGAGTGTCTTCAGACTGAGAAACACTACTAGGTAGAGTCCTTGTTGCAGGTTCTGAGAACATAGAAACCTGAGAACTCACATCTCTTCTAGTCTTAGCAGTATATTTAGACAACTGTGGGTCATGAGGTTCTTCACCTTTACTCTCAAAAGAGGTGTTTTTAGAACTCTCTTCAGTGATGATGACTATTTTCTTTCTCTTTCTATCAGTTGGCTGTTGGTGTGGGAACAATACTCTATCCCACCTTTCAAACATCCTAGAGTCCATCTTTCTCATGTGATGTATCTTAGCTCCTAGACTCACATTGAGGATCCCTAGAGCAGAGCCTAGAAGGTATAATGAGAGAATTCCACACAAGTTAGGTTCTGGAATGCACTCCACTATTCTCTCAAAAAGAATCATTCTCCGGTCAGTCCTCTTAGACAGAATCACTCTTGTCATTATCTCAAACATCTTCCTGGAAATTTTGTCATGTGACCCTATTTTGTAGATTAAGGCCTTGCCTATTACATCAGCCAAGAACTTCCCCTTCAGATTCATCTCTTTCCTCAGTATAGAACCAATAGTGTGCTTTGACAGGCCACACCATTTAAGAACTGACTTCACATCCTCAAGAAACAGTTCATCTTCCTCATCTGTCGGCCCAAACTTATTTAGGTTTAGAGCTTTGTTCAAGCTCCTTGATGAAATCTTAATCCTATTCCTACTGATTGAGGTCTTAATCTTAGTGGTGGAAGAATCCACTTTGGCATTTGAGTATAGTTCCAACACTTCTCATTTCCAGATTGAGCTTGGTTTTGATAGAACGAATTTTTGGTCGGCGGTAGTCAGAAGATGAAGAACTAGCTGTATTTCTTCAGGAGCATCCTTGAAAACATTCCTAACAAGTTCAGATCCCTCGAATAATAAATCAAATCCTTTAGGTGTCATTGAACCTTTGAAATTATGGAGAGGTGAAGAGCTTGCTCGTGAACACTTCGGCAGGGATGCAGAGAGTCAAATAGGGTAAGGAACTATGTGTATTATTCTAGACACACATTTCTATTTATAGTTACCCATATTCAAGAATGTGGAAAGGTGTGTACCTGTTGTGATTTACAAGATTTGATAAACGACTGAAATTAATCCCTAGAGTTAGCCGATATCTGAACCGCCAGAATAAATGTGTTGAGTGCACTCAATGTTCTCGACGCTTTCGATGCCTGAAGTTGTCTCAATGCTCTCGATGCCCGAAGTTTTCTTAATGCTCTCGAATCCTGGACTATTAGTCCATATCTTTCTTAATTACATGCAAAAGGTTAATCCCTCCAAATGCACATATGCATGTAAAGATAATGATGCTACTCAAAGTTCAAAATACCCAACTCAAATTTGAAGGTGTTGAACTTGGCTTCATCAAGTGGCTTAGTGAAGAATCAGTCACTTGTTTTTCTGTGGAGACAAAATCAAGACTGATGTCTTCCTTCTCAACATGCTCTATAATGAAATTATATCTAATCTCAACATGCTTGGTCCTGCTATGAGAGACAAAATTCTTAGTAATTGAGATAACACCTGATGAATCATAATACATTGGAGTTTTACTTAGCTGGAGATTATAATCCTGGAGTTGATGCTGAATCCATAGTAGTTGTGCACAACAACTCCCAACTGAAATGTACTTTGATTCTGCAGTGGAGATAGCTACTGTTGAAACTGAAAATCGGTCTCTTGTGGAGTTCACCCTTGGGGAAGGGGTGATCACACACATACTTCTCCTCTACAAGCTAGAAAGCTGGGATGAAGGAACTGGGATGGGAAAGGACCCAAGGGCTCGGCGAGGAGGACCCACCACACACCCGGAAGATCATTGAGCGCTTCCCCTCCTTGACCAAGTGTCGGGCTAAGGTACCTCAGGAAACGCTAGGGGGACTTTGGAGACAAGTAAGCATGCATTCTGAGGTACCCCTTGGGTCCTATTTATAGATATCTAAAAATGGCCTGCAAATAGCCAACCCTCGCTGTTCTGAACGGCTATATACAGCCCACCTAAGTCTGCCAACAGCGAGACTCCGCTATTCTAACTGACTACGGGCAGGCCAGCAGGGGCAAAATGGTAAAAATCACCTACAGCGGGTTGGGCGAGTCTCCCTCATTGGTCCCTACTCGGTAAGGGTTGCGAGTTCCTAATGGAGCTGGCACTCGCTGCCTCAGCTTGGCACTCAGCGAGTATGGACTCAGCCCGCCCTACTAACTCGCCGTGGGCTCGACAATCGGCTGAAGGTTCGTCGAACTGGGCTCGGCGAACCCCTGCGAGCTGTCCGGGTGCTGAGGCGAACTGACCGGAGTAGGGACGTCGGATGATCTCGATGCCAAGGCTGGGGCGCCGACTGAACTCGCCGCCAAGGGTGGGGCACTGACTGAACTCGCTGCAAAAGCTGGGGCGTCGAGTGAACTCGGCGCTAAGGTACATCTGGCCCAGGGCTTAGGCGGGGCTCGGAAGATATGGCCCCTGCTGCCCCACTTGCCGGATATGGGGTTGTACACATTTCCCACTCTTTACGAGGTTGGCACAAACTCCGAAAGAAACATCCAACCCCACAGGATTCGTAGAGTGTGGCAGGGCCTTAGGGAATCTCTCGGTGGGGTCCACTGGCGGCTATATATACATACGCCTGCATAACTGGCTGACCTTTGCCCTTCCCTTTATGGTAACCTTGTCAAGATGCCGCTCCCCAAAGAGCTCCTGGAGCGAGTGGTGCGATCTCGGGCGAAGACTGCAGCTCACGTCGCGGGCTTGACCAACCTTAGTGCCCCGCCTCGCGACCTTGCCAAGTTTAGCTCAGCCAAAAAGGCGAAGCCTCTTCCAAAAGATGTTGATCCCATCTACACCGAGCTCCTGACAGCTCTGAATAATGGGGCCGGCTCCTCTACTCAACCGACTCCGCATCCTCGGGGGGAAGGATGCAACCGTTCCTCCCGCCGACCAGACCAGCCGGGGGCATAGCGGGGAAAAATTCGTACCGTGGGCTAAGAGCCCTCTCAGCAGCCCACGAAATCAGGCGTCCAACACGCATTTGCGAGCCTCGCTCCCCAGCTTCGGCACCACAGGGCTATACTTCCAAAAGCCAAGGTCACAGACTCGCCATCCCTTTCAGCTGCATCTCGCTTCTGCGTCCCGGGAGGAAGGGACCGAGATCATCCCCACCCCCGGCTTTACTCGTTTTTCTCCAGAGGTTCCTTGCCATGGTCGTGGCAAGGTTTTGGGAAGTCCCCCTACTCATATCGGCCTGGAAGAGAGGGATGTGCACGGTACGCCTTTAACTTTTTCAAATTTTGTTCTGCACTAGTGGTACTTGCCCCCTTTTACTGAATCCCGACACTGTTTGCGCAGATCTCACCATGGAATCTTAGGCCGACGAGTCCGCGGGTCGGACTCGGTACTCACCTCTTCCCTCCCCACGCACCCTGGATGCCTTCCTGGTTTCCAAGCTAAAGGGCCTTGAACGGTCGAGGCGAGAACAGCTGGTTCTCAAGAAGCTGGTGCGCGAGCTTCACGAGGTACGGAGAGACAACAACAGGCTGCAGCCGGAGTGTGCGCGGCTTACGGACATGGCGAGGGTCAGCCTGGAGTTTGAGGAGGTGTCTTATTCCCTACTCCTGGATGAGATCGACGAGAGTCTTCAGACCATCCACCGAAACCTGGGGCGACTCCGCGAGCTCTGCGCGCAGCGACCAATGGCGATAGGGTCGCGAGACTGGGGTAGCTAGAGATGGCCCCCCTAAAGGGACTACCGACACTTGCCCCTGCTCTCCCTAGCCCGCATGCGCTGGGGGATTTTCATTTCTTCTTTGGGCCTGATTTGGATCCCTCATGTAATAATTTGGATAATAATTTTTTTATCGTTGTTAATATCCTTGAATATAATTATTAGCTTCCCATCGATCTCATCTCGCCATAGCACGAGGTTAGCTCACGACGGTCGGTGAAAGTGAGGGGATAGATCTAATCTACTCTATAGGGGGGGGGTGAATAGAGTATTAAAAACTTTTAATTAATTTTTATAGCGGAATTAAAATAGGTGTTACTTATGTGTAAGAGAGGAAAATAAATCACAAACACATAGCACAGCAGAAAATAAATAAGGATGAGCAACCGGACGACACAAGAAAATTAAAGTGGTTTCCCAAATCTGGGTACATCCACTCTTCTACCACCCTTGTAGGAATCCACTTAGGTTTTTGATCAGGTGCACTATCACCACAAGATCTGCTTCAGGTAGATCTAGAAACCATTCAGACTTTTGATCAGGTGCCTAAAAACCAATAGGTTTTTGATCAGGTGCCTAAAAACCAATAGGTTTTTGATCAGGTGCCCTATCACCAAAGAGTTCACTTTTGAAGGGATTAATAACCCTGTACAAGAGAGGTAAAAGAAAATAGATGGCAGTCTTCTCTTTCTCAAAGCAAATGAGAAGACTATGTGGATTTGATGATGCCAAAGCTCCCCTTGAGATATTGAGTAGGTTTAGGAAGATGGAAGCTTTGTCTAGAGTGTAGGTCTTCAATAGACTGGTGTTTTTGCTCTTAAGAATCTGTAGAATGATGTTGATTTTTTGTCTCTGTAGATTCCTGAAGATAGAACTGAAGAAGACTCAAGATGAAAATTTGTTGTTCTTCTTCTGTTTTCTAAGAGCAAATGGAGAATTCTGAGAGCTATTGCAGAAATGCTTGTGTCCTCTGAGAGTCTATTTTTGAACCTGCTTATCTGTCAATTAACAAGTCTGAATGTCTATTTTTGAGATTCAAAAACATTCCTTAAATTACTGCAGAAAACGAGGAGAGAAACGACTACAAATTCTGACATTTAATTGTCTCTCCAACTGTCTTGGCAAATAAGTCAAAATAATAACTCTGTGAAATACCATAGTTAATGCTGGAACGAAACGACTACATGCCTTGAGAATATCAGCATTAACTACCAGAGATTATTTGACATAAATAGAATCAATGAAGTAGGAAATAAATCTTCAAGACAGCTGTTGAAAATAAGAAGACGGGCACAGAGAAAGATCGTCGATCTGAGCTGGAAGATCGTCGATCTGAGATCAACTATCTGCGATCTGGGAATAATGTGAATAAATATGAGATCGTCAACCTGAGCTCGTAGATCGTCAAGCTCAGTTCAGAGACTAAGATTTGAGATCGTTGATCAGAGATCGACGATCGTCGAGCTGAGTTTGATGAAAGTCGAACTGATATGAAATTCACAGATTTCTTCTAAGTCTGAGATCTTGAAGAGAAAATTCCACAGCTGGTATTGAGAAGTCTGACCTGTAGAGACTATCTTAGACCTAGACCTTGACCCTGACTATACATATGGGTCAACAACCTAAGAGTGGACCTAGCCCAAATCAAACAAGTGTTCCAATAATCTCCCCCTATTTGGGTGAGGTCACTCAACATAGAATAAAACCAAGAAGAAAAATAGAAACAGAATAAATAAAATGCCATAGATATCTGATTGAATGCAGTAGATATAGTATAACAGTGTAAATCACATAGAGTTCAGGCAGAGCAATAAAATAGTAAAACAATAAAGGTTCAGAGAATGACTTAAGGATTTTCAGGAGGAGGAGCAGGAGAAGTTATAACAAAGATAATCTTCCTGGTTGGGTCTTCTGCTTCCTTCTTAAACATCTTCAAGTCTTGCTCACCAAGGGTTTTTTGAGTTTCAGCTCTAGGTATAATTGCTTCTGGATGAAGTGATATATAATCAGCAGGATTGAATACTTTCTTACTTACTTACAGCCTTTCAAGTTCTTTTTCTATGTAAGAAGATATAGTAGTAAACTATGAGTGATCTTGTCCTTCTTTCTGGATTTGTTAATCTAAGACAATCCAATTAGCTCATTAAGTCTGGCCATCCTGAAGTTAGGATCAAGCTCTGGATCTGTAGGAGGAGAGGAAGGTTTCTCTGGATCAGCATCCTGTGATGGCTTCTGAGATAAACTTCTGAATTGGGTAGATTGAGCTTGAAAATTTGTTGATACAAGATTTTGTTGCTTTTGACTGGAGTAAAGAGATCTTGGAGGAGGAACTTGACTGAGCTTGCCTTTGGACTTAGAAGATTGAGATGAAGAATGCCTTTGAGATCCAGAAGGAGCTTGCTTCTAATGCTGAGAAGGTGCTGGCTTCTGAGCTTGAGAAGGAGCTGACCTTGAAGGCTTAGCGATATTGGAACTTTGAGTCACATTGATTGAAGCTCCTACAGTAGGAGGAGGACCTCTCCTGAACTTTTGAGGAGGAGGAGAGTACTTTCTTTTCTTCTTCCTAGACTTTTGCTCATTTTTTGACAACCACATCCATTGTGGCATTCCTTGATAAGGAGTAATCTTCTGGAGTATGTAGTATGGAGTGTCATTATGAGAATTTGGCTTTGGAACTACCTTAGGTGGAGCTTTCCTTTTCTTAGACACTTTCTTTTTGTTGTCATCAGAATCTGAATAATCATCTTGATCATCATCAGATGAGCCTTGGGGATTATCATACATTGCATCAATCTCTCCAATTACTTCTTTCGAAACTTCCTTTTCAACTGGAGGAGGGATAACTTCAGCAGGAACTTCTTTAGTTTCCATAGCAATATCTTGAGTAATGAGATCATCAAGACTTGGAATGGGGATATCATCCAAAATATAGGTTGCACCAGAAGATCTTGGAATAGGAGAATCAGACTTTTTTGCTAGAGGAACTGCAACTATCAATTCTTCATATACAAGAACTTTAAAACTTGCCTTTAGTTATCTGACAACTTCAGGACTTATAGAGGGAGTACAACACACAATAGCCAAAGGTGGCTTCATACTTGGAAGACAATTTAGAAAAAGTGTACAGAAGGAACTCAACAACCCAAAGATATCTACTGTGGGATTGATGTAACAATCACCAACAGTCAAAACTTTTGAAAGAATTATTTCTTCTATATCAGTATCAATATCAATAATCTCAGTATCTGAAGCCATCTGATCATCTGAGGAGTCATCTTCCTGCAAATCTGCTGAATCTACTGCTGTTGGAGAGAGCATAGGAGATTCTTCATTGGATATCTCCCCCTGCCTGGCTGCAGAGGCATCTGTAGCCAGGCCCCCAAAAGAAGGGATATAGGAGAGGGCAGCAACTCTATTTGAAAGAGTTTTGATGGAGGCAGTGAGAGGATCTATAGCTTGGGATATAAGTTGCTCTAAGGAGGGAGAAATGAATTTCAGAAGATCTTGAGCTATATCTGAGAAATTTTGGTATAGGGGTTCAGGCTCAGAGGAGGTGTAAGGAGTTTGAAACTAAGGAGGCAGAAGGGAAGTCTGTATGAGTGAACTCAGGAAAAGAGGAGGATGGAGGAACACCAAAGGGAAGAGATGATGATGGAACATCCTTTTGGATGGGCTCAGAGGGAATTTGAGAGGGTAAGGATGGAGGAGTCATGGGAGAAGCAATGCGCTGAAGAGATGTATGAGGAGATGCAGGATGATCTGGGGAGGTCTAAATTTAGATAGGTGAAGCAGGAGGTGGAGGTGAAGGAACTGGAGAGGATTGGATTTGGGAGGCAGGAGCTGAGGGGACTGAGGTTGAGACTGAGAGAGGATCATCTTCTGGGGTTGGGGAAGCAGCTGCATCAGCTCTTGTATCCTCAGAAGTCCTAGAGGCACTGGAAGGCCTAGGAATGGTCCTCTCCCACTTTCCAAATAGAGAGGAGTCCAACCTCTTACTGGCATTTATGAATTAGGTCTGGGAGACCAGCAATTTAGGAGCCTTAGCTGGAGAAATATTCCAAATATTCTCCCAAAACAAACCTCTTTCTTAGAGTTTTTCCTTCTAATCAACTCAAAGAAAAGAGCTGCCCAGTTTATAGATTTCCTATTAACTAGAGCAAATATCACAGAGAACTGCTGCTTGTTAATGTTATCATAAGCTGTATGCTTGCCCATCAAAAATTTACCAACAACATATGCCGAGAATTTATATTCTATAGACAGATTTTTCTTAAGCAGTTTTGATGGCATTCCTTCTGGATGACCCATTCTTATCAGCATTGAACTATATCCAGAGGTATCTAGTTCTAGAGCATCTTCTCCATTCACTAATTCAAAATGTTAAGAAAATATAGTTGGAGTTAGAGTAACTTGGGTTCCAGAAATAGTTCCAACCATAGTCGATTCATCTGGAGATGTTGAAGAGTAAACCCATTCTTTAATTCCAGCTACTGGAATCTTGATCCTAGTTGACATTATCTTCTTCAGATTCTATTCTTTGAAGAGATTCAGTATATCCAAGAAGATTTGATTGCAGTGATTGAAGGAATCCATGTCAATATCAAATCCTGTATCGAACTTCATCGAGGTAAGAACCGCTATTGAAATCGCCATTAGAGTACTGCAAAGAAAACAAAGATCAAGTGCAATATAACTTGGAAGGCACGAGATAGAGCACGATGAGAAACCTGAATATAGGTTTTTTTGGAATACAAAAGGTCAGGCTATGTCCTACGATAAGATAAGCAAACTTCGATCTTAGGTCGATAATAGATTTATAGATAAATATTATTGTCGGCCTCTGAATGAAGAGGGAAAACAAATCGTCGATCTCAGGTCGACGATTTATTTTCTGAAGTAAAAGTCGTCTATCTCTGGTCGATGATTTTAGCTTCACGCAGAGCTATCGTTGATCTCAGGTCGACGATAGAGCTCAAGATGAGTTCGCCGATCGTCGATCTCCGTTCGACGATTTGTGAACAGATCTTCAAACACAGACAGAAAATAAATTAATCCACTCCATTTATCATTCCAAGCTGATTTAGGAAGAATAGATGTTTCTTTTCATCCAAAGGCTTGGTGAAGATTCTGCTCTTTGAAAATAAGTGGGGATAAAGTTAAGATTAATTTTCTTTTTATCTACACTATCTCTAATGAAATGATGTCTTATTTCTATATGCTTTGTTCTATAATGATGGACTGGATTCTGAGCAATAGAAATTGCACTAGTACTATCACAAAATATAATTGAATTATTTAGATTGTATCCATAATCCAGCAATTGATTTTGAATCCACATTATTTGTGAACAGTAACTGCCACCTGCAATATATTCAGCCTCTGTAGTTGAAGTGGACACTGATGTTTTCTTCTTACAAAACCAAGAAACAAGCCTATCACCAAGAAACTGGCATGTTCCTGATGTGCTTTTTCTATCTACTCTGCATCCAGCATAGTCAGCATCTGAGTATCTAGTTAACTCAAACTCTGACTCTGTTGGATACCAAAGTCCTAGATCAGGGCAACCCTTTATATATCTCAAAATTCTTTTTAGCAAAATTAGATAAGATTCTTTAGGATTCACTTGGAATCTATCACAAAGACATGTAGAGAACATGATGTCTGGTCTACTTGCTGTGAGGTATAATAGGGATCCAACAATAGCCCTATAAGTTTTCTGATCAACAAGTTTCCCTTTTCATCAGAATCAACCACAACATTGGAAGTCATAGGTGTTTTCATTACTGAGGCATCAACCATCCCAAATCTTTTCACTAATTCCTTAGCATACTTGGACTGAGATATGAAGATGATCAGGTGATTGCTTCACTTGGAGACCAAGGAAGTAAGAGAGTTCACACATGCTACTCATTTCAAACTTAGAATGCATCAGGTCAGAGAACCTTTTGCATAGTTTGGAATCAGTAGAACCAAAAATAATATCATCTATATAAATTTGTACTAACAAGATTCTATCATGATGATGTCTAATAAATAAAGTTCTATCTACTATGCCTCTAGAAAATTTATGCTCTAAGAGAAAGCTAGCTAAGGTTTCATACTAAGCTCTTGGAGCTTGCTTTAGACCAAAGAGAGCTTTATGCAATATAAAAACATAAGAGGGATGGGTTGTAGAGATAAAATCCGGAGGTTGTTCAACAGAAACCTCTTCCTTTAGTTCTCCATTGAGAAAGGCACTCTTGACATCCATTTGATATACTTTGAACTTCTTATGTGCAGCATAAGCAAGAAATATCCTGATTGCTTCTAGCCTAGAAACAGGTGAAAAAGTCTAGTCATAATCAATGCCTTCCTCGTGCCTATAGCCTTGAGCAACAAGTCTTGCTTTGTTCCTTATGATTGATCCATGGGCATCAAGCATATTCTTAAAAACCCACTTAGTTCCAATGACTGGGTAGTCTTGTGGTCTTGGAACTAAGTCCCAAACTCTGCATCTCTCAAATTGGTTAAGCTCCTCTTGCATTACAATAATCTAGTATGAATCTTGCTCAGCATCTTTAATGAATTGGGGCTCAATTTGAGATAAGAAGCAGGCATGCATCAAGTCTTGATTGAGTTGATGCCTTGTCTACACACCAGCTGATATGTCTCCAATCACTTGAGATGTAGGGTGATCTCTAAGTATGACAAGTTCAGGTGGTGGAGTTGGTTCAGCAACAGCTTGGGGAAATAATTCCTCTTGTGGAATTGAGTTAGCTGTTGGAGGAAGTTCAGCCACTTCCAAAGTTTCTTCTTCGCTTTCTTCATCAACTTGTGAGGAGGAATGTGATGTAACCTTTTGAGTAAGGTTGAGATCATCCAATTTTTCACAAAGTTGGGGTACCTATAAAGAGTTACTGGTAGAAGCTTCCTTCTCCTTGTAAAACATATTAGCTTCATCAAAAGAAACATGAATAGATTCTTCCATTTTTAAAGTTGATTTATTAAACACCCTATATGCCTTGCTGACTTGAGAATATCCTAGAAAAATTCCCATTACAGCTTTGGCTTCAAACTTTCTAAGATGTTTCTTGTTATTATTGTGAATATAATAAATGCAACCAAAGATTCTAAAATAGTCAATTTTAGGTTTCTTCCCTTTGAGAGATTCATAGGGAGTCTTCCCCTTAAGTTTGTGTATCAAACTTCTGTTCAGGACATAGTTTGTTGTGCTCACAACCTCTGCCCAATAGGATAGTGGCATGAAAGTATCAACAAGTAATGTACCTGCAGCTTCAATGAGTGTTCTGTTCTTCCTTTCAACTACCCCATTTTGTTGAGGAGTTCTAGGAGTAGAGAAACAATGCTTGATACCTTCCATCTCACAGAATCTTTGCATGAGAAGAGATTTAAACTCAGTACCATGATCACTTCTGATCAAAACAACTGGAGTAGAATACTTAATCCTTATGCCTTGAAGAAAGTCTGTAAGAACCTTTAAGTTATCAGACTTGTGTTTAAAGAAGAAAACCCAAGTGAACCTTGAGAAGTCATCTACAATAACTAAAGTATAGAACTCCCTCCTAAGCTCTGTACATTAATGTGTCCAAAAACATCCATATGAAGCAAATAAAGAATCCTAGGTGAATCACTCTTATTAACAGATTTATAACTATTTTTAGTTTTCTTGCCTACTTGACAAGTCCTGCAAAGGCTTTCCTTCTTATAGGGGCAAGATGGCAATCCTCTAATAAGGTTGTCCCTAGATAATTTGGAAATGTTTTTAAGGTTTACATGACCTAGTCTTTTATGCCAAAGAGTATTATTATTACTAATCTGATTAAATAAACAAATTTCAGAGCTAGCAGAATTAAAATTGACTAGATGAATATTACCTTGTCTAAATCCTGTTAGAACAGTTTTGCTATTTAAAGAAATAATGCATTGAGATTCAGAAAAGCAAACCTGATAGCTTACATCACATAGCTGGCTTATTGATATGAGGTTATGTCTCAAACCACTCACATAGGCTACCTTGCTGAATGTAATATTTCTAATGTAGAAATCTCCATATCCTTCTATTTGACCAAAGCTGGAATCACCAAAGATCACCTTTGGACCTAGCTTGGACTTATAATTGATTAGCTTGTCCTTGCTTCCTGTCATGTGCTTTGAGCACCCACTATCCAGGTATCACTTGTCCTGTATGGTAGGATAGTTCTTTACCTGCAAGAAAACAGATTAAATGTTCTGGACCCAGGTAACCTTGGGTCCTTGTCTCTTCTCATACTTGAAACTAGAAATAAAGGAGCATACAGGTTGGCATTTATAACCTAAGGGGTGAAATTTTCTAGGTGGAATTACCCAATTTGAAAATGGATTAACATGTTTTGGTTTCTGAATATTAGAATTTTTGTTATAGTTATGGTTTTGGTAAACATGATTTGAGTTCGACGATTTATGTAGAGATTGTCGATCTGCATTCGATGACTGATGAGTTGTAAATATATCTATTTTATAGTGTATTTATCATGTCATTTTACTTTATTTTTGTACTTTTTTAGCTTGTTTTATTCAATAAATTACTTCTTTTTTGTAAATTTTATATCTAACTTAATTTATTTTGTTTTCTGAAAAATTTCAGAAAAAGGTCAAAATTTGACCTGTCACGCCCGTGACCATACCTGACACGCCCGTGTCAGACACTCAACGCCTTCCGCCAATCGACACTCGATGATTTCACTGTTCAACACTCAACGCCGTCAAGACACGCCCCAGTCACGCCCGTGTCCAAGACCCGTCATGCCCGTGTCGATGTCGACACTCAACGCCTTTTCAACACTCGACGCTGCCGACATCAGGACTGCCAGCTGTCCAAGTCATGCCCCATGACATGCCCATGACCAAGCCTGTCACGCCCGTGACCGCCACGTGTTCCTTCTAGAAGCCTCCAGATCATCGATCGGCGCTCGAAGATCGTCGAACCAAGGCTGTCACGCCCGTGTCCGAAGCCTGTCATGCTCGTGACCGACACGTGTCAACTCCCCGACCTTCCAGAATGAAGCCAGCCAGCAAAAGTCGCCAAGTCAAACATGTCATTGACTGACATGCCCCCTGTCATGCCCGTGACCTAGGGTGTCTCAGACCTGAATTTTTGTCTATAAATAAAAGCTTTCAGAAAGCTTTTCATGTCCACTTTTTTGACCACTTTGCTTAGGGGAGGTACTGCCCAAATGGAATCCAAATGTTATGTAAGGGACTTTTCTCCCCCCTCTCTCTCTCTCTTAGTTTGTATTAGGATGCTTGTTTTAACTTTCCATGTAATAGCTTTATTTTAATAAAATGTTAGCTTGTTTTTCTCTCTTCATAATGCTTGGAGTTCCATTTGAATGCGCCTACCTTAAGTGATTTTTCATTCTTCTTTTTGTACTTTCTTTTTATGTCTTCATCTTTATAGCTTTTTAACTCGTTTAGTTTAGGAAATTTTCCGCATTTCCTAGCCGTTATGCCGACAATTTTATTTTCATACTCATAACTTGTTTAGGTTTAGATTTTCTTCTTTAATTATCTTCATTCTTATAGCTTTATAAAACACCTTTAAAAATGTTATTTTTATTTTCTTTAACTTAGGACTTTTTAGGATCGTAAAACTTTTCGTCGTTTTTAGCTTTATTTTCACTTTTCAGGAGTTTTTATAAAAATATAAGAATGAAAATATAGTTGTTTTAATTTTTCGAGCACTTTCATTTTGCATTTATTTGCAAATACTTTTCGCTCGATTAATTTTTATTTTCTCTTTTTATGTATTTCTACCGCATTCTAGCGGTAGAAATGCAGTTGTTTTAATTTTTAGAGCACTTTGTTTTTCTTATTTTTGCAAGTGTGCGTGCGTGTATGAGTTAGATTTTATAGCTTTCTTTCAATTTTTGTACATGTGTGTGCGTATGCATTTATTTCCGCCTACTCGTTAAGAGTTAAATGACGCTTTTCTTTCATTTCCCGCCCACTCGTTTGAGTGGGACTTGTCTTTTTTATTGCTTTCATTTTTCTTCCTACTCACTTGAGTAGGAAAACTTTGTGTGTGTGGGTGTGTTTCAATTTATGTAGAGTGCGTGCGTGTATGAGATAAATTTACCCCCGCCCACTCATTTGAGCCGGGATTCGCATTTACTGCTTTCTTCAGCCCTACTCGTTTGAGTAGGACTCGCAATTTTTTTCTTTCCTTTACTTCTTTATTTCCTGCATTCTTTACAGCTTTCTAACTTAAGTGTCCCCATTCCGATGAGTGGCTAACCGTCCTTAGCCCTCAATATCGAAGAGCATCGGGACAGATAAAATAGCTTTAAATAATTGAAGGTCCTGTTTTTCAATTTAATTAATTTTCTTAAGGTTTTCCCCTGGTTAACGACGCGTAGGACCGCATATCGATGTGCGGGCTCTATTTCCGTTATCCATACGCAACGCCGAGAGGCCGTGCGTATGGACCGATCACCCTTGGGTAAAGAGAGCTCCACGCTAACCCTCGAGAGAGGAGGCGCGTGACTCTACCGGATTGGGTTCCCCACCCAATAGCAGGGTTCTTAGCGTAATGCGGGTGTTAAGAGGAATCCTTCGTCGGTCTAGTGATCGGTCGAATAGTCTTAGCGTTCAGGTGAGCGATATTACCTAGAGATTGGTGTGCTCATTTTTGTGGAACCTCCACGGCCAAGTCTCCGCCTTAATTAATTTGAAATTTAGGATCTCTTTTTATTAAAAGTTTTTTAGTTCAGTATTCTTTTTGATATCGTCGCACTGAGTTTTTCATCGGCTTTCTGCTTTATTTATATTTCCTGCATTTATTTTCCGCTTTTATTATTATGCACTTTTTATGTTTGTTTTGCCATTTTCATTTTTATAAACCAAAACTAAATATTATCGGTAAAATAATAGGCACTCAGGGAAAGAGTAGAAATAGCTAAGCCGGTCCCGAGAACAATACGACCCCGATATTCCACACGGGAATATCCTGTACTACACGCGATAGGTGCACTTGCCTAACTCTCGTTAAAACTCAGTTTCTAACAAAATAAAACGCTTTTCTTTTTTATAAAATAAAATCACCTCCACTTTCATAAATAAATAAGACCGTCGTTTTAACCATCAAGTTTTTGACGCCGTTGCCGGGGAAAATTTCGACTTACTATTTTGAATTCCCGAAAACTATTAATTTTACCTTTTATTTCTACAAAAAAATTTTTGGCCAACAAAAACAACAAAAAATCATATTAATAATAATAATAAAAACAAAAAAAAAACTAAAAAAACATAAAAATCTAATTTTTTCTCTTTTTAAAAAAAATAAAAAAAATAAAAAAAAAACTTAAAAACTTAAAAATTTTAAAAACTAAAAATAAAAAATTTGATGAAAAATTTTATTTTCATCAAAAATTAAAAATTAAAAAAATATATATATCTTTCATTTTTCTTTTTGTTTTATTTTTGCCTTTAACTTATTTTCATTTTATTTTCTTATTTTCTATTTTCAAAAATTAAAAATAATCAAAACAAAAAAACAAAAAACATAAACTTAAAAATCTAAAAAAATTAAAAAATCTAAAAAAATTAAAAAAATTAAAAAAACTAAAAAATATATAAAACAAAAAAAAATATAGATATAAAACAATTTTTTTTAATTATATATTTATTTTGTCGTTTCGGCGCGCTTCAGAATTGTGAGCGCTAGGGGATCGCACATCTGTCACACTCACTTGCCCCCTATCACCCGCACATTTTCGCCGAATTTATCTTTTTCATTTTTTATGTTTTATTTTTGCTACTTTTACTTTAACTTTTGTAGGGCTATACTTAACAGGCCTCCCCGAACACGTTTTTAGGGAAGATTTTTAAACCCCTGTTTTTAATTTTTTTTGTATATAACTGCTTAGTCTTTTTTATATATATATCTCGTTCCTCATACTTAGTGCAATATTGGGGACAATGTTAAACTTAAGTATGAAAGTGTTTCTTATTTTCTGTTCTTTTATTTATCGCTCTCAATCAAAAAAACAAAAAATATTTTTGAAAAAATTTTAAAACTTCAAATTTTTTTTTTCATGATTTAATAATAATAACAAATAAATAAATAAAAAATTTTTCAAAAAAATGAAACATCGTTCCGCGACGTTCGACTCATCGAACCAACAATAAATAAGAGTCTGTTCGCGGACGATTCTTTTTTTTACTTTGTAAATATTTTTTGTAAATATTCTCGTCTCTTTCTCCTTCTCTTTCCTATCTTGTAAAAATTCTCTCTTTTCTTGTAAATATTTCTGTAAATCAAAATATATATATAAAAAAAATTTATAACTCACAAATTTTTTTAAAAATTTGCATAACCTTTAAAAAATTTTCAAAAAAATTAAAATAACCCCAAAATATGAAAAAAATTAGAAAAACTCATAAAAATCAAAAAATTTCTATCTCAAATTAAATAATTCAAATACCTCATTTCTTAACCTCTTTGCTCTCCAAATAATCGTTTCGAGTTTATTTATAACCGAATTTTAATTAATTCTTTATTTACTATTCGTTTATTAATTGTAGCTCGATAAACTTAGATTTCTGGGGTTAAGATTTTAAAGAATTTTTTGTCTTTTTCTTATTATAGGGAACTTATGTTTCTCATTTCACTTCTTATTTTTTGAAATAAAACACGTTTTTATGTTAGAAAATAATATTTATGGATTTTATATTATTTCTACTTATGCTTTTAGAAACGTAGGAACGTTCAAATTAAAGAGGTTGCTCTAAATTTTTTTTATTTAACTCTAGTTTTCTTTCAGTAAAAAATCCCATCCACTTTTTTTCATGCCTTAATTGGCATGATTTCCCGCTTCTACCTTTAAAAGATCTTATGTCAATGAGGATAAGATTTCGTCCCGTAAACATAGGCACTCAATAATTAAAAAGATTATATGTTACGGAGTAAGAAGATAAAATTCATTACTCCCATACATATTCATTGAGTTTATTTTTATTTATGAAGAAAAAAATATTAGGAAAATAAGATTTCATTTTCCTAATTTTTCAAAAAAATATATGTGGAGGTTCGAGAAAAAATTACCTCGCCTCAAAAATCAAAGCCCTCTTCATAACCGCCAAACCACTTATCCTATTTTCATGATTCTTGAATTAATTTAAATCTTTTTGAGAGCATAATTTTTAAATTAAATTATTTCCTATCAATTTCTTTTTAGCTAAAGTTTTTTCTATAATTTCAATCCATTTCGTTAAACTAACAAAAATAATTTTCGTTTTTTTTTCCATTTAGAAGTATTTTTTTGAAACAGTTCCTCTATTTATAACATTTTCATAATTTAGGATTTAATTCCGAAACCCCGGAAATTTATTTCGATCTTTCTTACAATTAAGTTAAGCGTTAGTTAAATTTAGGATTCTTTTTTATTCCTTATAGGTTCATCTCCAACTTTTGCTCTGGAATAGCAAAAGCTTAAGTATGAGGGTATTTGATGAGTTGTAAATATATCTATTTTATAGTGTATTTATCATGTCATTTTACTTTTTTTTGCCTTTTTAGCTTATTTTATTCAATAAATTACTTTTTTTTTGTAAATTTTATATCTAACTTAATTTATTTTGTTTTCTGAAAAATTTCAGAAAAAGGTCAAAATTTGACCTGTCACGAACGTGACCATGCCTGACACGCCCGTGTCAGACACTAAACGCCTTCCGCCAGTCAACACTTGATAATTTCACTGTTCAACACTCAACGCCGTCTAGACACGCCCAAGTCACGCCCGTGTCCAAGACCCGTCATGCCCGTGTCAATGTCGACAATCAACGCCTTTTCAACACTCGACGCTGCCGACATCAGGACTGCAAGCTATCCAAGTCACGCCCCCTGACACGCCCGTGACCAAGCCTGTCATGCTCGTGACCGCCACGTGTTCCTTCCAGAAGCCTCTAGATCGTAGATCGGAGCTCAAAGATCGTCGACCCAAGCCTGTCACGCCCGTGTCCGAAGCCTGTCACGCCCGTGACCGACACGTGTCAACTCCCCGACCTTCCAGAACGAAGCCAGCCAGCCAAAGTCGCCAAGTCAAACACGTCTTTGACTTACACGCCCCCTGTCACGCCCGTGACCTAGGGGGGGTTCACACCCGCATTTTTGTCTATAAATAAAAGCTTTCAGAAAGCTTTTCTTGTCCACTTTTTTGACCACTTTGCTTAGGGGAGGTGCTGCCCAAATGGAATCCAAATGTTATGTAAGGGAATTTTCTCCCCCCCTCTCTCTCTTAGTTTATATTAGGATGCTTGTTTTAACTTTCCATGTAATAGCTTTATTTTAATAAAATGTTAGCTTATTTTTCTCTCTTCATAATGCTTGGAGTTCCATTTGAATGCGCCTACCTTAAGTGATTTTTCGTTCTCCTTTTTGTGCTTTCTTTTTATGTCTTCATCTTTATAGCTTTTTAATTCGTTTCGTTTAGGAAATTTTCCGCATTTCCTAGCCGTTATGCCGACAATTTTATTTTCATACTCATAACTTGTTTAGGTTTAGATTTTCTTATTTAATTATCTTCATTTTTATAGCTTTATAGAACACCTTTAAAAGTGTTATTTTTATTTTCTTTAACTTAAAACTTTTTAGGATCGTAAAACTTTTCGTCATTTTTTAGCTTTATTTTCACTTTTTAGGAGTTTTTATAAAAATATAAGAATGAAAATATAGTTGTTTTAATTTTTCGAGCACTTTCATTTTGCGTTTATTTGCAAAAACGTTTCGCTCGGTTAATTTTTATTTTCTCTTTTTATGTATTTCTACCATATTCTAGCGGTAGAAATGCAGTTGTTTTAATTTTTAGAGCACTTTGTTTTTCTTATTTTTGCAAGTGTGCGTGCGTGTATGAGTTAGATTTTATAGCTTTCTTTCAATTTTTGTGCGTGTGTGTGCGTATGCATTTATTTCTTCCTACTCGTTAAGAGTTAAATGACGCTCTTCTTTTATTTCCTGCCAACTCGTTTGAGTGGGACTTGTCTTTTTTATTGCTTTCATTTTTCTTTCTACTCACTTGAGTAGGAAAACTTTGTGTACGTGGGTGTGTTTCAATTTATGTAGAGTGCCTGTGTGCGTTTACATTTCAGTTGAGTGCGTGTGTGTATGAGATAAATTTACCCCCGCCCACTCATTTGAGCCGGGATTCGCATTTACTGCTTTCTTCAACCCTACTCATTTGAGTAGGACTCGCAATTTTCTACTTTCCTTTACTGCTTTATTTTCTGCTTTCTTTACAGCTTTCTTTACCACTTTCTAGCTTAAGTGTCCCCATTCCGATGAGTGGCTAACCGCCCTTAGCCCTCAATATCGAAGAGCCTCGGGACAGATAAAATAGCTTTAAATAAGTGAAGGTCCTGTTTTTTAGTTTAATTAAATTTCTTAAGGTTTGCCCCAGGTTAACAACGCGTAGGACCGCATATCGATGTGCGGGCTCTATTTCCGTTATCCATACGCAACGCTGAGAGGCCGTGCATATGGACCGATCACCCTTGGGTAAAGAGAGCTCCACGCTAACCCTCGAGAGAGGAGGCACGTGACTCTACCGGATTGAATTCCCCACCCAATAGAGGGGTTCTTAGCGTAATGCAGGCGTTAAGAGGAATCCTTCGTCGGTCTAGCGATTGGTCGAATAGTCTTAGCGTTCAGGTAAGCGATATTACCTAGAGATAGGTGTGCTCATTTTTGTGGAACCTCCACGGCCAAGTCTCCGCCTTAATTAATTTGAAATTTAGGATCTCTTTTTATTAAAAGTTGTTTTAGTTCAGTATTCTTTTTGATATCACCGCGCTGAGTTTTTCATCGGCTTTCTGCTTTATTTATATTTCCTGCATTTATTTCCTGCTTTTATTATTATGCTTTTATTATTATGCACTTTTTATGTTTTTTGCCATTTTCATTTTTATAAACCAAAACTAAATATTATCGGTAAAATAATAGGCATTCAGGGAAAGAGTAGAAATAGCTAAGCCGGCCCCGAGAAAAATACGACCCCGATATTCCACACGGGAATATCCTGTACTACACGCGATAGGTGCACTTGCCTACCTCTCGTTAAAATTCAGTTTCTAACAAAGTAAAACGCTCTTCTTTTTTATAAAATAAAATCACCTCCACTTTCATAAATAAATAAGACCGTCGTTTTAACCATCAACGACCAGTGCTGATCTCGTCGATCTCTGTTCACAGAGTAATAGTAGCTATTATCTATGCTCCATGATCGTCGATCTCTGATCGATGATGTTTCATGATATCGTCGATCTCCCTTTGCTGAGTAATTGAACTCAAACTCTGGGTTCAGAGATCGTCGGTCGGCGTTCGACGAAAAGTACTGCGATCGTCGATCTTGGTTCGCCGATTTCTGTTTAGGCTTATTTTTCTGAACTTGTTTCTTCTGCTTTTCTAGTTCAATTTGTTCTAATACCTTATTAACTTTTTCTACCTGCTCTGTATTCTTTTTACCTTTATCTGAAATAAAGTTTACTGGTTGAGATAAGCTATTTTTCTTGATTATTGGTGGTTCACTAGATGAAGCACCTAAACTAGTTTACTCTTGTTTAACCTAGCATTTAGGATGCTAGTGATTTCAACCATTTGTAGGCTTCTTCCATTTAGGGTTTCTTCAAGTTGTTTAGCTTTGCTTAGTTAAGTTTTCAGAAAAATGATTTGATTGCTATACTCAATTAATTCATCTTTCATTTTTAAATTTTCAGAGATTAAGTTTTCATATTCAGGTTGTCTTTCTCATAGAAGTTTGATTTCCTTCTCAGATTTTATAAGATCATTACACAGTGATTTGAATTCTATTTTAAAATCTTCAGAATTAAAATCAAAAGATGATTTTACCTGATCACAGTCTGAGTCTTCTCCCGAATCTTCTGCTTCTGATTCAGGGTTTGAAGCATTAATGGCCATTAGACATAATTCTCCGGCCTTGGTTTCTTCCTCATCCTCACAAGAGCTGGAGGAGGAAGATTCTTCCTCTGACTCACTCCAGGTGTTAGCTACAAAGCCCTTTTATTTCCTCTTGTGCTTGCTGGAGGATGGCTTGCTGAAGTGTTTCCTGGATTCTTTTTCTTTTCTCCTTTCTCTGTGTTGTTTCTCTGGACACTCTGGTAGGATATGTTCAGGCTTCCTACAACCAAAGTATATAATCTCTTTAGTTGGAGTTTTATCATACCTTGGCTTGTCTTCATTTCTAGATGACTTCCTCCTGAAGTATTTTCTGTCCATTTTGAAGAACCTTTTGGCAAACAGACTCAATAACTCTTCATTTGAAGGTGTTGCTTCTGATTCTTCAGAGGCCTTGAATGCAATATTGTGCTCCTGCCTTACTGGTGTAGGAGTCTTCTATTCATTTTACTCTCTTATCTTTAGGAGCTGTGTTGGGTACATTGGAAAATGTGTACCTGATTTGAAGAAGCCCAACTTAGCTCAATGATATACATCAAGGTGTATTTGATGTTATTTTAAGTTGACATGTGCAGGTGGAGAATTGATAAAGTATGCAGAAAAATTCTAAGTCCAAGTGTCGACACAAAGGAAGCAGTGTCGACACACAGAAGAAAATAGTCGACACAACACTGGGAAGCAGTGTCGACACATAGCAGTTAGTCTACAACTACACTGGGAAAAAGTGTCGACACAGAAGAAGTAAGTCGACACAACACTGGGAATTTGTGTCGACACAGAAAAAGAGTCGACACAACACTGGGAAATTGTGTCGACACAAAAGAAAAGAGTCGACACAATACTGGGAAATTATGTCGACACAGAAGAAAAGCGTCGACCTCAAACATTGGGAGAATGTGTCGACACAGAAGAATATAGTTGATCTCAAGATTGTCGACATCATCTGAATGTGTCGACACAGAAGAAAATAGTCGACCTCAAGTTAGTCGACACCAGCAGAATGTGTCGACACATTGTGATTAAGTCGACACATAATAGCAGAGTTAAAAAAAATGAATGTGTCGACACCTGAAGGCTAAGTCGACACTTACTAAAGTTATGATTCTACAACAATTGTGTCGACACACAAGACTTGTGTCGACACACTGAAGAGTCAAGATCAAGTTATTTGCAGAAGAAGCTGTGTCGACTCAAAGGCAACTTAGTCGACATCACTGAAGATTGTGTCGACACCAAAGTCAATTATGTCGACACAAATAGACGGATTGTCTCGACACTTTCTGACAGACTGTTTCAACAACTTGTGATTCAAGACTAAGGCACAGGACTTGTTTGAAGACTTGACAGCTATGGGTTATCACCGGTTAACTGAAGTTGTCAGACTTGTCAGAAAACGGTTAGAAACCGGATCAGCCGGTTACCATGAAGAATGTCTATAAATAGACAGATTCAGAAGGAGAAAAAAAAATGAACAACATATAGAACTGACCTTTTGAAATACATTGGATCAGAAAGTGGAGAAGGATTACAATTCTACTCATTTCAAGAAAGTGCTAGGCACTTAAGAAGATCTTCTCCGGGAGATCTAAGAAGACTATCTAAGGATAGATCTAAGAAGAGTTCTAATCAGAATTCAGAAGAATCATTCAAAGTTCTGGATAGAGAGAGATCAAGTCAGAATTTGAAGAAGAAGAAAGAATCCACCAGTGGATTCTCAAGAAGCTGTTTGGAATCAACTCAGCTAAGTACATTTTCAAGAAGCTTTGAAGAAGGCTAAGAAACAGTTGATTGCATCAGCTGATCAAGAATTGTCATTGCCTTTTCTCTCTCAACTTTGGCAAGACAATTAAAACAATCTTTTCTATATTTCTGTAGGATTTGTTTATACAGATCTGAGTTGTAAGCCTATGTTATAAAGGCTGAGTGTAAGAGTGTTGAACTCTGAGTGGTAGGGCTGTTTGCCTGAGTGTAGGAGAAGGATATTCTCTGAGTTGTAGGCCTTGGGGCAAGGCTGAGGTAGGGCAGTTGTGCCTGAGTTGTAGGAACCAGTTGGGTTCTGAGTTGTAAGATCTATTGATCTGAGATAAGTGAAAGTTTGGCCGAATCTAGCATACTGCTAGATAGGTGAAGGGGGAAAGTGGATGTACCCAGACCTTGGGGAACCACTATAAAACATAGTGCAATCTGTGATGTTTTTGTTTTCTGTGATTGCTGTGTTTATTATATTAGTTATTAAATTGAATTCTGCCTAGAAGTTTTAGAAAGAGAAGCAGAACCTATTCACCCCCCCTCTAGGTGTTTAGGCTGCCTTGAAAGTTAAACTATCAAGTGGTATCAGAGGGAGGTTCCTCAAAAAGGACTTAACAGTCTGAGGTAGATCTGATAGGCAGATTCAAGAATCAAGAAGATGGGTTCTGGAGAGAATCATAAGGAGCTAGGGTCAATGAAATTACCCATATGCAAGAAGGAAAATCTTTGGGATCTGGAAAGAAAGAGTCAGATTGTTTATGGAAGCATCTGACCCAAGGATTTACATCACAGTACAGGAAGGCCCCTTCATACCAATGAAGATATCTGTTCTTGATGCAAATATCCAAACACCAAAGACTTATTCTGAAATGACCAAGGATGAAATCATCTTGGCAACCATGGACAAAAGGGCACAGAACATCATTGTCAGTGCCATAGATGATTCAACATTTCAGAATCTGATTCACTGCAAGACCTCCAAGGAGATGTGGGACACATTGATTGTCTACATGGAGGGATCAGAAGAAGTAAGGCTGGACAGAAAATCTATGCTAAATCAGGAGTATGAAAGTTTTAGACAAGGAAAATCTGATAGCATAACTGAGTGCTATAAGAAATTCTATAGAATTGTGAATGAGCTAATTTCCTATGGAAGAGTCTTCAGTACCTATGAACTGAATGACAAATTCTTAAGATCCTTATCAAAGGATTGGGATACAAAGATCTGTGCCATAAGAGAAGTGGCAAAATTGGCAGAGATATCTCCTCCAACTCTGTTTGGAAAGTTGCTATCCTATGAAATGCAACTTATGGTAAGGAAGGAGGAGGAAAGAAACTCAAGAGGAGAGCATAGAGAAAAGACTGTGGCATTTAATGCTGAAGCCACTAGAAAGAATAGGAGGAAATCACCATCTCCTCCTAAGGAAGTTGAAGAAGGTAGTTCTGAAAATTCAGATAAGGGTTCAGTCAGCTGTGATTCAGATGCAGACTTTGCTGCATTCACTAGGCAATTTCAAAGGTTCTTGAAAAAGAAGCAATGGAAGTCTAGGCCTTCCTCATCACAGCAAGTAGATGACTATTATCAGAAGAGAAGGTCATCAAGGAAAGAGAAAAGCAGGTCAAAGCCCAGCAAAGCCACTACTTCAAAGATTGTCTGCTATTGTTGCAATAGGCCTGGACATGTAGTGGCTGATTGTCCTGACAAAAGGAAGGAATCTTCAGAAAAGAAGAAGACTTATCAGAAAGGCAAGAAGGAGAAATCCTTTGTAGCAAAGAAAGATAAAAGTCTGTCAGACCAGTCAACTTCAGAATCAGGATCTGAAGCATATATTGGATTATATGCTGCATCTGAGGAAGAGGAGTTTATGCAGTTGCTAGACTCCATCAATGAACATCAATGCATGGGTTTGATGACAAGATCAGAAGAGGACCTATGCCAGAATCAGTCTGGTTCTAATGAGGTAAACTGTCCTTCTTGTACATCTGTTTGTAATACAAGTGAAGAATCAGCTACATCTGCATCAAGTGATGAAGATGCATCTGGATCTGAAGGAGATGTCTATCAATTGATAGACAAGTATGGGGACCTGTTGCAGGCCCTTAAGAAAAGCAAGAACCTGGTTAAATCACAGGCTCAGGAAATTGCTGATCTAAGGGTTGCAACAACTGAGTTAGAAAAAGTCCTTGATCAAAAGTTAGCTGAAATTGCCAAGCTGAAGAATATAACTATTATTCAGATGGGCACAATTAATTATACTAATGATCAAGTAAAGAGTCTGGAGGACAGACTTAGAATTGAAAGGGATTTAGTGGCTAGTTACTCTAAGCCAAAATCTGTCTTACCCTTGATAGATGAATTTGTCACTCAGAAGGGTAAGGCTGGATTAGGATTTAAGGGTAACTCCAGGGCTGGCAGATTCAAGAGGAAAGGCAAAGCCCCTATTCAGCCACTAAACCTTTCAGTCCCCATAAGGTTTGGTAAGGAGAAAGTGCCTTCTAACATATATGATCATGAAGACATTCAGGATCATATTAAGACAAATGTTCTGAAGAACAAGGGTGTTAAGGCAAGCAGGCCTACCTATGGTCATAAACCCTATGGTTTTAAGAAATCAGTAGGTGAAGTTGCAACAGCACCAGCAATGAACAGAAATGCTTCTGACAAGGATGTATCTAGATCTAGATACAATAAGTTTGAATGTTGGTGCTGTGGCAAGAGGGGTCATTTTGCATTGGACTGCTGGTATAACACAAGTGTTATAAAGAATAAGAGTCTACCTGTTAGAAGAGGTTATGATAACTTTATTAAGGCTAACCTGAACCAAGGACCCAAGACTTACTTGGGTTCTAAGGGTAAGTAATTCTGTATTGCAGGTGAATCCAAGTTACCATGCCCCTATATGGTACTTGGATAGTGGTTGTTCCAGGCACATGACTGGAACAAAGGGGCTGCTGAAGGAGTATTCATCTGTCAAAGATGGACATAAAGTGATCTTTGGTGGATCTGAAAAAGGAGTCATCAAAGGATTTGGTAACATCTCTTCAAACCTAATTACTATCACCCAAGTGGCCTATGTAAAAGGTTTGAAACATAATCTAATAAGCATAAGCCAGCTGAGTGATCTAGGATATGACATTTCATTTGGTAAGGATGGATGTCATATCAAAAGGTCAAGTGATCAAGAGATCATATTGACTGGGTATAGGAAGAGAAATGTGTATTGCCTTAATTTTGAATGTGAGAATAAGGCATCCCCCATTTGTCTTGTAGCTGATGACAATGCTTCTCATTGTGTTAAGTGGCACAAGAGATTGGCTCATCTAAACTACAAGACAATTGGCCAACTCTTTAGTAAAGAACTAGTGAGGAATGGGCCTCAAGTTAAGTGTATAAAGGAAGGGGTATGCTCAGCTTGTCAAAAGGGCAAGCAGACAAAAACCTCATTTCAAAGCCTTGAAAACAAGGATTCTGTGAGGTGCTTATACCTCTTGCATATGGATCTTTTTGGTCCTATGCCAGTTCACAGTCTAGGTAGGAAGGTCTACACTCTAGTGGTTGTAGATGACTATTCTAGATTTACATGGGTGTTCTTTCTGAGACAAAAATCTGAAACCCCAAGTGTATTATTTAATTTTGTAAAGCAAATTCAGAATGAACTGAATAGTACAGTGGTCAAAATTAGAAGTGACCATGGTACTGAGTTTCAATCTGAAAGCATAACAAACTTGTGTATAGACTTTGGGATTTTCCAAGAGTTCTCCTCACCTAGAACACCTCAGCAAAATGGTATTGCTGAAAGAAAGAATAGAACATTAATTGAAGCTGGTAGAACTCTATTGAGTGACACCTCTCTCCCAGAATATTTTTGGGCTGAGGCAGTTAACACTGCTTGTCATGTCATCAATAGGGCTTCTATCACCAAAGGCCACAGAAAGACTCCCTATGAGATTGTGAAAGGCAGAAAACCAAACCTATCCTATTTTAGGATCTTTGGTTGCAAATGCTATATACTTAACAATGGCAAGTCATATTTGACTAAGTTTGCTGCCAAATCCCAGGATGGGATATTTGTTGGGTACAGCACAAATAGTAAGGCCTATAGAGTCTTCAACTTAACTACTCAAGTTGTTGAAGAATCTGTGCATGTTGTATTTGATGAAACAAGATTAATCAATTGTGAGTTGTCTTGTAGATCAAATGACTCAACAGGTATAAGCAAGAAGATGGACAAGCTCTCCATTGCTGAAGCTTCAAAGGAAGAGGGAGCATTGGAAAATGAAGGCTGCTGTCCAGGGGGAGTACAAGAGATAATGGAAGCTGATGAAAACCAAGAGGAACAGCAGAATGAAGAAGCTGGAGATGCACAACCTGAAGGGAATCTACCTCCAGCTATAAGATATCTAAGAGATCATCCTACTGATCAGATAATTGGTGATCCAAGACAAGGAGTGCAAACTAGAAGCAGAAATCAAAGCACAGTTTTGCATTCTAGTTTCTTGTCCCAAATGGAACCTAAGAAGTTTGAAGAAGCTATCCAAGACCAGCACTGGATTGATGCTATGCAAGAGGAGCTGAATCAATTTAGAAGGTGCAAAGTCTGGGAGCTTGTTCCTAAACCAAGAGGCCACAACATAATTGGAACTAAGTGGATCTATAGGAACAAGCTAGATGAAAGTGGAATAATAGTAAAGAATAAAGCAAGATTGGTTGCAAAAGGATACAGGCAGGAAGAAGGGATTGACTTTGATCAAACCTTTGCTCCAGTAGCAAGGCTGGAGGCAATCAGAATGTTCCTTGCCTATGCAGCCTACCAAGACTTCAAAGTATACCAGATGGATGTGAAGTCAGCATTTCTGAATGGTGATCTTAAAGAAGAAGTATATGTAGAGCAGCCATCAGGTTTTGTAGATCCTCTTAAACCTGATTCTGTGTATAAGCTTAGGAAAGCTTTGTATGGGTTAAAACAAGCTCCAAGGGCTTGGTATGAAACCCTGTCTACCTTCCTCATTGAGAATAAATTCTCAAGAGGAAAGATAGACAAAACTCTATTCCTTAGGGAATCCAAAGGAAAGATCATCTTAGTCCAGATCTATGTTGATGACATAATCTTTGGATCTACTGAAAACAACCTTTGTAAAAAGTTTGCCAAACTTATGCAAGGGAAGTTTGAGATGAGCAGTATGGGAGAACTTAAGTTCTTCTTGGGACTCCAAGTAAGACAGACTGATGATGGATTGTCCATATCCCAGTCTAAGTTCACCAAGGAATTAATTAAGAAATATGGTATGGAGTCATCCTCCTCCATGAGAACTCCTATGGGGACAAGTATGCCAATATGCAAAGATGAGGCAGGTAAACCTGTTGATGAATCATTGTATAGAGGAATAGTTGGGTCTCTACTATATCTCACTGCTAGTAGACCTGACATTATGTATGCAACATGTGTCTGTGCTAGGTACCAAGCCTGCCCTAAAGAATCTCATTATACTGCAGTCAAAAGGATTCTGAGATATCTAAAGGGCACTCCTACTCTAGGTCTTTGGTACCCTAGGAATAGAGATTTTCAACTAACAGGCTATTCAGATGCAGATTTTGCAGGATGTAGAGAGGATAGAAAGAGTACTACAGGTACTTGTCAATTCCTGGGAGGAAGACTAATATCTTGGAGTAGTAAAAAGCAGACTAGTGTGGCAATTTCCACAGCTGAGTCAGAGTATATTGCTGCTGGAAGCTGCTGTGCACAGCTATTATGGATGCAGCATCAGCTTAAAGATTATGGTATTCAGGTAAGTAGAACACCCCTTTTATGTGATTCTAAGAGTGCTATTTCTATTGCTAATAATCCAGTTTCTCATAGTAGAACTAAGCATATAGAAATCAAATATCATTTTCTTAGAGAACATGTAGAAAAAGGTGACATCTCATTGGAATTTGTAAAAACAGATTATCAAATAGCAGATGTATTTACTAAGCCTTTAGATGAAACCAAATTCAATAAATTCAAAATTGAATTAGGTATGTTAACCATTGATTAATGTATTAAACAAAATCATTAACAATGCTATTGAAATGGTTTATAAGTAAGTAAAAGTAGTAACAACATAATCAAGTGTTAAAAAAAAAGGACACATTGAAGTTACAAAATTGGCTAAGTAAGAATGTGTCGACACATTCAGTAATAATGTGTCGACTCAGAGAAATTATGTCGACAAGTCAGAAATATTGTGTCGACACAGAGAATATGTGTCGACACTTAAGAGTTTTATTGTCGACTTAACCAGAAATGTAATGTCGACTCAACCAGAATTATGGTGTCGACACTTACAGAATATGTGTCGACACTTGTCCTTAGTGTCGACACAGAATTTCTGTCTTTCTACTATGTATCCAAGGTGTCGACATAACCACAAATTGGTGTCGACACATAGTAGGCTGAAGAAATGTCGAGTTAATAGAAGCTTGTGTCGACACATTCCGTCTGTGTCGACACATTTAGACTGTTTTTGGCGCCTTTTGAACTTCTTTCAACAGAAGCTATAAATAGGTCAAAAGCTCTTTGTGTCGACACGCTTTCAAGGTTTTCGAGACTCAAACCCTGTGTCGACAGTCTTTCTTTCTCTCTTCTCTCAAGCTTTCTCGACACAACGATGGCGCCAAGGATTGAAGATAACATCAATGAAGGATATGAGTTAGTGCGCCAGGCCTTTGCAGAGGCGCCGCCTGATGTTCAAGGAGTTATCACCCTTCTCTCTGCATCAGGGTTAGAATTTCTCATTTCAGAACCAACTAAGATCTGGAAGAAGGAGGTGCACGAGTTCTTTATCTCTGCATCAGTCCATTCTACTGGCCTCAAGATTAAGTCCACTGTTCAAGGGACGAAGATAAAGATTAATCAAAGAAGTTTAAGAAAGATCTTCCAACTGCAAGTGGTTGAGAATGAAGAGGAAGTTCCTATATCTAAGACAAGGGAAGCCCTTCAATGGTGTGGCCTGGATTCAGGATTGAAGATTGGAGCTGCATTCAACAGAAAGGGAATGAATCAGCAAGGGAAGTTCTTGTCTGAAGTAGTTGGAAAGGTAATTCTCTGCAAGACAGGTGGACATGATAGGATTTCTGCCTATATGTTCAGCCTGATGACCAGGATAGTTTTTACTATTCCTACTGATTGGTCAGGAGTGCTCTTTGACAAGATCAAAGAGGGAATCAAGAAGCCTAACATGGCTAGGATCATGAGCCTGTACTTCACTGGAGTGATTCCTGATGTGATGCAGCAGCTGCAAGGGAGTAAGATTAACCATATGAGAAGAATGGATATGAGACTATTCTCCAGGTGGGATAGGGTGCTGTCCAAGGATGTGCCTGAAGAGAGCAGGCCAGACACCCCTGTGCAATCCCCTACACCAAATCAAGAATCTGAACAAGTACAAGAAGGGACACAGCTTGACTCAACTGTGGTCCAGGAAGTATCAACACCTGCACAGATGCAGGGGGAGCCAGTTACCACTTCTGCTCCAAAGGTATCTACTCCTGCTTAGGTATAGGGGGAGCTAATGTATTTTACTATAAAAGACATTGCTCATATTCTTATTACTGCACAGGTTCAGGGGGAGCTAGTGTCCACACCTACTCCTGCCACTACAAATATTGAGGTGCAAGTCCAAGAGGAAGCACAGTTAAACATATCTCAAGATTTAACTGCTGCAGAAGTGACCACTCAACTGGAATTTACTATGGAGGAATTATTCCCAGATGTTGATACTGCTGCTGATAAAGAAGGAGGTGGACCAGATATTGAGAAGTCCATAGGAATGGATGTTGATCAGGAAGCTGCAGTGGAAACACAGGTTGAGGATGAGCCTGTGGATGTTGAAGCTGAGCAACAACTCCCTGGAACAGATACAATTCATCATCCACAAGAAAGAATTCATGTAGATACTTCCTCTGACACAGAAACTGAAGAAGCCAGGGTGGCTAAGAAAAGAAAACTTGTTGTCTTTAAGAGAAGAAGTAAGAACTATAAGCAGGCATTACAGACCACAACTCCACAAGTTTCTCCTGCCTTTGATTACAATAAATTTATGGTAGATCTTCAAGTAAAATTGGATGACCAAAGGATGGCTCTGGAGAAGTATGTTGATGAAAATAGCAAGTCAGTTCAGTTTGACTTAGCTCAGGATATCAAGTCCATCCAATTTCAAGTAAACTTGCATAAAACTGAAATGACAGATTGCTTCCACAAGGGTGGCAATGCTGTAGTTTATCTGGCTAAACAACAGGAGGCTATCTCTATAAAGGTGGATGATATTGCTTTGAAGCAAAGTTATGTTCTGGAAAATCAAATCAGAATGAATGACAATTTAACTGAATCTCATAATGAGATCATTAAAGAGGTGAAGAAGATTGTTCCAGGGATGCCTGCAGATAGAGCCAAAGAAATGGAAGAATTTGATAAGAATTTTCAGGCTGCTATTGCATCTGTTAAGACTGCCATCTCAACCTCTCAAAAAGAAATATCTGAAAAGCTTCAAAAGTTAAGACCATTTTTCAAGGAGGGAGTGAATTATTTGGATGGCCAAATTCGATTTCAAAAGAAGATCTTAGAGATCATGTCTCAAGAGAAGCCATAAAGGGGGAGAGGATGCTAATTCATGCAGGCTCTGAGCACACCAAGTGGGTGACCAATAGCATACGAGCCACTTTGGGATATCCCCCATTGTGTGATGATGCTATGGTAGCTGAGTCAGGAATACAATCTAATCTACTTGAAGGCAATCAACCTGAGGTTGCCCAAGTCATATACCCCCCTCCAGATTTTGACTTGATTGATCAGAAAGTTCAAGGAATGTATAGTCCTCCAAAGGAGGTTACTAATATTGTCTTTGGAAAAGTTGATAAGCCTGAGGCTACTCTGAAAGAACAGCAGGATGCTCTATTGGCAAAGAAGAAATTCAGAGAGCAGGCTGTACTGAAGCCAGATTATGAGCAGTGGAGTCCTACTTCAAGGAACATCATACTCACTGCATGGAAAGCTGTACAGGATAAAGTTCATGAGAGAGGAAAGTGGTACAATGAAATTGAATGGCAGAAGTATGAGGCAAGGCAAGAGGCAATTGTACAATTCAGAAGGAAAGCCAAGCTGGGAAGACTGCCATCAGATGCTAAGGAGCCAAGCAAATACTTCCCAAAGCCTTTCCATTATTTTGAAAGGCAAAGGATCAAGGAAGAAGCTCAGAAGAAGGCTGATCTTAAAGGAAAGAAGATAACTGAAGAATCAGAAGCTCCTGTGACAGCTACAATTCAGTCTGGCAAAGGGATTATGATTAGAGAGCCTGATCAATCCTGATTTTGTTTTAAATATTTTGTAATGTTGTGATGTATCATCAAATGTAAAACTTTGTAATCAAACATTACCCTGTTATAAACAAAATGTTGTTTGGCATATTATAATGTGCATTCTGTGATGAATTATTCTATGTTATGTTTTGTTTATATTTAAAGTATTCCTGCTATGTCATTAATCATCATTTAGTACTGTTTATAAATGGTGTATATCATTGGCTATAGGGGTTATGACTTCTCCAAATAGGGGGAGATTGTTGGGTACATTGGAAAATGTGTACCTGATTTGAAGAAGCCCAACTTAGCTCAATGATATACATCAAGGTGTATTTGATGTTATTTTAAGTTGACATGTGCAGGTGGAGAATTGATAAAGTATGCAGAAAAATTCTAAGTCCAAGTGTCGACACAAAGGAAGCAGTGTCGACACACAGAAGAAAATAGTCGACACAACACTGGGAAGCAGTGTCGACACATAGCAGTTAGTCTACAACTACACTGGGAAAAAGTATCGACACAGAAGAAGTAAGTCGACACAACACTGGGAATTTGTGTCGACACAGAAAAAGAGTCGACACAACACTGGGAAATTGTGTCGACACAAAAGAAAAGAGTCGACACAATACTGGGAAATTGTGTCGACACAGAAGAAAAGCGTCGACCTCAACATTGGGAGAATGTGTCGACACAGAAGAATATAGTTGATCTCAAGATTGTCGACATCATCTGAATGTGTCGACACAGAAGAAAATAGTCGACCTCAAGTTAGTCGACACCAGCAGAATGTGTCGACACATTGTGATTAAGTCGACACATAATAGCAGAGTTAAAAAAAATGAATGTGTCGACACCTGAAGGCTAAGTCGACACTTACTAAAGTTATGATTCTACAACAATTGTGTCGACACACAGGACTTGTGTCGACACACTGAAGAGTCAAGATCAAGTTATTTGCAGAAGAAGCTGTGTCGACTCAAAGGCAACTTAGTCGACATCACTGAAGATTGTGTCGACACCAAAGTCAATTATGTCGACACAAATAGACAGATTGTCTCGACACTTTCTGACAGACTGTTTCAACAACTTGTGATTCAAGACTAAGGCACAGGACTTGTTTGAAGACTTGACAGCTGTGGGTTATCACCGGTTAACTGAAGTTGTCAGACTTATCAGAAAACGGTTAGAAACCGGATCAGCCGGTTACCATGAAGAATGTCTATAAATAGACAGATTCAGAAGGAGAAAAAAAAAATGAACAACATATAGAACTGACCTTTTGAAATACATTGGATCAGAAAGTGGAGAAGGATTAAAATTCTACTCATTTCAAGAAAGTACTAGGCACTTAAGAAGATCTTCTCCGGGAGATCTAAGAAGACTATCTAAGGATAGATCTAAGAAGAGTTCTAATCAGAATTCAGAAGAATCATTCAAAGTTCTGGATAGAGAGAGATCAAGTCAGAATTTGAAGAAGAAGAAAGAATCCACCAGTGGATTCTCAAGAAGCTGTTTGGAATCAACTCAGCTAAGTACATTTTCAAGAAGCTTTGAAGAAGGCTAAGAAACAGTTGATTGCATCAGCTGATCAAGAATTGTCATTGCCTTTTCTCTCTCAACTTTGGCAAGACAATTAAAACAATCTTTTCTATATTTCTGTAGGATTTGTTTATACAGATCTGAGTTGTAAGCCTATGTTATAAAGGCTGAGTGTAAGAGTGTTGAACTCTGAGTGGTAGGGCTGTTTGCCTGAGTGTAGGAGAAGGATATTCTCTGAGTTGTAGGCCTTGGGGCAAGGCTGAGGTAGGGCAGTTGTGCCTGAGTTGTAGGAACCAGTTGGGTTCTGAGTTGTAAGATCTATTGATCTGAGATAAGTGGAAGTTTGGCCGAATCTAGCATACTGCTAGATAGGTGAAGGGGGAAAGTGGATGTACCCAGACCTTGGGGAACCACTATAAAACATAGTGCAATCTGTGATGTTTTTGTTTTCTGTGATTGCTGTGTTTATTATATTAGTTATTAAATTAAATTCTGCCTAGAAGTTTTAGAAAGAGAAGCAGAACCTATTCACCCTCCCCTCTAGGTGTTTAGGCTGCCTTGAAAGTTAAACTATCAAGCTGCTCATAGGACTTGAGCTTTCCTAATAGAGATTCAGTGGAAATCTCATTTAGACTCCTGCCTTCTTTGATTGGCCAGATTCTGGAATCCCATGAGCTACGGAAGCACATGAGAATTTTGTCATTAATCTCAGTTAGTGAGATATCCTTGTCTAGGGTTTTCAGCTCATTTACAATTATGCTGAGTCTATTGTACATCTCAGCTACTGGCTCAGTTTCAGCTTTCTTGAAGTTTTCATAATGAGAAATAAGATGAGCTCTCCTATCTTTTCTTTCATCTGCAGATCCAGCAACCATCTGGTTTAAGGAATCCCAGATGGCCTTGGTTGAAGTGCATTCAACAACCTTCTGGAAGATTTCATCTGACATAGTTTGGGCTAGAATGTTCATGTCCCTTGCATCAGCCATCTTTGCCTTTTTATGTGCATCGGTATTGTTTGGAGGAGGAACATCATTGAAGCTTGTTGATGTTGTTGAGGTAGTTGCCACTAGAGCTGGTGGACTTGTCAAAATATAGTTGAAAATATCCTCATCAATAGAATTCATATACAATTTGATTCTTGCCTTCTAGAGAGCAAACTTATTCAGGTTTCATACTGGAGGTCTGGTGCTTGCATAATCTTTATTTTATGCCATTGTTTATAAAAAAGAAAGAAAGATAGAAGAAGATCTATCAAGGATCTTCAGGTTCAGGTGTTAGCATGTAAAACCAAGAAAAAACACACCCTCTGATACCAATTGAAAGTGAGGGGATAGATCTAATCTACTCTAGAGGGGGGGGGGGGGTGAATAGAGTATTAAAAACTTTTAATTAATTTTTATAGCGAAATTAAAATAAGTGTTACTTATGTGTAAGAGAGGAAAATAAATCACCAACACACAGCACAACAGAAAATAAATAAGGATGAGCAACCAGACAACACAAGAAAATTATAGTGGTTCCCCAAATATGGGTACATCCACTCTTCTACCACCCTGGTAGGAATCCACTTAGGTTTTTGATCAGGTGCCCTATCACCACAAGATCTACTTCAGGTAGATCTAGAAACCCTTCAGGCTTTTGATCAGGTGCCTAAAAACCAATAGGTTTTTGATCAGGTGCCCTATCACCAAAGAGTTCACTTTTGAAGGGAGTAATAACCTTGTATAAGAGAGGTAAAAGAAAATAGATGACAGTCTTCTCTTTCTCAAAGCAAATGAGAAGACTATGTGGATTTGATGATGCCAAAGCTCCCCCTGAGATATTGAGCAGGTTCAGGAAGATGGAAGCTTTGTCGAGGGTGTATGTCTTCAATAGACTGGTGTTCTTGATCTTAAGAATCTGTAGAATGATGTTGATTTTCTGTCTCTGTAGATTCCTGAAGATAGAACTGAAGAAGACTCAGGATGAAAATTTGTTGTTCTTCTTCTGTTTTCTGAGAGCAAATGGAGAATTCTGAGAGCTATTGCAGAAATGCTTATGTCCTCTGAGAGTCTATTTCTGAATCTGCTTATCTGTCAATTAACCAGTCTGAATGTCTATTTTTGAGATTCAAAAACATTCCTTAAATTACTGCAGAAAATGAGGAGAGAAACGACTATAAATTCTGGCATCTAATTGTCTCCCCAACTATCTTGGCAAATAAGTCAAAATAATAACTCCATGAAATACCATAGACGAAATGACTATATGCCTTGAGAATATCAGCATTAACTACCAGAGATTATTTGACATAAATAGAATCAATGAAGTAGGAAATAAATCTTCAAGACAGCTACTGAAAATAATAAGACGGGCATAGAGAAAGATCGTCGATCTGAGCTGGAAGATCATCGATCTGAGATCAACTATCTGCGATCTGAGAATACTGTGAACAAATATGATATCGTCAACCTGAGCTCGTAGATCGTTGAGCTCAATTCATAGACTAAGCTCTGAGATCGTTGATCGGAGATCGACGATCGTCGAGCTGAGTTCGACGAAAGTCGAACTGATATGAAATTTACAGATTTCTTCTAAGTCTGAGATCTTGAAGAGAAAAGTCCACAACTGGTCTTGAGAAGTCTGGACCTGTAGAGACTATCTTAGACCTAAAACTTTACCCTGGCTATAGATATGGGTCAACAACCTAAGAGTGGACCTAGCCCAAATCCAACAAGGGTTCCAATAGTCGGCGAGCTGGAGGCGGCGAGCTGGGGTAGGCGGGCCGGTCTGTTCAGCCGGTTCGATCCCAACTCTCTCCCTCTATAAATAGGCCTTCCCACCAACCCCTATCACGCATTTATTTCCTCCGTACTTTCTCTTTGCTTGCGTTCCCTGTCGCTTGTTTTCTTGATCTCGGCAGGCATGGGAAAAGGGAATCCCGACTCCGACGGGAGGGCCAAATATGCTCGGCATTTTGCCGAGCACTGCTTTTTTGAGGGAAACACCACAACGGAGGAGCTTGCCGAATGCGTGGCCGATTTCATCCCCTACGGCTTCACAGCTCGCCTTCCTTCCGAGCACAAGGCCATCAATTCTTTCTACCTAGACGAACTCGCCTTCCCCATCTTGCACTTCGAGATGGGGTTGCGCCTGCCTCTCTGGCCGGAAATCCGCCAGATGCTGAAATACTATGGCGCGGTACCCGCGCAGCTGAACCACCTGAATGTCATCGCTATGATGGTCGCGTTCGTCTGCTACCTCCGCCGCGAGCGGATAGAGTTCAATTTGACGGTCTTCCGCAAGTTGTTCTCTTACAAGGCTACTACTGATGGGGTCACCTTCTTCGGCGACACCCTTATAAAAGTTAACGAGATCGCGAACAAGAATCATAACTGGATGACCAATATCGTCATCATTAAGGGCGATCTCGGCAATGTCCCCTTCTCGCCCCAACAGAAGGCCGAGGAGGTATACCATTCCCCATCGGTGTCAGGCAATGACGCCGACCTCCACAAATTTTTCCTCCACAAAGAATTCGAGGTCGCCTTCCTCCGCCGAGGCCTCGAATCCCTTCTATCCGTCCTACCAAGTGAAGGTATGCTCAGATTCCCTTCCGCTTTTGCAGACAATATTAAAAAATCTGACTAAGCCTTTTCTGTAGGGGAATGACTCATCCCCGAGAATCCGCCCTTTGCGGACTCGGGGCTCTACCCCGACCCGCTCCAGCTCGCCCGGGAGACTTCTCTGGTCTGCCGAGATGACGCGGCGGCGTCCCTACCCTCCTCCAGCAAGAAGCGGGTAGTCCTCGGGGTGCCGGACTCGTCGCGCCGGCCTCCGGACCGCAACAAGAAGAGGGACAAGGTCATCTCCCTGGGGGAGAGGCGGTCCCCCAAGTACATGGACCTGCCCGAGACCCCCTGACGCCTTGTCAGAGAGTACATTGAAGGAGTTATCTAGAAGGGATCGCCGAGAGCGCGAGCCTCCCTCCCCTAAGGATGCGGGACGACTAGTTCCCCACGAGTTGGGTCTACCCAAGGAACTCCCCCTGTTCGGCATGGGGGAGAGGTGCAAGGATTCGGCCGGCGAGCCGATGATCAAGTGGGATGGGGAGGCCCATCGGGTCTCCATTTCTACTCGCCACCCTTCCTGGGGTGCTCGCCAACCTCTCACTGGCCACGCCTATGCACTCGGCTTCGGCCTTTATGGTCATTACGACGTCGAGGCCTACAGGCACATGAACCCTCGCCAACTGGGTCGCGAGGGTATGCGGGCCCACTTGCGGTCCTTTAAGCTGCACCATATGATGGTGCGTCGTGGCTTCAACCTCAGCCGGATCATGTCAAAGGCCGAGCAGGAGCGTGATGTCGCGAAGGACAAGGCCGCCGATGAAACTAGGCGGTGCGATTTTGCCGAGGATCTACTCGCAAAAGGCACAGGAGGGTTGGTAAGTGTCGGCCATCCCTTTCCTTTTTTACTTAGATGATTTTTCGGTATTGGTGCTTAGTTTTCGATCCTTAGGATGCCGAGGCCGCACGCGAGTTGCAGAATCGTGCCTCCGGGTTGGAGGAGGAGTTTGCCTGGCTGCGGGTTCTCCTTGCCGAGCAAGAAACTCGCTCAGGCGAGCAGGGGACGTATGTTGCTGAACAGGAGGCTCGCGCCGCTTAGTTGGAGGCCGAGGTGGAGCGACTAAAGGAGCAGAACCGTGGGCTTCACGACGAGCTCCTTCAGCAGGCGGAGCTTCTTATCCCTGCGGGTGGTGGCGAGTCCCCCTACCCCTTCCGGAGGCCGCAGATCTTTGGCGAGAAGGAGGTCACGGAGCAGCTACGAGTTAATTTGATTGAGTCCGCCGAGTGCCTTCTGGATGCCATGAGGGGTACGGGGATACTGGCAGAGGGTTGCGAAGAAGACGCAGTCTGGGACCTAATGCCAAGCCTATTCACGCCGAGCCCTCCTGGAGAGAAGGAGGATAGCTTCGCCTCGCTATTCGGGGAGATGGGCAAGAGCCAAGAGCACGGAGGTGGGGAAGGCCGCACATCATGGGAGTAGGGCGAGAGCTGAGCTAGTCTTTTTATTGTTTTCTTCTTCTTCCTCCTCCCCTTTTTTGTAACCTCGAGCAGGCCAGTTCTGAGCATGTAATAGTCGTAAAATGAAAATGAAAATTAAATTGTAAAGAATTTTTTCTATCTTCTTTTCTTCGTGGGTGATCTTTGGCTAAGTATGCTTCTGTTGAGAGTATGCCGAGTTATGATACTTATTTTTGTTAGCCGAGGAGTGCCGGTAGTCGCTAGGTCTGTGAGTTCTCGACTCGCTTGTGGATACTCGCCTCGCCTACGGGCGCTTGACTCACCTGCAAGCGCTCGACTCGCCTGCCAGCACTATCCTCGCTTGCGAGTGCCTGACCCGTCTGTGCGCTAGACCCCTCCCTCTTTTCTTAGGATCCTGAGTGTTTTCATTTCCGGGTGATATCATCAGACCAATTAGTTAGGCGGGAGCCTGATGGCAGGTGTTGAGCATCTTCCGGGCTTATTCCCCAAGTCATAACGACGCACAACTTGACTCTCGGTGTCTGGGTAGACTTCCCCGAGTGACATCTAGCGCCGCCAGCTTGATGGGAGCCCTGCAGCGGGATCTGCTCGAGGTCTGGGGTAGAATCCTCCGAGTGACTTCCAGCCCTGCCAGCTTGATGGGAGCCTGGCAGCGGGATCTGCTCAAGGTTTGGGGCAGACTCCTCTGAGTGAATTCCAGCCCTGCCAGCTTGATGGGAGCCTGGCAGCGGGATCTGATCGGGGTCTGGGGCAGACTCCTCTGAGTGACTTCCAGCCCTGCCAGCTTGATGGGAGCCTAGCAGCGGTATTTGCTTGGGGTCTGGGGTAGACTCCTCCGAGTGACTTCCAGCCCTGCCAGCTTGATGGGAGCCTGGCAGCGAGATATGCTCGGGGTCTGGGGAAGACTCCTCCGAGTGACTTCCAACCCTGCCAGCTTGATGGGAGCCTGGCAGTGGGATCTGCTTGGGGTATGGGGCAGACTCCTCTGAGTGGCTTCCAGCCCTACCAGCTTGATGGGAGCCTGACAGCGGGATCTGCTCGGGGTTTGGGGCAGACTCCTCTGAGTGACTTCCAGCCCTGCCAGCTTGATGGGAGCCTGACAGCGGGATCTGCTCGGGGTCTGGGGCAGACTCCTTCGAGTTACTTCCAGCCCTACCAGCTTGATGGGAGCCTAGAAGCAAGATCTGCTCGGGGTCTGGGGCAGACTCCTCCGAGTGAATTCCAACCCTGCCAGCTTGATGGGAGCCTGGAAGCGAGATCTACTCGGGGTCTGCGGTAGACTCCTCCGAGTGACTTCCAGCCCTACCAGCTTGATGGGAGCCTGACAGCGGGATCTGCTCGGGGTCTGGGGTGAACTATTATATTCACATAAGACATGTTATAAGCATAAGTACCTCAAGAAACTTTTATTTCGAAAAACAGAACTCTTACATGATTCAAGGATAAAAATGTTTAAAGTCGTCACCACTTCATGTGAGACCTAGGGTCTCGCCCTCTACATTCCGAAGGCGATAACCTCCCGACTTCAAGGCATCTTGCACTATGTATGGCCCTTCCAAGTTGGGGTAGAGTTTCCCACTACGGCATACCTCCCTGCGGCATCCACTTTTCTCAAGACCAAGTCCCCTTCCGCGAATTGTTTGACTCTAATGTGCTTGTCAAAGTACTTTACCATTCTTCTTTTCACTTCCTCTTGCTTGATGGCAGAGAGGTCACGCAGATCTTCAACCATGTCGAGGGAGAGCCGTAGCTCTTCTTCGTTCTCAGCTCTCCATTCCTCCCTACCTTCTTCTGCCTTAACCACCCGAGGCGTTCGGACCTCGAACTCTATGGGAGCACCGCCTAGCACCCATAGGAAATTTTGAAGGGGGTTTCTCCTGTGGCCGTGTTGGGTGTGGTTTTGAGGGCCCAGAGTACCGAGGGGAGCTAATCCACCCAGTTACCTTCTAGGTTCTCTACCTTCTTTTTGAGGAGGTTGATGATGATCTTGTTTGCTGCCTCCACCTACCCATTGCTCCTGGGGTGATGAACCAAGACGACCCTAAGATCGATCCCGAGCTGCCCACAAAAGCTGATGAACTCGGCACTGGCAAACTGAGGGCCATTGTCCATGACAATGGCCTAGGGCAACCCGTGACGGTAGATGATCTCCCCCCATACAAAGTTCCTGATGACCTGGGAAGTCACCTTGGCCAATGCCTTAACTTCCAGCCACTTGGAGAAATAATCGATCATCAATAGTAAAAAACTTCTCTGGCCGCTGGCCTAGGGGAAGGGTCCGACCAGGTCCATTCCCCAGATTGCAAATGGCCAGGGCGCCGTGATACTCCTGAGGCGCTGGGCCGGTTGTAGCCTGAGGGGAGCAAATAGCTAGCACTTATGACATTCCTTTGCAAACTTTGCTGCGTCGTGGCCCAGGGTCGGCCAAAGTACCCTTGCCTGATGATCCCCCCTTCCAGGGTCTGTCTCCTAGAGTGGTTTCCACACTCCCCGGAGTGGACCTACTCCAAAATCCTCGAGACCTCCCCCTCGGCCATACAATGTGCCAACATTCCCGAGAGGGTCTTTTAGTATAGCTGTCCGTCACGCATAAGGTATTATGTCGACTTGTACTTGAGCTTCTTCCTGTCCATCCCCTCCGGATACTTCCCCGTAGACAAGAAGGTCGTGAACTGATCCATCCATGAGGGGTGCTGCTCTACCTCCATCAGCTCCCCCTCTTCGATCGATGGATGGAAGAGATCTGTGATGGTGCCCCCCACCCGGGGCCATGCTTAGCTAGCTGATCCGCTTGCTCACTCTTATACCGAGGTACATGCCGGATGGAAAAGGTCTGAAATGTCCTAATGATCACCTTCACCTTTACTAAGTATAGATGCAGAGTTGGCTCCCTTGCCTCAAATTCTCCGTTAATCTAGGAGGCCACCACCATGGAGTAAGTGAGGACCTCTACTTCATACACCCCCAACTCCCTGGCTAGGTGGAGCCCCACGATTATTGCCTCGTACTTGGCCTTATTGTTGGTGATGGGGAAGTGCACTACTACCGTTTGCTCAATCCTCATCCCTTGTAACTCTCCAAGATCTCCCCCACTCCCAGGGAATGCCTTCCTGACGCACCGTCCACCATCACCCTCCAAGGGACTAGATGGTGGAGCTCTGCCTCCGCCACTTCCACCACATAATCTGTCAGGAAGTCGGCCATTGCTTGTGCCTTGATCGAAAGGAAAGGGACAAAGGAGATGTTGAATTCGCTCAACTCTACCGACCACTTGGCCAACCGGCTTGAGTGCTCCACCCCCTCGAAGATGTTGTGGAGGGGGTGGACAGTCATCACTCTGATCGAGCTTGCCTGGAAGTAGGGCCGGAGCCTCCGTGCTGAAATGATGAGAGCAAAGGCCAGCTTTTCCAAGATGGGGTACCGAAGCTCTAACTTCCTCAATACCTGACTCACATAGTAAATTGGGAGTTGTTTCTTCCCCTCTTACCGAACCAAAATAGAGCTCAGGGCCTCTGCCCCAACCCCCGGATACAAGGATAGGTCCTCCCCCTCTTTTTGCCTTTAAAGCAGGGGGGCCTTAGTAAGCTGCCTCTTCAAGGCCTGGAATGCCTCTTCGCACTCTGAGGTCCACTCGAACTTCTGACCTCCCCTCAAAGTCTTGAAGAAGGGGAGCACTTCTTTCTAGCCCGGGAGAGGAACCTGCTCAACCCTGCTAACTTCCCTGTTAACCGCTGCACTTCCTTGGCATTCCGTGGTGACCCCAACTCTATAATTGTCCTCACCTTGTCCGGGTTGGGCTCTACGCCAGCAGGGGTGAGGAGATGCCCCATGAACTTCCCCTGCTTGCCTCGAAGATGCACTTCAAAGGGTTCAGTCTCATTTTATATTTATGGAGAGTGGAAAAAGTCTCTTCCAAGTCCCGGAGGTGAGATTCGACTTCCGGATCTTGATCATGAGGTCATCCATATACACCTCAAGGTTCCTCCCCTTCTACTCTCAGAAGACCCTATCCATCATCTTCTGGTAGGTCAACCCTACGTTTTTAGCCCAAAGGGCATCATTTTATAAAAATAACACCCATCCCCTGTGATGAAGGAGACGTCCTTGATGTCGGGAGGGTGCATCTTGATCTGATGATAACCTGAAATAGCATCTAGGAAACTCATTACAGTGAAACCAACGGCTGAATAAACCAGCGCGTCGATCCGAGGCAAGGGATGACAATCCTTAGGGCATGCTTTATTAAGTAAAGAGAAATCAACACACATCCTCCACTGGACGTCTCCTTTTTTTAACCATTACAACATTGGAGACCCAGCCGGGGTATTGGATCTCGGATACAAAGCCGACCTTGAGGAGCTGGGCTATCTCCTCCCGGATTAGCTCGACCAACTTGTCCGCCATGGACCTCTTCTTCTACTGGATGGGGCGAGCCTCCGGATCCAGGTTGAGGCGATGGCAGACCACGTCTGCATCGATCCCTGACATCTCTGCGGCACTCTAGGCGAAGATGTCCACATTCTTCCGGATGCACTCCAGCACCCTGCCTTGAGCCTCCGGGGTCAGCCCTCTGCTGACGCGGACCTTCTCCACCCTGCCTCCGAGGGTGAGAACCTCCATCTCCAACACCTCTTCCTCCGCCTCCAGACGAGACTGCTCTCCCCATTCTTCAACATCCTCCCCTCCAGGGGCGAGGACCTCCCCAGCTTTAATCACGGCCATTGCCTCGGCCGGCTCTCGGACTTCTTGTAACACCCCAAATTCAAAATTGGAGTTCAGGCTGGGTGACAAGGCCTGGGACACGGGCGTGTACCAGGGCATGTCTAGCGGCACACGACATGAGACACGAGTGTGTCCTTCAATATGAGCGTCGAGTCGAGTTCTCGACATAGTTTAGTCGACGATCGTCGAGAGGTGATACAGCTAGGGACACGGGCGTGTCCGAGGATGTGTCCTTCTCGGGTTACTAACTGGGAGGCATTGAGTGTGGAACACGGCCTGTGAGACGGGTGTGTAACAGGGGCATGTTTGGCACACGGCTAAGGACATGAGCATGAGCCCCAGCCGTGTCCTTTTCGGGAATGTTGATCCTGTGCCGTTTGAGGGACACGCCCCTCAACACAGGCGTGTACCTAATAACACGGGCGTGTCAGGGGCTTGATACGGGCGTGTCTCAACCCGTGTTCTTGTCTGGATGAGTCGGTTCGTGTACCACTTGCTGTACACAGCCTGTGACACGGGCATGTCACAGGCCGTGTAAGCCCAAATAATAGACTTTGAGGGCGATTTGTGGCCGTTCGATTTCTTCATCCTAGATCCTGTGGCCCAGGTTATTTCCTGCTGAGTTAACTCCAGATTTGAATGAAGTTTTTATTCAAAGCTTGGACCAATCTCTTTCTAGAAGTGTAGAGAGAAGGGAGAGCAAGGAGGAGGAAGAGGAGAAGATCCGGCCACCGCGGGAGCTTTAGAGTTCTGATTAGAGATCCGAGGACAGATCTGTTGAGGCAAGGCCTCCACGGTTCTTTTCAATTGGCTAGAATTTTTATGGCACCCAAGAGATCATCAAGGGTAAATATCTTCTTTCATTGGACAAGTGAAGTACTCCTTTATGCATGAACATGGGATCCTCTATCAAAAGGCGGAAGAGTAAGTGATCCCCGTGGGTTGATAGTTGTTATCCCCAATTGAGTCTGCATTTAGACCAAGAAATGTGTAGTACGGGATAGACATACTGTGTGAAGCCCATCTAGACAGGTTGGTGTGGATTGGTGATGTTGCATATTGCACACCGGAGAAGACTCCTCGTATAAATGTGTAGTTTGTGGAGTCAATGGGTTATGCTTGTGAAGGGAAGTAGAAGGAAGTACTGGAATGAGGAATTCCAGGAAAATACACTTGTACTGCTTGTGTTGTGGCTACAGTATAGCCAGTCTATTATGGACAGTGTAGCAAGTCCTTGGTGGATAGCGTGGCTATTGTGAAGCCAGTCCTTGGTGGACATTATGACTAGTGTGAGCTGCGAGCTTTAAAAAAGCTTCTTGCTGAACAGGAAAGGTGAAACCGACCCGTTCCTTTCCTCGGGTACGTTGTACTCGGTGATGGCAAGGCAACTTGAGCAACGGGGGGTGGTTGATCCATACCTGCATTATGTCAACTGTACAGGAGAGCATCAAGGCATTGAGCTTTCGTCAATGACATAATAAGAGTGTTAGGCCTACGTGCCAGTAAGACTAAATGCTAAATATCGTGTAAACAATGGTGTTGACCCTGATTTACTGGTGCACCAAGAATGTGCCCTGAGTGCACGGATCATCAGGCCGTATGGCTGACGGTTGTGATGGATTGATTGTGCATGAGAGCATAAGATATGATACATCTGTCTATGTATTGCTACGCCTGCAGGGAAGGAATGCCACTACCCTGGGAAAGGGGTAGGATTGTTATAAATTGGTCAGCTGAATGCTGACCGTTTCCTTGTTTGCCACCTTCTGGGTGGGCTGTCCTTATGCAGGTGCTGGAGAGCTGAGCGGGAAGTAAGGGCTGAAGTCCCTGCTATTGCTACTGCTGCCATTGCTAGCCCTTGAAGGCTAAGATTTATATTATGTTTTGTTCATGTGTTCCCGGCCTGCGCGTCTATGTATGCAATCCACACTATGAAAAGAGGAACTTTAAGGCCTTAAGGCCAACTTGTGTTGTATTTGCTGTACACTCTTTCAAGAGTTGATATATAAATATGGTTTATATATGTAGTGGACATTCCCGGTATGAGTTCATCTTTATTGTTAAAATCTTCCGCTAGCATGCTCTGAGTTAGGATGCATGGTGTTGTGGTATTAACCTGTGACCTCGCCGTCTTTTTGTGGCATATAGTGTGGGGCCACAGTCAGACCTTCTACTATATGTTATTTAATGGATGGAGACGTTACACTTCTTCCACCTCCTCCTCCCGAGGGCGGGTCACCACTACCTCAATCTCCTCTTGGCCAGCCTCCTGCTCCGCCTCTTCCATCCTTCTCCTCATCTCCTCGGCGCCCTCTTGCCATAAAATGGAGTTCACGGAGGTGGCGTAGCACTCCCTCGCCATCTTAGGGTCCCCGCGGACCTGTACCTGGACCCCCTCAATGTTGAATTTCAGGCATTGGTGGAAGGACGAGGGGACGTAGCGGAAGGCGCTGATGAGGGGCCTCCCAAAGATGGCGGTGTAGCTGCTGGGGGCATCCATAATGATGAACTTGCAAGTGCGGGACTGCCCCCCAGCGTGACATGGAGTCCAACTCCACCTTCTACCTCCTTCCACTCCCCTGAGAACCTGAAAAAGGGTCCGCCTGAGGCAAGTACCCTCTTCGCCTCCACCTTCATTGCGTCGAATGTATTCTTAAAGATGACGTTGACCGAGCTCCCATTGTTGATGAGGATCCGGGCAATGGTGAAGTTCTCGATGGCTGTCTAGATGACCAGCGCATCACAAAATAGATCCTCGTGATCCTACATATCCTTCCTCGAGAAGGTGATCTTCTCCTCCAGGGGTGGGGTCTGTGTTGGGTACATTGGAAAATGTGTACCTGATTTGGAGAAGCCTCACTTAGCTCAATGGTATACATCAAGGTGTATTTGTTGTTATTTTGAGTTTATATGTGCAGGTTAAGAATGTGCTAGAATGCAGGAAAAATATTCTAAGTCCATGTGTCGACACCTGAGGAAGCTGTGTCGACACTTCAGTAAGATTGTGTCGACACTTGGAAATAGCTGTGTCGACACTTCAGAGAATTTGTGTCGACACTGGGAGGCAGTGTCGACACACAGAAGATTATAGTCGACATCGACTGTGTCGACACCGGGAGGCAGTGTCGACACACAGAGGCAGAGTCGACAATAACTGTGTCGACACCTGGAGGCAGTGTCGACACACACTATGTTCTGAGTCTACATCAACTGTGTCGACACACAGCTGAGTATAGACCAAGTCGACTGCTGATGAATGGTGAAGTGTTTGTGTCGACAAAAATAATCAGTGTCGACACATTCTCAAGATGCAGTATCAAGGAGCTGTGTCGACATCAAGACAGCTTGTCGACATCACCAAAGGCTGTGTCGACACTTGAGTCACTTCTGTCGACACATATTAACAGATGGTCTCGACACTTTATGACAAACAGACTCGATGCTTTGCTGACAGAGTCAAAGGATCAAGAACTGTTTGAAGACTTGACAGCTGTGGGTTATGACAGGTTTACTGAAGCTGTCAGACTTATCAGAAGTTAGTTATAAACCGAATCAGCCGGTTACCAAGGATGAAGTCTAAAAATAGATGGATTCAGAAGAAGAAAAAACATACATAGAAAAGAGAAGAAGTATTGTCACCACTAACACAATTAGAGATTAATCTCTGATCAAGAAAGTACAAGTAACAAAGAAGAAGATCTTCATGAGAAGATCTAAGAAGATGTTCTGAAGTAGTTTACTATTCAGATTCTGTCTAAGTGGAATTCAATCAAGAATTCAGAAGTATCTTCAAGAGGTTTGGATAGAGAGAGATCCAGCTATTTGAAGTCAAGGAGGAGACATTCACAGGTCTCTCAAGAAGTAGATACTGAACTAATCTGTCAAGAAGATTCAGATCTATTTCTGAAGTCTAAGAAGGAAGCTGCTAGTCAATTTTATTCAAAGGAAATCAACCCAACTAAGTTCAGATTCAAGAAGCTTTGAAGAAAGCTAAGATCAAGTTGATTTCAGCCATCAGCCTCTTCAAGAAGCTGATCAAGAAAGTTCTTATCCCTTCTCTCTCAACAGGGGTAAGAGATTGCAAAATTCCTTAACAAATTCTGTAGGATCTATTCATAGATCTGAGTTGTAAGCCTATTTTATAAAGGCTGAGTGTAGGAGATTTATTCTCTGAGTGGTAAGGCTGTTTATGCCTGAGTTGTAGGAGAAGGTGTTCTCTGAGCTGTAGGCCTTGTAGCAAGGCTAAGGTAAGGCTGTTTATGCCTGAGTTGTAGGAGAAGGTATTCTCTGAGTTGTAGGCCTTGTGGTAAGGCTGAGGTAGGGCTTGTTAGCCTGAGTTGTAGGAATCCTTTTGGATTCTGAGCTGTAGGATCTGAGGATCTGAGTTAAAGGAATAAGTTAAGCCGACTCAAGCATACTGCTAGATAGGTGAAGGGCGAAAGTGGATGTACCCAGACCTTGGGGAACCACTATAAATCTGTGTGCAATCTGTGATGTGTGTATGATTGTGATTGCTGTGCTGTGTTAGCTATAGAAATATCTGAATTATTCAAAGAACTGTAGTTATATTCTTCCTTAAGTTAAATCAAGGAAAAGTACCTATCCACCCCTCCTCTAGGTGTTTAGGTGGTCTTGAAAGTAAAACTATCAAGTGGTATCAGAGGGAGGTTGCTCAAAGAAGGACTTAACAGTCTGAGTTAGATCCCTAAGGCAGAATCAAGAATCAAGAAAATGGGTTCTGGAGAGAATCACAAGGAATTAGGATCAATGAAATTACCCATCTGCAGGAAAGAGATTTTTGGAATCTGGAAAGAAAGGGTTAGATTGTTTATGGAGGCCTCTGACCCAAGGATTTATATCACAGTAAAAGAAGGTCCATATATCCCAATGAACGTGTCTGCTCTAGATGCAAATCAAAGAACTCCTAAATATTTTTCTGAAATGACCAAGGATGAGATTATATTGGCAACTATGGATAAGAGAGCTCAGAATCTCATAGTGAGTGTCATAGATGATTCTACTTTCCAAAATTTGATTCACTGCAAAACCTCCAAGGAAATATAAGACACCTTGATTGTCTACATGGAGGGTTCTGAAGAAGTTAGACAAGACAGAAAGTCTATGCTCAATCAAGAATATGAGAGTTTCAGACAAGGGAAGTCTGATAGCATATCTGAATGCTACAAAAAATTCTACAGGATAGTGAATGAACTGATGTCCTATGGAAGGGTCTTCAGTACTTATGAGTTGAATGACAAATTCCTAAGATCCTTAATAAAGGATTATGATACCAAGATTTGTGCCATTAGAGAAGTTGTCAAACTAACTGACATTTCTCCTCAAACCTTATTTGGAAAGTTGCTATTATATGAAATGCAACTAATGGCTAGGAAGGAGGAAGAAAGAAATACAAAAGGAGAGCATAGAGAAAAGTCAGTGGCCTTCAAGGTTGAAGCCACTAGAAAGAGCAGGAGGATGTCTCCATCACCTCCTAAGGAAGTTGCTGAAGTTATCTCAGAAAATTTAGAAAATCAGAACTCTGATAGCAGTGATTCAGATGCAGATTTTGCTGCCTTTACAAGGTAGTTTCAGAGGTTCTTGAAGAAGAAGCAGTGGAAGTCAAGGCCCTCCATATCACAGCCAGTTGATGACTATTATCAAAAGAGAAAATCATCAAGAAAGGAAAGGAGCAGGTCTAAGCCCAGCAAAGCTACAACATCAAAAATTGTTTGTTGTTGCTGCAATAGGCTAGGATATGTGGTGGCTGAGTGTCCAGAAAAGAGGAAGGAGTCAGTAGACAAAAAGAAGACTCAACAAAAGGGCAAAGAGGAGAAATCCTTTGTTGCTAAGAAGGAGAAGAGTCTTACAGATCAATCCTCCTCAGAGTCAGAATCTAAAGCTGAAGCAAACATTGGAATGTATGCAGCTAGTGAAGAAGAGGAGTTTATGCAATTGCTGGACTCCATCAATGAACAAGAAGACCATCAGTGCATGGGACTGATGGCTGAATTAGAAGACAACAAGTGCAAGGATCAGCCTGGTCCCAGTAAGGTACAAAGTAATTCTAGAATTTCTGATTGCTGTTCTGGTTCAGAGTCAGATTCATCTTCATCAAGTGATGAGGATGGATCAGAATCTGAAGGAGATATTCATCAGTTGATAGATGAATATGATGACTTATTGTAGGCACTTAAGAAAAGCAAAAACCTGGCCAAAAATAAGGCTAAGGAAATTGCAGATCTTAAGATGACTGCATCTGGTTTAGATAAAGAATTGGATCAATAAATGAATGAGGTTGCCAAGCTGAAAACTATTACTATTATTCAGATGTGTACAATCACATATAAAAATGATCTAATTAAAAGTCTGGAAGTCAGACTTCAAGTAGAGAAAGATTTGGTGGCTAGTTACTCTAAGCTAAAATCAGTCTTACCCTTAATAGATGAGTTTATGGCTCAAAAGGGTAAGGCAGGAATATGCTTTAAAGGTAACACCAGGGCTGCCCATTTCAAGAGAAAAGGAAAAGCACCAGTTCAGCCATTGAATTTTAAAGTCCCTGTAGTTTTTAGAAAGGTGCATGAGCCTTCTAACAAGTATGATCTTGAAAACATTCATGGTCATAATAAGACTGATGTTCTGAATAACAAGGGTGTTAATGCCAATAAGTCAGCCCATGTTCATAAACCCCATGGTTATAAGAAATCAGTGGGTGTAGCTGCAGCAGCACCAACACAGAACAGAAATTCTTCTGTCAAAAATGTATCTAGACTTAGATACAACAAGTATGAATGCTGGTGCTGTTGCAAGATATGCCATTTTGCCTTAGACTGCTGGCATAACATAAGTGTCAGGAAGAACAACAGTCTACCAGTTAGAAGAGCTGCTGGTAGTTTTGATATGAATGATGCTAACTTGAACCAAGGACCCAAGACTTACTTGGGTTCTAAGGGAAAGTAATTCTGTATTGCAGGAAGGTACAAGTTACCATGCCCCTATATGGTACTTGGAAAGTGGATGTTCCAGGCACATGACTAGAACAAAGGGGCTACTGAAGGAGTACACATCTATCAAGGATAGGCCTAAAGTAATCTTTGGTTGATCTGAAATAGGAATCATCAAAGGATTTGGTAACATCTCTTCCAACCAAATTACCATCACTTAAGTGGCTTATGTAAAAGGTTTGAAACACAACCTGATAAGCATAAGTCAGCTGAGTGATCTAGGATATGACATTTCATTTGTTAAAAATGGATGCCATATCAAAAGGTCAAGTGATCAAAAGGTCATATTGACTGGGTATAGAAAGAGAAATGTTTATTATCTTGATTTTGGGTGTGAGAACAAAAGTTCTCCTATTTGTCTTGTAACTGATGAGAAAGCATCTCATTGTGTCAAATGGCACAAGAGGCTGGCTCATCTTAACTACAAGACAATTAGCCAACTCTTTAGTAAAGAGTAAGTGAGGAATGGTCCTCAAGTTAAGTGTATAAAGGAAGGGATATGTTCAGCTTGTCAAAAGAGAAAGCAGACAAAATCCTCCTTTCATAGCCTTGAAAACAAGGATTCAGTGAGGTGTCTATACCTCATACATATGGATCTTTTTGGTTCTATGCCAGTTCATAGTCTAGGTAGGAAGGTCTACACTTTTGTGGTTGTAGATGACTATTCTAGATATTCCTGGGTGTTCTTTCTAAGACAGAAATCTAAAACCCCAAGTATTTTACACAGTTTTGTCAGACAAATTCAGAATGAACTGGACAGTATAGTGGTCAAAATCAGAAGTGACCATGGCACTGAATTTCAATCTGAAAGTTTGTCAAGATTATGTGAAGAATTTGGAATTTTCCAAGAATTCTCCTCACCTAGAACACCTCAGCAAAATGGTATTGCTGAAAGAAAGAATAGGACATTGATTGAAGCTGGTAGAACTCTATTGAGTGACACTTCTCTCCCAAAATATTTCTAGGCTGAGGTAGTAAACACTGCATGTCATGTACTCAACAGGGCTTCTATCACTAAGTACCACCAAAAGACTCCCTATGAGATTATGAAAGGTAGAAAACCAAATCTATCCTATTTTAGGATCTTTGGTTGCAAGTGTTATATCCTTAATAATGACAAGTCTTATTTAACTAAGTTTGCTGCCAAATCCCAAGATGGGATATTTGTTGGGTACAACAACAATAGTAAGGCTTATAGAGTCTACAACTTGATTACTAAGGTTATAGAAGAATCTGTACATGTTGTGTTTGATGAAACAAGATTAATCAACAGTGAGTTGCCTTGTAGTTAATGCAGTCCAACAGGTATAAGCAATAAGATGGACAAGCTTTCCATTGCAGAAGGCTCAACTGCAGATGAAGTATTGGAAAATGATGGCTACTGTCCAGGGGGAGTACAAGACTCTCTAGAAGCTGATGATAACCAAGAGGTGCAGCATAATGAAGAAACTGGAGGTGTTCAGCCAGAAGGAATTTTACCTCCAGTTGTAAGAAATCTAAAGGATCATCCAGCAAATCAGATTATTGGAGATCCAATACATGGAGTGCAAACCAGAAGTAGAAATCTGAATACAGTCCTGTACTCAAGTTTTCTATCTCAACTGGAGCCAAAGAAATTTGAAGAAGCTATCCAAGACCAACACTAGATTAATGTTATGCAAGAGGAGCTTAATAAGTTTAGAAGATGCAAGGTCTTGGAGTTGTTTCCTAAACCAAAAGACCACAACATCATTGGTACAAAGTGGATTTTTAGGAACAAGTTGGATGAGAATGGAGTTATTGTGAAGAATAAAGCAAGATTGGTTGGAAAAGGATACAAACAGGAAGAGGGAATAGACTTTGATCAAACATTTGCCCCAGTAGCAAGACTGGAAGCAATCAGAATGTTCCTTGCCTATGCAGCATATCAAGGCTTCAAGGTATATCAAATGGATGTGAAATCAGCATTTCTGAATGGTGATCTGAAAGAAGAAGTCTATATAGAGCAGCCACCAGGTTTTGTAGATTCTCTTAAACCTGGTTATGTCTATAGACTTAGGAAAGCATTGTATGGGTTAAAGCAAGCCCCAAGGGCTTGGTATGAAACCCTGTCTACTTTTCTTATTGAGAACAAATTCTCAAGAGGTAAAATAGACAAAACTCTATTCCTAAGGGAATCTAAAGGTAAGATAATCTTAGTTCAGATCTATGTAGATGACATAATCTTTGGATCTACAGAGAACAACCTTTGCAAGAAGTTTGCCAAACTTATGCAAGGGAAGTTTGAAATGAGCAGTATGGTGGAACTTAAGTTCTTCTTGGGACTCCAAGTAAGACAGACTGATGATGGATTGTCCATATCCCAGCCTAAGTTCACCAAGGAGTTAATTAAGAAGTATGGTATGGAATAATCCTCTACCATGAGAACTCCTATGGGAACAAGTATGTCTATAGGAAAAGATGATGCAGGTAAACCTGTAGATGAGTCTTTGTATAGTGGAATAATTGGCTCTCTATTATATCTAACAGCTAGTAGACCAGACATTATGTATGCAACATGAGTCTGTACTAGGTACCAAGCATGCCCTAAAGAATCACATTATACTGCAGTCAAGAGGATTTTGAGATATCTAAAGGGCACACCTAATCTAGGCCTTTGGTACCCTAGGAATGGAGATTTTCTACTAACAGGTTATTCAGATGTAGATTTTGCAGGCTGTAGAGAAGATAGAAAAAGTACTATAGGTACATGCCAATTCCTGGGAGGAAGATTGATATCTTGGAGCAGTAAGAAGCAGACTAGTGTGGCAATATCCACAGCTGAGTCTGAATATGTGGCAGCAGGGAGTTGTTGTGCACAACTGTTGTGGATTCAACATCAGCTAAGGGACAATGGTATTCAAGTAAGTAGAACACCTTTATTGTGTGATTCTAAAAGTGTCATTTCTATTGCAAACAATCCTGTTTCACATAGTAGGACTAAGTATATAGAGATAAAATACCATTTTCTTAGAGAACATGTAGAAAAAGGAGACATCTCATTAGAATTTGTGTAAACTGATTTTCAAATTGTAGATGTATTTACTAAGCCTCTGGATGAAACTAAATTCAATATATTTAAAATTTAATTAGGAATGCTGACAATAGGTTAGTTTACCAAAAATTGGCTAAGTAAAATTGTGTCGACACATTCAGTGATAAGGTGTCGACACAGAGAATTCATGTCGACAATTTAGGGAAATTGTGTCGACACAGAGAAAATGTGTCGACACCTAAGGGGCAAAGAGTCGACACATCCAGAAATGTAGTGTCGACACAACCAGAGTAATGGTGTCGACACTTACAGATTTTGTGTCGACACTTATAATAAGAGTCGACACAGAATTTCTGATGAACTACTAAGTATCTCCTGTGTCGACATATCATCAATTGGTGTCGACACATAGTAGTCAGTGTCGTGGTCGAGACAATAGAAGTATGTGTCGACACATTCCAACAGTGTCGACACTTTTAGACAGTTTTTGCCCGCCTTTTGATCTTTTTTGATTAGAAGGGTATAAATAGGTCAAGAACTTATTCTATCAACACGCTCACCAGGGTTTCGAGACAAAAACCTTGTGTCGACAATCTCTCTCCTCTCCAATCAAGCTTTCTCTTCATTCCAATGGCGCCCAAGGTTGAAGACAACATCAATGAAGGATATGAGGTTGTTAGGCATGCATTCAACGATGCCGAATCGGAGATCAAACAGGTCATTTCTCTTCTTGCAGACAATGGATTAGAATATCTTATCTCTGAACCTAGTAAGATATGGAAGAAGGAATTATTCGAGTTCTATACTGCTGCATCAATGGACTAAACATGATTGAAGATCAAATCCTCTGTACATGGAGAAAGAGTCAAGCTGTCTCAAAAGAGGTTGAGCAAGATTCTCCATCTTCCTAGAATACAAGATGAGGAAGAGGTACCAGCCTCAAGGACCAGGGATGTGTTGGAACATGGTTTCACACTCCTTAGGTTTGAGAATATCAACTCCCTGCTTGTATTTGATGAGATTGGTTGTGTGATAGAGTGTGCAGGCTGACAGGTGAAAGGAAAGGAGAAGAGCTTCAAAAGGACGCTACCGCCCGACGGTAAGGAGCTATCGCCGGCGGTACACATCTCGATCGACGCATATCGGTTCGACGGTCGACGGCCCAATCATCAGCTAAGGAAGGATCGTCGACAATCAAATGCTACCGCCCGGCGACAGGACGCTACCGCCGGCGGTATTCGGTCGACGTGCGTCAAGGGGTTGATCGTCGACGATGGTACCTACCGCTCAGGCGATAGTCTTATCGCAGGCGGTAGAATTATTTGGCGAAATGGCGCTATCGCTCTGACTGGGCGCGGTAACCATTACCGCCCGGCGATAGCTCTCTTGAAACCGTCAGGCGATAGTCGTGTCGAAGGCGGTAGAATTATTTGGCGAAATGGCGCTATCGCTCTGACTGGGCGCGGTAACCATTACCGCCCGGCGATAGCTTTCTTGAAACGGCAGTTTCCTTAATGAGCAGTCATAGTTGCCGTTTCGGGAGACGCGTGGAGACAGCTGGCAGGCGTTACGCGCGAACCTACCGCCCGGCGATAGAGTTATCGCAGGCGGTAGTCTTTTTTCTCCAAGACGTATAAAAAGCAGCGCCGTTTCTTCAAGACCTAAGCCTCCAGAGATTATTGACGAAGTGCTCCAGGAATACCAAGGTCGGCCGTCTTCCTACGTCCGTTCTACTCGTCTTCGTCAAAGAAAAAGCAAGGTTTCTTCCTCCCGTTCGAGATCGAAGAACTCCGGCGATCAAGGCTTCGCATCGTCTACGTCTAGCGACCGGGTGCTTTCCATCGAAGATCACAAGCACCGGCCGTAGATCCATCCAGAGAACTTCTCAAGAGGGAGAACCTAAACTTTAACGAATATATTTTGTAATCTCTTTTTGTATCTTTTTCTTCTTCTATTGTCATAAGTGGTAAGAGAAATCGACCGGAGAAGGTCGTCGGAATCCGGGTTGGATTCCGTGGAAAATCGTCCCGGGATTTGGGGCGTCTAGATCGGGGATCTAGCGGTGCTCTAAGACCCTTCCGGGTGTGGAGGTGAAGAGCGGCTCTAAGACCTTTCGGGGAGAAAGTGAAGAGCCAACCGGTCCGGGTTTTGGGTCGGTATAGAAAACCCAAAGTTTTCTTCTCTTCGTCTTTGATCTTCGACGTCATGAAGATCGTACTGTAAAACATTCATCTTGTACTTGTATGAAATTGATTGTTATTGAATTTAATACTTGTGTTTTAAATCTTCACTTGTGGTGTGGTTTACGTCAAGATTCCGTTTATTCAAGCGAAATTTATAAAACCTTATTCACCCCCCCCTCTAAGGTTGGCCTCCGGATCCAACAAGTGGTATCAGAGGAGGTTTACTTCGAATAGGCTTAACCACCTGAAGTAAGATGGCCAACCCAGTGCATGCTTTCACTGAGGGACAAGGTGTGAGTCGCCCTCCACTCTTTATGGGTAGTGACTATAGTCACTGGAGGACAAGGATGAAAATCTTTCTGATGACGCACAGCATGGACGTATGGGCCATGATAGAGACTAAGTACACCACACCCACTACCACGGTTGGAGAAGTCGTTCTTGAAAAACCGCGCGATAAGTGGGACGATGCGGACAAGCTTAGATGTACTAATAACGCCAAGGCTATGAACTCTCTATTCTGTGCGTTAGATAAGACGAAATTTAATAGAATATGTAACTGCGAAACTGCTTTTGATATTTGGCAACTTCTTGAACTTACTCATGAGGGTACCTCGCAGGTGAAAGAATCAAAGCTGTTCCGGCTTGAATCCGAGTATGAACAGTTCCGGATGGAGATCGATGAAGATGTTGACAGCATGTACACAAGGTTCACCAAGATCGTCAACGCATCAAGATCTCTTGGAAAGAACTTCCCAAATGGTGATCTAGTGAGGAAAATACTGCGATCTCTACCTCCCCGCTTCAACCCCAAGGTGACTGCTATCGCTGAATCTCATGAAATCAGCGCCTTAGAGATTGAGAGTCTTATCGGAAACCTGAGGACTCATGAAGTGGAACTGAAGATACAAGCCGAGGAATATCCCAAGGAAATGAAGAAAAAGGGATTGGCTTTGAAGGCTTCAAAAGAAAGGAAAACATCTGATTTCTCTGAAGAAGATGAAGAGGAAAGTCTCTATGTAAGGGAATTCAAAAAATTCATGAAGAACCCCAGAAAACAAGGGAAGTTCAAACGGTTTCTGAAGAAGGGAGTTGAAGAGGGTAGGAAGTGGAACAAGTCGGTAAAGGAGACCGATAGCGATGATGAAAAGTATCAGCCTGAATGCTTTCATTGTCACAAGCTGGGACATCTAAAAAGAGACTGTCCAAGACTCCAGAAGGAAGAGAAAGGAAAGGACAACAAGTATAAAGGGAAGAAGAAAGTACTGAAGGCTCTGACCTGGGATGAGGATGGATCGGAAGATTCGAGTAGCACCGACTCGGGAAGTGACAACGAAGCAAATCTGTGCCTCATGGGAAAAGGTCAAGAGGAATCTGAATCTGATGCTGAGTCCAGTGTCCAAAGCGACACTGAGGTAACTCCTCCTACTTACTCTGAATTACTTGAGATTTATGATCATGTAGTTGGTAGGTTAGAAGAAGTAACATCTAAGAAAAATTCCTTAAGAGCTGAAAATAAACGTCTAAACAAGAGTTTAGAAAAGCTGAAGAAAGAAGTAATTAAAATTGGGAAAGAGAAGGTGGAATGCCCTGAATGTCCTCACTTGGTAGCATCCATCGAGGAGGGTAAAGCAAGTCACTCCAAGACATCCTTGAGACTAGTATCTCTCAAAAATGAGAAGAATGTCTTGGAGAAGAAGCTTCATATCTCCCTTGCTAAAGTTGAGGAAGGAAAGAAACAGTTTGCTAATCGATGTGTGATGTTAGTAATTGAGAACACCGCTCTAAAAGCGAGGATCCATGATCTCAACTGTGCGGTTCAAAAATTTGGTGTAGGCCAAAAATCTCTAAACATGCTATTGGGCGCACAGTGTCATGGGTCTGGAAAGTTTGGCATCGGCTATGTAAGTCCATCATCACCATTGGAGGACTATAGCACTCTGTCCACGCCTAAGTCAACAAATAAGATCAAAAATCTGAATACATTATCTCCTTCCTCTAGCAAGAGATCGAGTGAGATGATGAAAGTCATTTCCTCAGCTTATGCTCTATGTGCCAACTGTAATAAGTTCGGACATGCTTCAAGCTCTTGCGGGAGGAAAGGTGCTAAACAAAACGCGCAAGTCTGGCTACCAAAGTCTACTACCTACAAAATAGGTGGAACAACTTGGGTAACCAGATCTTTACTCTCATCTCCTTTTTTGGTATGTTGGCAGGCAAGGGACACAAAGAGCGTGTGGTACTTGGACTCTGGATGCTCCAAGCACATGACGGGTGATAAAGATAAGTTCCTTAGCCTGGAAAAGAAGAGAGGTGGAGTGGTCACGTTTGGAGATAATGGTAAAGGAAGAATTATGGGAATCAGCACAATAGGTAACAAGTTTTTCTCTATTTCAAATGTGTTGTTTGTTGATGGTTTAAAACATAACCTTATTTCTGTAAGTCAACTAGGAGATAAAGGTATAGATGTTATTTTTGAATCATCATCGAACACGTGCAAACTCATTGATGCTAAAACCTCTAATGTATTGCTTGTAGCCCATAGAAATCACAATGTGTACACAGTTAATTTTGATGATTTCTCTTCGTCCAATCTAAAATGCCTAGTAACTAAGAATGAAGAACTAGACCTTTGGAATAGGAGATTAGGAAACTCGGGTAGCAAGCTAATTATTAAGTTATCTAGAAAGAAACTTGTTAGAGGAATTCCGTCTCTAAGCGGTAGTTTTAACGTTATGTGTGGGCCTTGTCAAAAGGGAAAATTTGTCAAAAACTCGTTTAAAAGTAAAACAGAGATTTCCACCTCTAGACCGTTAGAACTCTTGCACATGGACTTGTTTGGACCGATTTCCACATGTAGCCTAGGAGGAAAGCGATATACATTCGTCATCATAGACGACTTTTCTCGTTATTGTTGGACAATATTTCTTGCCAACAAATCTGACACGTTTAGGGAATTCTCTACTTTATGCACGCGTATTCAAAATGAGAAAGAACTAAACATTAAGTGTATCAGATCAGATCACGGTGGAGAGTTTGAGAATGAGGATTTTTCAAAGTTGTGTGAGACCTTAGGGATTAAGCACGAATTCTCCGCTCCTCGCACGCCCCAACAGAATGGAGTGGTAGAAAGAAAGAATCGCACACTTCAAGAGCTAGCACGTACGATGCTCGCAGAGTTCAGCTTACCTCGATCGTTTTGGGCCGAAGCGGTCAACACGGCAAGCTACGTGATGAACCGTGTCATGCTTCGCCCACTTCTTAAGCGAACCCCTTACGAGCTCTACTTTGATAGAAAACCCTCCGTCTCGTACTTTAGAGTTTTTGGGTGCCCATGCTATATTCTGAACACTAAGGATCACTTAGGAAAATTCGATGAAAAATCCGATCTAGGCATATTCTTAGGATATTCTAGCAAAAGTCGAGCCTATAGGATTTATAATAAGAGAACCTTAGTGGTTGAAGAATCGGCTCATGTGCATTTTGATGAGAGTCCACCATCTAGTGAGCCTAGGATGTCCGAAGAAGAGGTTGAGGAGAGTGTTCCGGTTGAGAGTAACGAGGAGAGTGAGTCGCACGCATATGTGCCTCCTAAGGATCTAACGTTTACGAAACAACATCCTCGTGATCTAGTTATTGGAGAACCATCCCATGGAGTTAGAACTCGATCTGCTCTTCATGAGGCGTTCTCCAACTTATGCTTTCTATCGGATATTGAGCCCAAAAACGTGTCCGAGGCTCTTCAAGATGAATCATGGTTCCTTGCCATGAATGAGGAATTGAGCCAATTCGAGCGTAGCAAAGTTTGGATTCTAGTTGATCGTCCGGACAACCATCCCGTGATTGGTTTAAAATGGGTGTTCAAGAATAAACTTGATGGTGAGTCTAGGATCACGAGGAATAAAGCTCGGTTGGTAGCACAAGGATATTCACAAATTGAGGGTGTGGATTTTGAGGAGTCTTTTGCACCGGTTGCTCGTCTTGAGTCCATTCGAATGTTTTTGGCATTCGCAAGCCATAAGAAAATAAAGTTGTTTCAAATGGACGTTAAGAGCGCATTTTTAAATGGTTATATAAAAGAGGAAGTGTATGTCGAGCAACCACCCGGTTTCCTAAATGCCGCCCACCCTCATCATGTGTACAGATTAGTAAAGGCCTTGTATGGATTGAAACAAGCACCCCGTGCTTGGTATGATAGGCTAACTACGTTCCTCTTAGATCATGGGTTCAAGATGGGTAGTGCGGACACAACTCTCTTTGTACAAGCCAAAAACTCGGATCTAGTTATCCTCCAAATTTACGTTGATGATATTATTTTTGGAGCGACTAATGAGAGGTTGGTTGAAGAGATTGTGAGTTTAATGAAATCTGAATTTGAAATGAGCCTTGTGGGAGAACTCAATTATTTTTTAGGATTTCAAATCTCTCAACGACAAGACGGAATTTTCATAAATCAATCCAAATATATAAAAGATATGCTTGTACGTTTTGGTTTTGAGTCTTTAAAACAAGTCAAAACTCCGATGAGTGCGTCCCTTAAATTAGGAAAAGACGAGAGTGGAATCTCTGTGGATCAAACAATGTTTCGGGGCATGATTGGATCTTTGTTATACTTGAGTGCGTCACGGCCCGATATCACGTTTGCGGTGGGTATGTGTGCCCATTATCAAGCTGACCCTAGGGAGTCTCACTTTAAAGCGGTAAAACATATTTTTCGTTATCTCCTTGGCACGCAACACCTCGGGTTGTGGTACCCTCACTCGGATGATTTTACCCTTCATGGATATTCTGACTCCGATTATGCCGGTTGCTCTCTTGACCGCAAGAGCACTAGCGGTACTTGTCACTTTTTAGGCCCGGCACTTGTCTCGTGGTCGAGTCGTAAGCAAAACTCGGTGGCTCTTTCGACCGCCGAAGCCGAGTATATCGCCTTAGGAAGTTGCTGTGCACAGGCACTTTGGATGTCGCAAACTTTAGAAGACTTTGGTCTTTCTTTTCGCAACATTACACTTAGGTGCGACAACAAGAGTGCGATAGACTTAACGTATAATCCGGTGCATCACTCTCGGTCCAAACACATAGACGTTCGACATCACTTTATTCGCGACCACATTAAGAAAGAGAATGTGAGTGTCGTCTTTATTGGGACCGATGATCAACTCGCGGACATTCTTACTAAACCGCTTCCGGATGCTCGTTTTTCACTTCTACGACTCGAACTTGGGATTCTTGATTTATCGTCCTAATTTTTTTTGTTATATGTGTTTTTTTTTGTTTGTAATTTTTTTGGTTTCGTTTTGTTCTGTTCAAAGTTGTAACACCAAAATCAAAAAAAAAAAAAATTTATGTACTGTTCGTTTTTTATTCAATGCTCGTGTTGTTTTTGGTTGTTCCCTGTGTGTGGCTAAAATTGTTTTCAAGAATATTAAAAAAAAAAAACGGAAAAACTGTCAAGTTGGTTTGGGGCTCATATGACCGAGTCGTGGTATATTTTCAAGTATATACAATGTTTGCTATTCTTTTTGTCAACTTGTACGGCACATTGGTATCCGGTCATGATGAGCGAAGTTAAATTTTTGTCTAGCTATTGAGTGCGAAAATTATTGTGGGTGTACGTTGTCTACGCCTCTAAGTATGTGTGAGGATTTATTTACGATAATGATTACACCACTCACACACCACTTGATCTTGCACTCAACCTGAGATAATAAGCTGACATGCTATAAATCGGGGCACTAAATTTAACATATCTGATATATCTTGAACAATCAATGTCATGAAATCAAATTGCGCGTGTCTATGCTAATTAAATTTTTGGGCCAAAACTAGAATCGCATATGTCCAATGTAAACAAGTTAAAGTGGATCTACCTATGTGGGTAGATTTCGATTGACTTGGGGTCTTGTCTTGCTTTGATTATGTATAAAATTGATGGCCTAACTCAAAATAAAATGATGGCCATCAAATCCCGCTTACAGACCCCCCAAGCACTACTCATCCCTCCTGATAAGTCTTCATAAGCGTTGTGAGGGTGAGCACCTTGGATTACAAAGTCGTTTCGATCTTGTGCATGGACTACACTTTATGATTTGTGCCCTTGATTTAATTTCTGTATGCCGCACTATGTCATGTGACGTGATTTTTCACTATATCTCTTTGGTGTTAGCATCGTTAGTTTGCTTGATATAAAACATGTCTGCATGATATCTCTTTTGATTGTTTTGTCTCTTGGTGCTACACGTGCACATGTCATTATCTTATTTAAATCTTCCGCGCATAAGAATTGGACCTCAACTACATTCGATGCGTTTTCGCACAATACGTACTGGCACATTTTTCCTCTCATGACGATATTTGTGTTTGCCTATTTTTCTCTCTATTTATCTAAACCTTGCAAACATTCATGTCATACTTGATGTGTGCTATGTCTCGTGCATATAGTCCATTTTCTTCTCTCTGATTAGCGTTTGCTCCTGTTTTTGACCCTGTTTTACAATTCTCTGGTTTCACGTGCGTTGTGGGTCTATATTACGTTATCTCTCGCCTACAATTTTCATCCTCCTTGGTCGGTTGGCCTCGCCCTTTCTTTTGATATTATCAAAGGGGGAGAAGGTATTGGAGGTAGTGTTCATGATAGGGGGAGCGTAGTGAGGTGTGTGTGTGCTCATAGATAGGGGGAGCGTCCCACCGATAGGGGGAGTATGTAGTAGGATAGAACAGGATTGAACGGGATCGATATAGGTGTGTATTGCTTATTTGTTCAATATCATTCTACTGTTCTATGTTCATTTTACTCTGATACTCTACTTTATACTGTTCTACGTTGCTACATACATCTATTCTGGCACTCTATCTACTTGATTTTGGTTTATCATGAACGGGATTGATATTATCAAAAGGGGGAGTTTGTTGGAACATGGTTTCACACTCCTTAGGTTTGAGAATATCAACTCCCTGCTTGTATTTGATGAGATTGGTTGTGTGATAGAGTGTGCAGGCTGACAGGTGAAAGGAAAGGAGAAGAGCTTCAAAAGGACGCTACCGCCCGGCGGTAAGGAGCTATCGCCGGCGGTACACATCTCGATCGACGCATATCGGTTCGACGGTCGACGGCCCAATCATCAGCTAAGGAAGGATCGTCGACAATCAAATGCTACCGCCCGGCGACAAGACGCTACCGCCGGCGGTATCCGGTCGACGTGCGTCAAGGGGTTGATCGTCGACGATGGTACCTACCGCTCAGGCGATAGTCTTATCGCAGGCGGTAGAATTATTTGGCGAAATGGCGCTATCGCTCTGACTGGGCGCGGTAACCATTACCGCCCGGCGATAGCTCTCTTGAAACCGTCAGGCGATAGTCGTGTCGCAGGCGGTAGAATTATTTGGCGAAATGGCGCTATCGCTCTGACTGGGCGCGGTAACCATTACCGCCCGGCGATAGCTTTCTTGAAACGGCAGTTTCCTTAATGAGCAGTCATAGTTGCCATTTCGGGAGACGCGTGGAGACAGCTGGCAGGCGTTACGCGCGAACCTACCGCCCGGCGATAGAGTTATCGCAGGCGGTAGTCTTTTTTCTCCAAGACGTATAAAAAGCAGCGCCGTTTCTTCAAGACCTAAGCCTCCAGAGATTATTGACGAAGTGCTCCAGGAATACCAAGGTCGGCCGTCTTCCTACGTCCGTTCTACTCGTCTTCGTCAAAGAAAAAGCAAGGTTTCTTCCTCCCGTTCGAGATCGAAGAACTCCGGCGATCAAGGCTTCGCATCGTCTACTCTAGCGACCGGGTGCTTTCCATCGAAGATCACAAGCACCGGCCGTAGATCCATCCAGAGAACTTCTCAAGAGGGAGAACCTAAACTTTAACGAATATATTTTGTAATCTCTTTTTGTATCTTTTTCTTCTTCTATTGTCGTAAGTGGTAAGAGAAATCGACCGGAGAAGGTCGTCGGAATCCGGGTTGGATTCCGTGGAAAATCGTCCCGGGATTTGGGGCGTCTAGATCGGGGATCTAGCGGTGCTCTAAGACCCTTCCGGGTGTGGAGGTGAAGAGCGGCTCTAAGACCTTTCGGGGAGAAAGTGAAGAGCCAACCGGTCCGGGTTTTGGGTCGGTATAGAAAACCCAAAGTTTTCTTCTCTTCATCTTTGATCTTCGACGTCATGAAGATCGTACTGTAAAACATTCATCTTGTACTTGTATGAAATTGATTGTTATTGAATTTAATACTTGTGTTTTAAATCTTCACTTGTGGTGTGGTTTACGTCAAGATTCCGTTTATTCAAGCGAAATTTATAAAACCTTATTCACCCCCCCCCCTCTAAGGTTGGCCTCCGGATCCAACAGGATGTACTTCAATGGTGTGGATTGAATCCAACCATAAAGATAGGATCTGCCATCAACAGGAAGGGCATGAATCCTCAAGGGAAATTCCTGTCTGAAATTATAGGAAAAGTTATCTTATGCAAACCAGGTGGCCATGATAGGATATCAACCTATATGTTAAGCCTGATGACTAGGGTGATCTTTAAGATTCAAACAAATTGGTCTGTTGTACTGTTTGATAAGATTAAAGAAGGATTCAAGAAGAAAAACTTGGCTAGGATCATGAGTCTGTACCTGGCTGGAATGATTCCAGAGGTAATGCAACAGATTCCTAGATCAAAGATAAACCACATGAGGAGAATGGACATGAGGTTATTCTCAAGATGGGATAGAGTTATTTCAAAAGAAATGCCTGAGCATGGTCATGAAGATGCACAAGATCAGGAACAGCAAGTTAGAGCTCAAGTTCAGGATCTGAATGTGACTACCCAAGTCCAGGAAGAGACTATAATTGCACAAGTGCAGGGGGAGCTGGAAAGTATACAAGTCCAGGAGAATGCTGAGAATGCACATTTGTAGGGGGAGCCAGAGTCTGAATAGGTACAAGAGGAAGAAAGAATCAATTTATCAGAGGACGTTGTTTCTCAAGCTGATCTAGATATTTCTTGAGTTGCTGCTGCTGCTGAGAAAGTATCATCTCCTGCTCTCACACAACAAGAATTCACTCTTGAAGAGCTGTTTCCTATAATTGGAGAGGTAGCTGATAAGGTTGAAACCCTTAGGGTTGAGGGGGAGCAAGTACATGTTGAGGGGGAGCAAGTACATGTTGAGGGGGAGCAACATGGTGCTGAGAAAGAAATTCCTACCACTCCTCCAGAAAGAGTTCATATTGAAAGTACTTCAGAGTCTGAAAATACAGAGGTCAGGGAGGCTAAGAAAAGAAAGCTAATGGTCTTCAAGAGGAGAATTTACAGCTATAAGAAAGCTCTCAAGACAAAAACTCACCAAGCTACTACTGATTTTGATTACACTAAATTTATGATAAATTTACAGGTCAAAATAGATGAGCAGAGATTGCTTCTTGAAAAGTATGTGGATGAAAGCCAAACGGCTCTTCAATTTGATCTGGCACAAGAGATAAAATCTATAAGATTTGAAATTAATCAGAATAAAAGAGAGATGACAGATTGCTTCCACAAGGGAGGTAATGCTGTGGTATTTCTTGCAAAGCAACAAGAAGACATAAAGAAGCAAGTGGATGAGATGGCTGTTAAACAAGGCTATGTCTTTGAGAATCAAATAAGAATGAATGAAAATCTGACTGAATCACATAATGTGATAGTCACTGAGTTCACAAACACTATTGTTGCAATGACTGTTGCAAGGGCTAAAGAAAAAGAAGAATATGATCAGAAGCTACAAGCTGCCCTAGATGCAGTTAAAACTGCCATCACTTCATCTGAGAAGTTGATTAGTGACAAGCTTCAAAAATTAAAGCCATTCTTTAAAGATGGAATCAACTATCTGGATGGACAAATCAGATTTCAGAAAGATGACTTGAGAGAGCATGTGGCTAGAGAAGTCATAAAGGGGGAGAGGGTGTTAGTCTATGCTTGGTCTGATCATGCCAAATGGGTAACTAACAGCATAAGAGCCACTCTTGGATATCCACCCCTATGTGATGATGATAATATGGCCGAGTCAGGGATGCAACCAATTCTACTTGAAGGTAATCAACCTGAGATTGCCCAAGTTATTTACCCTCCTGCAAATCTTGAGATGATACATGAACAGGTTCAGTCAATGTACAGCCCTCCATAACCAATTACAAATGTGATTATTGAAAAGGTTGATATGCCAGATGCTGTTATCAAAGCTCAGCAAGATGCTCTATTATCAAAGAAAAGATTTAGAGAGCAAGCAGAATTAAAGCCAGACTTTGAGCAGTGGAGCCCCACTTCAAGGAATATAATTTTAACTGCATGGAAGGCTATAAAAGATCAAGTACATGAAAGGGGAAAATGGTACAATGAGCATGAATGGAAAAAAGTATAAAGCTAGACAAGAAGCCATAGTTCAACACATGAGAAAGGCTAAGATGAGGAAGCTACCTCCTGATACTCAGGAGCCTAGAGAGTATTTTCCCAAGCCCTTTCATTATTTTGAAAGACAAAGGATCAAGGCTGAAGCACAGAAGAAAGTTGATCTGAAAGGCAAGAAGCCCATGGAAGATACAGAACCTCCTGCTCAGGCTCAGATAATATCTGGAAAAGGGATAGTCATCAAGGAGCCTGCCCAGCCTTAGTCTTAGCTTTACTAGTTTTTGTTCAAGAACTATGTAATTGTTAGTTTGTTAAAGAATTCAATGTAAACATTTTGTAACAAACTTTTTGAGTTGATATACAAAACATTATTCTGTGATCATTTACTTTTACATCTTTATTTTGTGATGTAACTATGATATGTGTTTTGTTTATTAAGTACCCTGTAATATAATGCTTATATACATCATCTTGTTTATTTTCTAAGTGGTGTATATCATTGGCTAAAGGGTTATGACTTCTCCAAATAGGGGGAGATTGTTGGGTACATTGGAAAATATGTACCTGATTTTGAGAAGCCTCACTTAGCTCAATGGTATACATCAAGGTGTATTTGATGTTATTTTGAGTTTATATGTGCAGGTTAAGAATGTGCTAGAATGCAGGAAAAATATTCTAAGTCCATGTGTCGATAATTGAGGAAGCTGTGTCGACACTTCAGTAAGATTGTGTCGACACTTGGAAATAGCTGTGTCGACACTTCAGAGAATTTGTGTCGACACCGGGAGGCAGTGTCGACACACAAAAGATTATAGTCGACATCGATTGTGTCGACACCGGGAGGCAGTGTCGACACACAGAGGCAGAGTCGACAACAACTGTGTCGACACCTGGAGGCAGTGTCGACACACACTATGTTCTGAGTCTACATCAACTGTGTCGACACACAGGACTTGTGTCGACACACAGGACTTGTGTCGACACACAGCTGAGTCTAGACCAAGTTGATTGCTGATGAATGGTGAAGTGTTTGTGTCAACACAAATAATCAGTGTCGACACATTCTCAAGATGCAGTATCAAGGAGCTATGTCGACATCAAGGCAGCTTTGTCGACATCACCAAAGATGTAAGACCCCCCTCTCGGAACACAAAACACGGCACGAGAGGGGTATTATGCCAAGAACAGCCGCCTTGTGGTAACATTAGCACACGGGCTAGCTTGTACCACAAGACACCTATTCTGCCGGCAACAACCAATATCAACACATAATTGCCAACCCAACCATAATAGTATAAGAAAGTCAATCCACACTAAGCATATATCCATAATCATCACAAAAGAGAAGCTAACAAGCTTCTACATAATCAGAGTACGTGAATATATTTGCCTTGAAGGGCTACAACAAAATCTCTCTCACTCACATCTGTAACTGACGGTAGCGAGGGTACCGTCACTTCAGGCCCTGTCGTCCTGGCCTGGCTGTCCGGCTGCATAATCTGCTGCTCCACCTGCGGGGTTCCCTCCTAAAAAGGAAGACGTAGCAACCGTTAGTCATAAAGACTAAGTGGCTTCGCATCCGCTCTCCCGGCGACTCCTCGGCACCGGGCGGAGAAAGGAACAGGTACAATATCTAAATAACAGTAATACAACAGGTGAAGTGAGTATACATATCATAAGCAGCAACAGCAGTAGTGTATAATAAACAAGCTCTTAGTTTACAATTCTACTATCTACAGCAGCAAGAGAGTATATAGCTACAAAAGTAAGTAACTCAACTTATATGGATGCCCATACAAGCATATAAGTTGAGGGTCGTTCAACAATAAGTAACTCATCGTATAGGAGTGCCCATACAAACTTATACGATGAGGGTCTTAAGTATGCAATGAAGTGTAATGCTATGAATGCAATGCAATGACACACCCATGATCATGCACATGCAACTGCTATGTCGACACAGACTTATAGTTCCCACTATTCGAGCAGGTAGCTAACCTCTCAGGCGTCATTCGTCGTGGTCAAACGGTGATAGTAGAGCGGGCATATCCACTACTAGGCTGGTCTCCACACTACCTGGCCTAGGCCTCCGTACACCTCAACGCTAAGAACACAGCAGCGGAGCTCACATGCGTACTATGGCTCAGCGGGTTCTCCTGGGTAAATGAGCACCAAGATCCTAGCCCCGAACTGGCCTATGCGTGATACGGAAGGAGCCTCAGAAAACATGAGGACCAAGCCCAACCGTTCACTTGGCACGGAAGGAGTCTCGGGACATTAACACCGAGGACCAAGCCCAACCGCCCAAGGTCTAGCTGTCGACTCCCATCGGTGTGACGATTGGCGAGCCAGTAGACCTGCCACACTATCCTTGACCCGGGATTACGACACCGTGTGTCGACTCACACCACATGCAATTTCACAATATCCTGGCATGGAAGGAGCCTCGGGACTTGAACACCGAGGACCAAGCCCAACCATCCATCAAATGCGGAAGGAGACTCGGGACATGAACACCGAGGGCCAAGCACAACCGCCCAACTTTACTCATCTCAATCTCATTCCAACTAGTGATAGTCAACACTGCACTTGTTACTTCCACCATGCTACCCATAGGGAGATGACACTCTAAGCATTGGATTACTAATTCCCTTTTTATCCATTCAACATGTATCATGGCCATGGTTAAATCATTTATACTTTTGCCCGATCATATATACCCACTTATATCAGGTTCCTTTCTTCAATTAAACTTGTCCACAACTTGTTATATGAATTTAGATTCATAACCCTACGTCAAAAGAGTCCACCCAAGACTCGAGTTGGACCACAACATTAAACTCCACCACATCGCATTCCACGTTACACAAGCCCATAATTTTGGTGCAGCCTTAACCCGGGCAGCCACTTCGACCAAGGATTCCCAAGGCTACAGAGATCCGACTAGTGCTTGTAACCACTCGTTGGAAAGATAATTTTGTGGGCTACAACTTTCGTGTTTAGTCGAAAGCCCAGATTTGAACGCATCCCACCAGAAATCCACTCGAAGCCTGCTGCATACAAGGTACAGATTTCCTAGGTGGAATTTCCCCCAACCGTAGCAGATTCGAACAGACTTTCCCGTGGCTACAGGTATCACCTGGGAACGTGCAACCACTCGTTGGAAATATAATTTTGAGGGCTACGACTTTCGTGTTTAGTCGAAAGCCCAGATATGATCAGAACACCCCCTAAATTGGCCACGAAGGTTGCTGCGTGCAGAAAACAGATTTCTGCACGCATCTTAAGGCGAGATGAACGACATCCGTTCATCTTCCTCCTTGCACCAAACTCCCAAAATCTCCTCCAGAAAATCGTCCACCCTTATTCACCCTCACGAAGCTATATTTCTCCACGAATCCTTCTCTCATCTTCACTTTGAAGGATGAAGAGGTTGGAGGGGGGGCTAAAGCCTAGAAAACAAACCTAGGCATGGATTTCTTAGGAAATCTCCTCCTCACCATCAAGACTCTATGGAGTCGATATATCTCCTAGAATATTTCTACAGATCTAGCACCAAGGGAGAGGGGAGGAAGCTCACCTCATTTCCAGCGGTACGATCATTCCCGGCCACGGATCGTGTCATCCTTCTTTGCGGCATCTTCGGTGTGGTTGTTCTTCACGAAAAAGGGGCGTTTCCCCTCCTCCAAAGCTTGCTCAAGCAAGCTTTCCTCCGTCCGAACCTCTCCTCCGACGACCTGCTTCTCTCTCTCGATGATTCGCGGATAAAGGCTCGACGACGGTAAAGTGACGGCTTGGGTTCGGCTTTATCTTCTTTTATAGACCGACCTATTAGGTTACATCCCTTCTGCCACGTGTCGATGCCCCATTGGACCGCCTAATGGGTCATATTGAAGTGACCCGGTCCAGGAAATCATCCAGCACGAATCCTGAAGTCCGGTTCGGTTCTCCTGTACAAGGCGGTTAATCTGCCTTGGCGAAGAAAACACACAAGTCAAATTCGACGGGAATGACCTGTCATTCTCGACGATCGGTGAGAATCGTTGAGCATTCTCGACGAATTTCCCTTGGTCAATTTAACTGAAATCCTGGCATTGAGTGCGTTGAGTATCAGTCGGCGATACTCGACGATCGGCGAGAATCGTTGAGCATTCTCGACAAATTTCCCTTAGCCAATTTACCTGGCGTTGAGTACGTTGAGTATCAGTCGGCGATACTCGACGATCGGCGAGAATCGTTGAGCATTTCTCGACAAATTTCCCTTAGTCAATTTAACTGAAATCCTGGCATTGAGTGCGTTGAGTATCAGTCGACGATACTCGACGATCGGCGAGAATCGTTGAGCATTCTCGACGAATTTCCCTTAGTCAATTTACTTTCGATTCGCATGATGTCACTCAACCCTACACTCCATCCAACACACCTGACACCTCGCATCAGTGCACCCCGAGCCCGAGTCGAGTCTCTTGACTCAGGACTTGTGCGAGGGGCCTAGCGCGAATTGGGACGTTACAAAAGACTGTGTCGACACTTAAGTCACTTCTGTCGACACATATTGACAGATGGTCTCGACACTTTATGACAGACAGACTCGACGCTTTGCTGACAGAGTCAAAGGCTCAAGAACTGTTTGAAGACTTGACAGCTGTGGGTTATGACAGGTTTACTGAAGCTGTCAGACTTGTCAGAAGTTAGTTATAAACCATATCAGCCGGTTACCAAGGATGAAGTCTATAAATAGATGGATTCAGAAGAAGAAAAAACATACATAGAAAAGAGAAGAAGTATTGTCACCACTAACACAATTAGAGATTAATCTCTGATCAAGAAAGTACAAGTAACAAAGAAGAAGATCTTCGTGAGAAGATCTAAGAAGACGTTCTAAAGTAGTTTACTATTCAGATTCTGTCTAAGTGGAATTCAATCAAGAATTCAGAAGTATCTTCAAGAGGTTTGGATAGAGAGAGATCCAGCTATTTGAAGACAAGGAGGAGACATTCACAGGTCTCTCAAGAAGCAGATACTGAACTAATCTGTCAAGAAGATTCATATCTATTTCTGAAGTCTAAGAAGGAAGCTGCCAGTCAGTTTTATTCAAAGGAAATCAACCCAACTAAGTTCAGATTCAAGAAGCTTTGAAGAAAGCTAAGATCAAATTGATTTCAGCCATCAGCCTCTTCAAGAAGCTGATCAAGAAAGTTCTTATCCCTTCTCTCTCAACAGGGGTAAGATATTACAAAATTCCTTATCAAATTCTGTAGGATCTATTCATAGATCTGAGTTGTAAGCCTATTTTATAAAGGCTGAGTGTAGGAGATTTATTCTCTGAGTGGTAGGGCTGTTTATGCCTGAGTTGTAGGAGAAGGTGTTCTCTGAGCTGTAGGCCTTGTGGCAAGGCTGAGGTAGGGCTGTTTATGCCTGAGTTGTAGGAGAAGGTATTCTCTGAGTTGTAGGCCTTGTGGCAAGGCTGAGGTAGGGCTTGTTAGCCTGAGTTGTAGGAATCCTTTTTGATTCTGAGCTGTAGGATCTGAGGATCTGAGTTAAAGGAAGAAGTTAGGCCGACTCTAGCATACTGCTAGATAGATGAAGGGGGAAAGTGGATGTACCCAGACCTTAGGGAACCACTATAAATATGTGTGCAATCTGTGATGTGTGTATGATTATAATTGCTGTGTTGTGTTAGCTATAGAAATATCTGAATTATTCAAAGAACTGTAGTTATATTCTGCCTTAAGTTAAATCAAGGAAAAGTACCTATTCACCCCCCTCTAGGTGTTTAGGTGGTCTTTAAAGTAAAACTATCAGTCTAGGATGTAGAGGTGACACTCCTTCAGTACATGGTATGGAGGCTTGCCTTGCGGGAAGCCTCGACACCTACCCCTTCGTGGATCATCCCGATCCTTCCCCTGGTCCCAACATCCACCCGGTCCTCACACCGGTCCTCCTCCTAGCGTGGTAGGACCTCTTTGATCCGCACCTCTTGACGCTCCTGCGCTGTTGCTGTTCCCTATTTCCTCTCATCTCGAGGAACTCCGGGCACGTGGCCATGGAGTGCCCTTCCTCCTGATGAAAGTCACAGTAGGGCAGCTCCACCCTACATCCCTTCTTCTCCTCCGCACTGCTCTCCTTCTCTCCCCCATGGCTATTGACATGGCCTGCTCCTGGTTGGGAAGAGGAGGCCTATGGGCCTGTCTCCCGCCTTGAGGGTAAAACTGGCCTTGGCCTCCCCGATGGTAGTCCCCTCCATGGAACCCTCTCCTCTCCCCCTGCTCTTGTCATTCGGGCCTCCACCCTAGTTGGTGATTCGGCTCCTAGCGCCCCCACCCGGGCTGCTATTGCAGCTGCTGCTGTGGCTTCTCCCTTCGCCGTGGCTCGGATCTCCTCTCTTTCTTACCTCTCCCCCTCTGGGCCTCTCCTCTGCCGTAGCCCACCTGGCTAGCCTTCGAGCAAACTCCGGGTTCGATGCCTCCCCATCGACTTTTCTCACCGCCCTCTCCATCAACTCTTTGTAGGAGAGAGGCAGGATCTTCTTTAGCTCCATTCGGAAAAAACCCTGCTGCAACCCCAAGGTGAAGGCCATCATCAGAGTGTGTCCCGGCATTTCCATAACCTGGGTGACCTCCTCTTGGAAGTGATCGACATAGCTCCCCAAGGTCTCATTCACTCCCTGCTTGATGCGGAATGGGGACTCCGACTCCCTCTTTCACCTCTTGGAGGTGGTGAACCTCAACATGAACCCCTTGCGTAGGTCCTCAAAGTAGTAGATGGAATTGGCCGGCAGCTGGTGGAACCACTCCCCTGCCTTCTCCTTAAGTGTGATGGCAAAGAGTCTGCACTTAAATCCATCCGACACTTGTCGGATCGAGACCACGTCCTCAAACCACTGAACCTGCTGGACCGGGCCCCCCTTCTAGGTGTAGTAGGACATCTCAGGCTCCCTGAAACCATCCGAGGCCGATGCAGAGGAGACCAACTCGCTGAAGGGTTTGTCTTCCCCCACTGGGCGAGCTGGAGGGTCTCGCGCCCCCATCTCTCCGAACCTGTCGCCGCTCCCCGAACCTGGGAAAAGCACTCTCCCGGGGAGCTCGACACCCCGGCCTTCCACGACGACCTCCTTCCGTGCTCTCCTAGCAGGAGTAACCTCACCGAGTGCGGGATCCGCGAGAACCGAAATCGTCGGAGTCGAGCACTCGGCACGCGCGCCGAGTGCGAATCGGACCAAGCCGAGCACCTCCTGCCTGAAGTCCTTGAGCATCCCCATTGTGGCGAGAGGGAGATAGGGTGGCGAATCAGTCCTGTCCGATCCTAGCCCTTCTCCTCTAGTCATTGAGCTCGTTGAAGATTTTTTGTGCTGATCACTTTCCACGCTCATCGCTTCAGAATGTTGAAACTGAAAATCGGACTCTTATGGAGTTCACCCTTGGGGAAGGGGTGATCGCACACCTACTTCTTCTCTACGAGCTGGAAAGCTGGGAAGAAGGAACTGGGATGGGAAAGTACCCAAGGGCTCGACGAGGAGGACCCAGCACACACCCGAAAGATCACTGAGTGCTTCCCCTCCTTGACCAAGTGCCGGGCTAAGGTACCTCAGGAAATGCTTGGGGGACTTTAAAGACAAGTAAGCATGCGTTCTGAGGTACCCCTTGGGTCCTATTTATAGATTTTTGAAAACAGCCTGCAAATAGCCAAACTCCGTTGTTCTGAACGGCTATGTGCAACCCACTTGGGTCTGCCAACAGCGAGACCTCACTATTCTAACTGACTATGGGCAGGCCAGCGGGGGCAAAATGGTAAAAAGCACCTCACAGCAGGTTGGGCGAGTCGCCCTCAATGGTCCCTACTCGGCAAGGGTGGCGAGTGTCTGATGGAGTTAGCACTCGCCACCTCAGCTTGGCACTCAGTGAGTATGGACTCGGCCTGCCCCACTCACTCGTCGTGGGCTCTAAAATTGGCTGAAGGTTCGTCGAACTTGGCTCGGCGAGCCCCTGCGAGCTGTCCGGGTACCGAGGCAAACTGATCGGGGCAGGGGCGTTAGATGATCTCGGCGCCAAGGCTGGGGCGCCGACTGAACTCGTAGCTATGGCTGGGTCGCAGACTGAACTCGCCTCCAAGGCTGGGGCGTCGAGTGAACTCGGCGCCAGGGAACATCTGGCCCAAGGCTTCGGTGGGGCTCGACAGATCTGGCCTCTACTTCCCCACTCTCCGGATACGGGGTTGTACAGCTACACTGGTCTGCTTCTTGCTACTCCAAGATACTAATATTTTCCCTAGAAACTGATAGGTTCTAGAGGTGTTTTTCTTTTCTTCTCTACCACTTGCAAAATTTACATCTGAATTCCCAATTAGTTCAAAATCACTATTCCTATGGCACCATAGACTAAGATCGAGTGTGCCCTTGAGTTATCTCAGAATTCTTTTAGCAGCAGAATAATGAGACTCTTCAGGGCATGTCTGGTACCTAGCAAAAACACATATATCATTCATAATGTTTGGCCTACTAGCAGACAAGTATACAAGGGTGCCAATTATGCCTCTATACAAGGTTTCATCAATAGGTTTACCAGTCTCATCCTTGTCTATTGACATACTTGACCCCATATGAGTTTTCATTATGGAGGCACTCTCCATTCCAAACTTTTTGATTAACTCCTTAGTGAACTTAGATTGAGAGATGAATAATCAATCCTTTGACTATCTAACTTGGAGGCCCAAGAAATACTTGAGTTCACCCATGCTACTCATCTCAAATTTTCCTTGCATAAGTTTGTCAAACTTCTTGCAAAGTCCATCATTAGTAGACCCAAAAATTATGTCATCTATATAAATTTGGATTAGGATTATCTTACTCTTGACTTATCCTAGGAATAATGTCTTGTCTAACTTCCCCTTTGAGAATTTATTCTCAATGAGAAAGCTAGATAGAGTTTCATACCATGCCCTAGGGGTCTGCTTCAACCCATATAAAACTTTTCTTAACTGAAAAACATAATCAGGAAAGTTAGAATTAAGAAAACCCGAGGATTGCTCAACATAGACCTCCTCTTTCAGGCCACCATTTAGAAAAGCTGACTTAACATCCATTTGGTAGATCTTAAATCCTTTATATACAGTATATGCAAAGAATAGTCTTATATCCTCTAGTCTAGCAACTGGTGCAAAGATTTTATCAAAGTCAATACCTTCCTCTTACCTATATCCATTGACAACAAGTCTAGCTAGCTTTGTTATTGATTATAACATCATGTTCATCAAGCTTGTTTCTATAAATCTATTTGGTTCTAATGAACTTATGTCCATGAGGTCTGGGAACCATCTTCTAGACATTGCATCTCTTGAATTGGTTCAGTTCTTCTTGCATAACCACAATCCAAAATGGATATATGATGGCATCTTCAAACTTCTTTGGTTCAACTTGAGACAGAAAGCTTGAATACATTACAAAATTGAGGTTTTTGCTCCTTGTTGTAACACCTTGGCTTGCATCCCCAATGATCAAGTTTCTAAGATGATCTCTTAGATACCTGACTTTAACTGGCATTCCTTCTACAACATCTTGAACTTCAATTTCTAGTGCCTGATGATCTTCATCCATGTCTAATTCACCTGCACCATCTTCTAGAATGAACACACCCTCATACTCTTCTTGTTCAGCAGGAGATGTGTTGGATCCCTAGTTGGATTTGGGCTAGGTTCACTAAGTTAAGATATGACCCAACATGTATAGATCAGGTTCATGGTTGTGTCCTAGAGTCTAGGTCAAGTCCCTTGAGTCAACAGTACAAAGTACCAACCTCCAACAATGCCAGACTCAAAGACTTTCAAGACTTAAAAAGGAGTTCTACGTTCGTCGATCTCTGGTCGACAAAAGTTGAGCTTAGCTAGACAAACTCAGGGACAATTCTCTGAGCTCAGCTCGACGAACTTAGTTCTCAGCACGACGAACTCTGGACAAAGTAATAACTCTTCTAAGTCAAACCTCAGTCGACGAACTAAGAACATCAGCTAGAAGAACTCTATTCTCTGGTCGACTAATTTTGGATAAGGTGATTCATCACTCAATGCCAGATGGCATTTGACTCAATGCCAGATGACATTATACTTAACACCAGAATGGTTAGTTAACACTCAAATCCAGAGGACATCACGCTCAACACCAAAATGATACTTCAACACTCTACATCAGAAAATATTCTAAGTCCAGACTGCAGACTCAGCTCGACGATCTTAGACCACAACTTGACTAACTCTGTTCTCAGGGCTCAGCTCGACGATCTTAGATTCAGCTCGACGAACTTGATGCATAGAAAGAAAGTTATCAAGCAGTATTCAGAGGTCGACTATCTTGGATCTCCGCTCGACAAACAGCCATTCTCAACTCGACGAACTGTTGACTCAGGTCGACGAATCCAGTCTTGGAAATTTCCCTCGTTTGTCCTTATTACGTGGCAATAATTCCTGAGTAATTAGTGCTCTGATATTCTCTGAATATTACCGTTAGACAAGAGCATTAATTATGGTCTTCATCAGAATTGTTGCCTGCCATTTTTATAAGAGACGGTTGGGGAAACAAATCAATGCCAAAAACATTCCAAGGCCATCAGCATTAATTACAGAAGGAATTTCAAAATTCAAATGGACATTCTCGTTTGAAATATAAAAATATAGATAATTATTTCTTGTACAGAGAATTACATACAAATAGCAACATTCTGTGAGAGACACATAATTCTTGAGATTGGAAATCGATCAGTCAAGAATCAACAACGGCTAGACAAGAAGAAGAACAATTCTGAAGAAGAAGAACAACCATCCAAATCTAGTGTCTTCTTCTCAGGAACACTCTGAAGGACAACAATACTGCATCTGTCAAAATAGTTCCTGAAGTTCTTCTTGTCAAAACTGAAAGCTTGAAGGCATATCACCCTGCAACAAAGCTTCCATCATACTGAACAAGCAACATCTCAGGGGGAGCTTTTGCTACCATCAAATCCATAAGTCTTCTCAGTTATTTGAATTGAGAAAGAGAAGACACAATCATTCTCTCACCCCCACTGTAAAAAGGGTTGTCATCTCCCTTCAAAAGTGATTCCTGGTTGCAAGTATCCTGATCAAAAGACTTGAGGTTTGGTTGTTGAGCACCTGATCAAAAGCTCATTGGTGTCAGGCACCTGATCAAAACTCTGAGTGGATTCCTACCAGGCTGGTAGAAGAGTGGACGTATCCAGGTTGGGGAACCACTATAAATTCCTGTGTCGTCTGGTTGCCCCTTTTTCTTTTTGTTTTTGTTGTGGCTGTGTTATTTAGTTTTTTTGTGATTTCATTTATTTCATTTGATATTCTGTGATACAGTATCTGAGTTTAGGAGTACTCCTTATAGTTAAGAAAGAGTTTTAAATATACCGACATACTCTCTTCACCCCCCTCTAGAGTATATCAGATCTAACCCTTACTTTCAATTGGTATCAGAGGCGGTTCTTTTGGTTGTACAAGCTAACCCTTGAACCAAAGATCCTAAGTTAGATCTTTTTCTTTTATCATTACAAGATTTATACATACAATATGGCACAGAATAAGGAATATGCAAGCACTAGCCCTCCAGTGTATAACTTGTCCAAGTTCACAATCTGGAAGGCAAGAATTAGGCTTTACATGAACTCTATTGATGAAGATATATTTAATTCTATCTTAACAAAACCACCAGCTCCAGTGGTTTCAACCTCAACTACATCAACTGACTTAAGTGCAGTTTCACCCCCTAGATGGACAGATGCATAGAAGAAGGCTAAGATAGCTGATACCAAAACCATGAATATACTGGCTCAAACTATGTCTAATGAAATATTTCAAAAGGTGCTGAATGTCAATCAGCCAAGGAGATTTGGGATTCCCTGAACCAAATGGTGGCTGGATCAGCAGATGAGAGGACAGAAAGAAGGTCAAATCTCATCACTCAGTCTGAGAACTTCAAGAAGGATGAAGCAGAGACAGTAGAAGTAATGTACAACAGACTTAGCTCCATCATCAGTGAGCTAAGGACTCTAGACAAAGAATTCACTATAACTGAAGTAAATGACAAGATCCTAATGTACTTTCCCAGCATATGGGACTCAAGAATCTGGCCCATCAGAGAAGCCAGAAGCATGACAGAGATTTCAATAGAATCTCTTCTAGGAAATTTAAAGTCCTATGAGCAGCTGATCAAAGAAAGGGAAGCAACAGCTGAAGTGAAGACTCCTACACCAACTAAGAAGGAGCAAAACATAGCTTTCAAAGCTACAGAAGACTCTGAATTCATTCCAGTAAATGAAGAGTTGATGAGTCTCTTTGCCAAGAGATTCTTCAAGATGGCTGGAAAGGACTTCAGAAGGAAACCTTCTAAATATGAAGATAAGCCAAGGTATGACAAAACAACCTCTATAGAAGTAGTGTGCTTTGGCTACAGGAAACCTGGGCACTTCATTTCTGAGTGTCCAGAAGCTCAGAAGAAGGACAGAAGAAAGGAGAAGGACTCAAGGTAGAGCCACTACAACAAGCCTTCCTCAAGCAAGCAAAAGAGGAAAGACAAGGGCTTTGTTGCTGAGACATGGAGTGATATAGAAGAAGAATCTACATCCTCCAGCTCTAGTGAGGATGAAGAAGAACAAAAATCAAAGGAAGTATGCCTCATGGCTATTGAGGCAGGCAGTAGCAGATCTGACACAGATGAATTAGATAATGAAGAATCTCTATCAGCTGAAGATTAGGTAATAACTTCTTATGATTTTGAGTCAGATGAATTTAAATTTAAATTCAAAATTTTATGCTTAGACTTGATAAGCTCTGAGAAGGAAATCAAACTTTTCAGAGAAAAGTTAAACACCCTAGACAACATCACTACGGAAAATGCAAAATTAACCAATGAACTAATGTCTGCTAATAAACAAATATCTTTTCTGAAAACTGAACTAAGTAAGGCAAAATTATTAGAAGAATCACTGAATGGAATAAGTTTACAATTATTAGATATCACTAGTACTGTAAATTCTAGGACCAACAATAGTAAACTAGGACTAGGTGCCTCCTCTAGTGATCCACCCTTGATTAAGAAAAATAATCTGTCCAGACCAGTAAACTTCATATCTGACAAGGGAAAGAAGAATACTGAACAGGTAAATAAAGTTAATAAGATTCTTGAACAAATTGAAACCAAGAATAACCTCAATATCCAGAAGAATAACAAAAATAACAATGTTCAGCAGTTATCGTCGAACTCAAATCGACGATATATGAACAGATCGTCGAACTCAGAACGACGATCTTTGAATGCAAATATTAGTAACAATCATTCTTCGATCTATGATCGACGATACTAGTATGGTTCGTCTACCAGAGATCACAATTTTGGTGCCCAGAGAATGTATATTTTCATTCTTCGAGCAGAGATCGACGATCTCATCCAACATCGTCGAGCTCAGGTCGACGATCCAACCAGAGACGTTGAACCCAGATCTTAATAACATAAACTTAAATTTTAATAACAACTTTAACCCCTTCACTCAATGGATAATTCCACCTAGGAGATACCATCCTAAAGGATATAAAGATCAACCTGAATGCTCTTACATCTCCAGTTATAGTTATGAAAATTAACCAGGACCCAAGGTTACCTGGGTCAAGAACAACTAACTGTCTTATTTGCAGATGAAGACCTGTCCAACATACAATCAACATTGGTATCTGGATAGTGGTTGCTCCAAGCATATGACAGGCAGCAAGGACAATCTGATTGATTACAAGTCAAATCTAGGACCAAAGGTCATCTTTGGTGACTCCAATTATGGCCAAACAGAAGGCTATGACACGGTCAGAATTAGAGCAGTAACTTTCAAAAGAGTGGCATATGTAAGTGGACTGAAGCATAACCTCATATCTATAAGCCAACTATGTGATGAAGGTTATCAGGTATCGTTCAACTCTAGTTCCTATATTATTACTTCAAAAGAAAACATACCTGTTTTAATTGGAAATAGACAAGGAAACATATACCTAGTAATTTTCATTCTGTTACTTCAGACATATGCCTGCTCAATATAGTTAGTTGTCAAAATGACTTTTGGCATAAAAGATTAGGACATGTAAATCTTAAAAACATTGCTATGCTATCTAAGGACAACCTTGTTAGAGGTTTACCTTCTGGCCCCTACAAGAAGGAAGGCCTCTACAGGGCCTGTCAACTAGGCAAGCAAACTAAATCTAGCTTCAAATCCATTACTAAAAGTGATTCACCTAGGATATTGTACTTGCTACATATGGACCTTTTTGGCCCTATGGCTGTACAAAGCCTAGGAGGGAAATCTTATACCTTAGTGGTTTTAGATGACTTTTCCAGGTTCACTTGGGTATTCTTTCTGAGATCTAAGTCAGATACCTTCAAGGTTCTTACAGATTTTCTCAGGACCATACAGATTGAGTACTCTACTCATGTTGCATTGATCAGAAGTGATCATGGTACAGAGTTTGAGTCTCTTCTTATGCATGAGTTCTGTGAGAAGGAAGGTATCAGGCACTGTTTCTCAGCTCCTAGAACTCCTCAACAAAATGGGGTAGCTGAAAGGAAAAATAGAACACTCATTAAAGTTGCAGGCACATTACTTGCAGATGCTTACATGCCCCTATCCTATTGGGCAGAGGCAGTGAGCACAACAAACTATGTCCTGAACAGAAGTTTGATACACAAACTAAATCATAAGACTCCTTATGAATTACTTAAAGGGAAGAAACCGATAATCAACTATTTTAAAGTTTTTTGTTGTGTGTGTTATATTCATAATAATGACAAAAAGCACATTAGAAAGTTTGAAGCAAAGGCTGCAGTGGAAATTTTTCTAGGATATTCTCAAGTCAGCAAAACTTATAGGGTATTTAATAAATCCACACTGAAAATAGAGGAATCTATGCATGTTACATTTGATGAGGCTAACATGTTTTATAAGGAGAAAGAGATTTCTACCAAAGACTCCTTGCAGGTACACAACTTGTGTGAGGAATTTGATGACTTACACTTTACCTCCAAAGTTATATCTCATCCTTCTCAACAAGTCAATGAAGAAAGTGATGAAGAAACTGTGGAAATAGCTGAACTTCCTACAAAAACAGAGGCTATTCCACAAGAGGAATTCCTTCAAAATGTTATGGCTGAAGAAACTCCACCTACTTATCTTGTCACACTAAGGGATCACCCCAGATCTCAAGTGATTGGAGACATAACAGCAGTTGTACAGACAAGGCATCAACTCAACTAAGACTTGATGCATGCCTATTTTCTCTCTCAAATTGAGCCTCAATCCATAACTAATGCAGAGCAAGATCCCCACTAGATCAATGTAATGCAAGAAGAGCTCAATCAGTTTGAGAGATGCAGAGTTTGGGTTTTGGTTCCAAGACCAAAAGACTACCTAGTCATTGGAACCAAATGGGTATTTAGAAATAAGCTTGATGCCCAAGGTGTGATTGTGAGGAACAAGGCTAGGCTTGTTGCTCAAAGATATAGGCAGGAGGAAGGAATTAACTATGATCAAACCTTTGCTCCAGTTGCAAGGCTAGAAGCTATAAGGATATTTCTGGCTTATGCTGCATTCAAAAAGTTCAAAGTTTATCAAATGGATGTGAAGAGTGCTTTCATAAATGGGGAACTTAAAGAAGAAGTTTATATTGAACAACCTCCAGGTTTTGTTTCTCCAACTCATCCCTCTCATGTATTTAAATTGCATAAAGCTCTCTATGGTTTAAAGCAAGCTCCAAGAGCTTGGTATGAGACCTTAGCCAACTTTCTCTTAGAGTATGGTTTTTCAAGAGGCATAGTAGATAGGAATTTATTCACTAAAATACATCATGATAAAATTTTGTTAGTACAAATTTATATAGATGACATAATATTTGGGTATACTGATCCCAAATTGTGCAAAAGATTCTCTGATCTAATGCATTCTAAATTTGAGATGAGTAGCATGGGTGAGCTCTCCCACTTCCTTGGTCTTCAAGTGAAGCAGCTTCCTGATGGCATCTTCATTTCCCAAACTAAATATACTAAAGAGCTTATCAAGAAGTTTGGGATGGCTGATGCCTCAGCAAAGAAAACACCCATGGCTATAAATGCTGTAATAGACTCTGATGCACAAGGGAAACCTATGAATCAGAAACTATATAGGGGCATTGTTGGGTCCCTACTATACCTTACAGCAAGTAGACCTGATATCATGTTTACCACATGCCTTTGTGCTAGGTTCCAAGTGAACCCTAAAGATTCTCATCTAGTTTTTCTAAAAAGAATTTTTAGATATATAAAGGGTTGTCCTAGTCTAGGTCTCTGGTATCCCACTGAGTCAGAGTTTGAGTTAACTGGATACTCAGATGCTGACTTTGCTGGATGCAAAGTGGATAGAAAGAGTACCTCAGGAACTTGCCAGTTCCTTGGTATGAGATTAGTGTCCTGGTTCTACAAGAAATAATCATCTGTGTCCACATCAACTACTGAAGTAGAATACATTGTAGCTGGCAGTTGTTGTTCCCAGATGCTGTGGATTACGAACCAACTCCTAGATTATGGGTTCAACTTAAATAATTCAACTCTACTATGTGATAACACAAGTGCTATAGCCATATCACAAAATCCAGTCCATCACAGTAGGACTAAGAATATAGACATTAGACATCATTTCATTAGAGAGTGTGTAGACAAAAACAAAATCAAACTTGTCTATATCTACACTGATTTACAAAGAGCTGATATTTTCATCAAACCCCTGTATGAAAGAAATCACTTGTTCTTTGTAAATCAGCTTAGAACGATCAATGGAGAAGACTTAGTTTAGTTTCTATCTGCACTCGAAGAACTCTTCAAATTTCGTCGATTGGAGGTCGACGAACTACGAAAGGTTCTTGAGATTTTCGTCGACCTGAGATCGACGAACTCTCTGTGGTAAGTGATCTTCGTCGACCTACGATCGATGAATTTACTTCAGAAAACTTTCATCAACCAGAGATCAACGAAATGTCTTCAACCCTTCAGACTGAGATCGACGAACTGTTTAACTCTAAATTATTTCGTCGACCTCAGAACGAAGATATTTTGATTTCTCGTTGACCGGAGTCTATCATTTCATATTCTGGAAAACCTTATATCTAGGTTTTCTTCGACCTCCGTCCTGTGCTTTCAGTTCCATTTGCACTTGATCTTCGTTTTCTCTCTTGCAGGTGGACTCATGGCGATTCCAACAGGCGCTCTTGCGACAATGAGGTTTGATACCAGATTCGACGTGGACTTCGACTCCTTCCAGCACTCCGATCCAGTGTTCCTCCACATTCTACAACTGTTGGAAGATCAACAATTGAAAAATCTGCTGTCCATTAGAATCAAATTTCCTAGTACGGAAATCAGAGTATGGGTCTATACTGCGTCTGCAACCGAGGACAACAAAATGACCGGATCATTAGCAGGTACTTCCATCTCTCTCACTCCCGCTGTACTAACTGAAATCTTTGGATTAGAGAATGGAGAAGAAGAATTAGAAATTGATATAGAGGAATATGATATGATGTTGAGTCTGATGGGTTACTCTGGAGATAACCCAAATAAAATACTGAAGAAACACCTATCTGCCGAGTTTAAGTTTCTCGCAGATATTGTTGGGAAAGTCTTGCTGGGCAAGCACACTACACACGATTATATAACCAAGCATAAATTTCTGGTTATGTGTGCATTGGTAAACAAAAGGCTGGTAAACTGGGCACAGATCATCTTTGATCTCATCAAGAAAAAGAATAGTAAAAAGGAAGTAAACTTTGGAAGAATCCTAGGGATCTTCTTGACAGAAAAGGCTACTGAATCACTGGTCTCCCAGATCACATTCATCAATGCCAGCAAAAGGATCACATGTGCCTTGTTTGGCAGGTGGGAGAGGACAATCTCAAAGCCCTCTAAGGATTCATCCTCTGCCACCCAAGCTTCTTAAAGTACAAGGGCAATTTCAGCCACTTCCCACCCCTCTGAAGAGATCCCATCCAACACTATTCCATCCAACATTACTCCAGCCACTCCTCAATCTCTAGCTCTCCAACCTTCATCTCTGCTTGCAAGTCAACACACCCCAGCCTAACTCATGATACAGACTCTACTCCCCTACCTTCATCATCCCAAATTCCTCAGTCTCCAACACATATTTCCTCCTCTACACCTTCCTCCGACAAGATACACCAATGCCAACACCACCTCAATCCCCTCTTCCATCTCATCTTGCTGATATCCCCCACATCAACCTCTCCTCATTCCCATCCTTCAACCTATTATCATATCCACTGCACACTCCCTCTCCTCAACATGACTCCCCCTAGACACTCCCACTTCACCTCCACCCATCACCCCCTCAGCAACTGAAATCTCCACTCAACCAACAACTGCCCCACTGTCACAACGTGCATTTTCTCCGAATTTAGAAATTATCAGAGTATGAGAAAACACGCGTCATGATGCCACGTTGAGCAGGGGATAACTGCTGACGCTCAGGCAAAACCATCTACTTACTTAATAGAAGAAATTCATGAGTTTAATGATTAGAAAATCAGTTATATTTTAGAGGCCGTATCCCTCGGCTCGGTGGATCATCTAGTCCACAGTTTAAAACTACATATACGCTGCGGAAAAATACTTTATTCAGGTTTATCATCCTAAGGAGCGCTTAAGGGTCCCAAGAGAACCACTTATGCTATGTAAGACCCTATATTTAATTTATATAATGTATAAGAAAACGGTCTTGTACGTGATTGGAAAATAGTGATTTAGTTTTATAAAACATGCTGATCATAAGCCTTTTTTTATAATAATAGTTGTAGTTTAAAAATAACTAGCAACCTAACATAAAACCTCCCCAGAGCAAGTAGACTATCTCCAGAAAAAGGTAGCAGCAGAAGTAATATATCTAGTACAAAGGTAAAAACTACCAGTGGGCGCCAACAACCTGACACGAACCCACTGGCACATATGTATGTCTGTAAGGAAAGTACAGGAAAACTACCTCACTAACAAAGCAACCGGATCTCCAAAGTCCCAGAGACCACCAGCAACACCACCGCAACATAGCCACCAAACTGGCTACAACTCCGAACCTGAGGCATTCCAAAAGAAAACAGAATACCTCAGCAAGCAAAACAAGGTAAAAACTGCATGAAAGAGTCAACCAAGGGGGAAAAAGTGAAAGAAAGAAGAACAACATATAGAAGAAAAAGTCACAACTGTCCAAAGTAGGACAACAAGAAAAGCACTATGTGCAAGGAAACAACAACCACCCTATCCAGGAACTACATCCTGTAGGGCCTACTAGGCGACCAAGAGCCCAAAGTGCTGCAATCTACCAAGGAAGAAACTTCTAACATCCTAAGCTGTGGGAAATGGTAGTAGTAAAAACAAACAGCATGGATCCGGGTTGGAGGCAAACTCAGTCCCTCAACCACCATTTCCACGCCAACAAGCTCAAGGGTCTACATGCGAAAGCACAAGGGACCTTCCACCCCCTTGCCCAGCCCGTACCTGGAGCAAGATAGAAGAATAAGGGTGGCCTTGGCTAAATTGCACAACACCTCCCCCATGAAGAGCTTCAACCCACCACTACTAACCACGACCCACGATTCGGCCATTAGGAAAGAGAAACATGGACGACAAGGAAATTACAAAAAGATATCAAATCAAGGAATTCACTCAGGAATGAGAATCAAGGTAAGGGAAAGTGTTGAAATAACTCAACACGGCTTGGCGTTGAGTGGGATCCACTCAACGCCTAACCAGACCTTGGCATTGAGTGAGCTAGCCTCACTCAGCGCCAAAACAAGCATGACGTTGAGTGAAGCTCACTCACTCAACGCCTCCTGCAAGAACAACTCTAGCGTTGAGTGAGCCAACCTCACTCAATGCCAAAATAGCCATGGCGTTGAGTGAGGTACACTCACTCAACGCCCTGGTACTTAGCCAAAAATAGAGAAAGTTGCGTTGAGTGAGCTGGCCTCACTCAACGCCAAAATAGCAATGGAGTTGAGTGAAGCTCACTCACTCAACGCCCTTACACTAAGCCGAAAAAGAGAACTACGGCATTGGGTGAGTCCACCTCACTCAACGCCAAAACAGCAATGACGTTGAGTGAGGTTCACTCACTCAATGCCCTGGCACTTAGCCGCCACGAGGAAAACCTGCGGCGTTGAGTGAGCTGACCTCACTCAACGCCAAACCAGAAATGGCGTTGAGTGAGGTCAACTCACTCAACGCCAAAGTACTTAGCCTCAGAAAAGGCTATGGCGTTGAGTGAGGACACCTCAGTCAACGCCAAAGTACTTGGCTGCACAGAGACGGTGGCGTTGAGTGAGGTCGACTCACTCAACGCCGAAACTGAAATGGCGTTGAGTGAGGTCGACTCACTCAACGCCAAAACACTTGGCTTCACAGGAAAACCACGGCGTTGAGTGAGCTTGCCTCACTCAACGCCAAAATGGAAATGGCTTTGAGTGAGGTCGACTCACTCAATGCCAAAGTACTTAGCCGCTAGCAGGGGCTATGGCGTTGAGTGAGTTCACCTCACTCAACGCCCCAGTACTTAGCCAAAAAAAACTAACAATCGACCAGCTGTGCCGTTGAGTTTGTACACCACACTCAACGCCAAACCCGCAAAGGCTTTGAGTGTGTGCACCACACTCAACGCCAATCCCGGGAAGGCTTTAAGTGTGTGCACCACACTCAACGCCAACCCGAGAGCCCAAACTTGGCTCTTCCAAAAACAACACAGTAGGCACCCCCTTCTCTCTCTCTCTCGGCTTCACCCGCAAGCAACTAACCAGACAGCAATCTGGAATTAAATCGGCAGCATTACGCCGGCGGGTTAGGCCCCAACAACACAAAGAAGGGGGCTCAATAGGAGAAACTAAGCCCTAAAAATTCAGCAAGATACAAGATCAACATGGCCTCTACCCTAGGGCTAACCGGGATTTTCAATAATAACGAGAGAACAAGAGAATGACAAGGGCAAGAACACCACTTGCCTCGATTTCCAGCGAAGCTTGGATGGCTTTCCCTCTCCTTACTTGGCACTAGCAGCAGCAACACCTAAAATATACTCCCGTACATTAATGGCGGAAAATCCTCAAAACCGAAATCCCAAACTCACCAAAATTCCACGAAAAACGAATATCTTACCGTCGAAACGAAGATCTAAGAGAGAGCAAGACAACGCCGCTTTCGGAATCGAAATCCATCCACAAATAAGCCCGAAATCACCGACCGAAGGGGGTACATGAACAACGGTTTTCTCTCCGCTTTCCGCGAACAAGGCAGGCGACGGTTTCTTTTCTTTTCAAGAAGAGGAAGAAGATAAGGAAGTGGGCCGCCACTTCAAAACAAAGCTTTTATATAAAAGCTGGACACACCGCTTCGGGAAAACCAAAAACTTGCCGCCTATTCTCTTAATGATAAGAGAAATTAAAAGGTCTAGCCTATACTTGGCTGCCACCTAAGCAAGGAATTAAATGCTGAATAAATTCAGTCGCGGAAACAACTCTTCAGCCCATAACTGAAGGTTTCCTCTCAACTATTCAAATCAATAATTAATTATATATACTATTAACACACCAAACGATGCGAAAACCGAATCACCTCGGAATTCGATGAAATTCGCACCGTAGCTAAATACCCACGCTACGAACACAACAGCGAAGTCAAAATTAACTTTCGACGAACAAAACTCGAGTTATACCCAAATAAAGCCAAACACAAATATTCCCCCGAGAGGCCACACCGAGTCACCCAAAACGACTCGGCTTGCTAGGAAGATCTTGCCAACAGGCTACATAATAGGGCACTCAGTTCTAAGGAGCTAAACCACACTCCACAAATGGCACAAGCCACGGAACTGCGTCATCGTAACGCCAAACGCGAATAAAAATAATCGCAGAAAAATCGGGGGCGTTAACGCCCCACAATCCACTTCTCAACACCTAGATCCATCCCTTGTCACCCCGCTCATTACTCTCCTCAACCCCTACTAAAATCTCTTATAGCAGAGGCCATTTCTCCTCTAGTTGCCTCCATATCCTCTCTTGCTGCCCAAATCTCTACTCTCATAACTGCTCCCTCTTCATTTGGGGGCCTGGCTTCAGTGTCTACTGAAACTAGGCAGGGGGAGATACTTGATGATGAAGAAGCAGCAGTAGTTGAAGAAGAAGTAGCAGTAGCAACAGCAGCAACAACAGAAATTACAATGTCAAATGCTCAAGAGATTACTCTGCCAGAAATTCTGCCAGGAAGGGTTAACTTCATTAAATCCAAAGTGCATCTAGCAGCTTTACTAAGAGTATTTGGGTCATACATTTATTTCTACTTTTCCCCCCATTCCATCATCTAAAGAAATGGTGTGCTATACCTCTCCTGCTAGCTCAGAGGTGTTAGACACTATAAAGAAAAGTTTGACAGCTCCTCCAGAAAATAAGTCTGATGATCAGAGATCTAGCCCTCCTGGGCCATCCTATATCATATATGATAGCTCTCTCCCTAATCTGGATGACATAATAGCTCAAGACATTGCCATGGAAACTGAAGTAGCACATACTGAAGTTGTCCCCACTCCAGTCAATAAAGAAATCTCCAAGGATACAATAAGACAAATTGATGCTATGTATGATAATCCTCAGTCTGATGATGATGATGATTCTAATAAGGATCAAAAGAGGAAGAAAATCTCTAAGAAAAGGAAGGCTCCTCCTCCTCCTGCTCCCAAGCCTGGAAATATAAATGACACTCCCTACTATAATTTACAAAACATAACCCCATACAAAGGGTTGCCAGCCTGGATGTGGTTTTCAAAGAATGAACAAAAGGCCAAAAAGAAAAGGAGAAGATACTCTCCTCCCCCAGCTCATAGATACAGAAAGGACCCCCCTTCTCTTCCTCCTCCTCCAGCTGCTGGTGCTTTAGGAACAACTCCTCAAAGTTCAGATGCTCCCTCCAAGTCTACATCTTTTACAAAAACTTATCAATGGCAAGGAAGGCCATCTAGACATCAATCACATGGAAGCAGTCAGTAAAGAAGTACTGGTGATATAAAGCAAATAAAGGAAGTAATCCATCAGAAGCCAGAGTTCTCTCCTCCCCAACAACAAGATGAATAAAGAAGATATTCAGAATCACACAAACCTAAAAGAAAATTTGGTGAAGCTGCACCTCCAAAGTCACTATACACTCAGAGTAATGAAAGCCAGAAGGCAACAAACTTTCAAGCACAGTCAACTCAATTCAGGTCTGTATCTCTGCTACCCTCTCAAGATGATCAATCATCTGTCAGTCAGGATGATGATCCTAATTTCAAGATGGATAGGCTTCAAGAATTGATTGGTCTATCTCAGATAAAGAAGGCTATAGAGGTAGGGGAAGATCCATCAAAGTATACAACTATGTCATCATATAGAGAAAAAGAACTGGACAAGCTTCAAGTCAGCAAGAAAGTATTTAATCTAGCAGAATACATGACACTACATCCAGAGGCTACTGTACCCAGAGCCTATGCCCAGACTATAATTGGAGCAACAGATCTATACATATCAAAGAAAGAAGCTGCTAATCCCAACAGGAAAATCATTTTCACTCAGCCTGGGGATAAAAGCAAAGAAGAAAAGCCAAGGGAAAAGAAGCAGAAGAAGTAAAAACCTGAACTGATGTGATTATGGCATCATTTTTGAAAAACTGCATTTTTATAATACAAAGCTTAATGTGTATAAATATATCAATTGCATGCATTATTTTTCTGCCAGATAAATGTCTTCTTGCTTTGTTATTTTAATTTTGTTTGAGTCTGTAATTAGTAACCTCACCCAAATAGGGGGAGATTGTTGGATACCTAGTTGGATATGGGATAGGTTCACTAAGTTAGGATATGACCCAATATGTATAGATCAGGGTCATGGTTTTGTCCTAGAGTCTAGGTCAAGTCCCTTGAGTCAACAGTACAAAGGACCAGCCTCCAACAATGCCAGACTCAAAGTATTTCAAGACTTAAAAAGGAGTTCTACGTTCGTCGATCTCCAGTCGACGAAAGTCGAGCTCAGCTAGACGAACTCAGGGACAATTCTCTGAGCTCAGCTCGACGAACTTAGTTATCAGCTCGACGATCTCTGGACAAAGTAACAACTCCTCTAAGTCAAACCTCAGTCGACGAACTAAGAACATCAGTTAGAAGAACTCTATTCTCTGGTCGACTAATTCTGGATAAGGTGATTCATCACTCAATGCCAGATGACATTTGACTCAACGCCAGATGACATTAGACTCAACGCCAGAATGGTGAGTTAACACTCAAAGCCAGAGGACATCTCACTCAATGCCAAAATGATACTTCAACACTCTATATCAGAAAATATTCTAAGTCCTGACTGCAGACTCAGCTCGATGATCTTGGACCACAACTGGACTAACTCTGTTCTCAGGGCTCATCTCGACGATCTTAGAGTCAGCTCGACGAACTTGATGCACAGAAAGAAAGTTATCAAGCAGTATTCAGAGGTCGACGATCTTGGATCTCAGCTCGACGAACAGCCATTCTCAGCTCGACGAACTGTGGACTCAGGTCGACGAATCCAGTCTTGGAAATTTCCCTCGTTTGTCCTTATTATGTGGCAATAATTCCTGAGTAATTAGTGCTCTAATATTCTCTGAATATTACCATTAGACAAGAGCATTAATTATGGTCTTCATCAGAAGTGTTTCCTGTCATTTTTATAAGGGACAGTTGGGGAAACAAATTAATGCCAAAAACATTCCAAGGCCGTCAGCATTAATTGCAGAAGAAATTTCAAAATTCAAATGGACATTCTCGGAAATATAAAAACAGAGATAATTATTTCCTTTACAGAGAATTACATATAGATAACAACATTCTGTGAGAGATATAGAATTCTTGAGATTGGAAATCGATCAGTCAAGAATCAATAGCGGCTAGACAAGAAGAAGAACAATTTTGAAGAAGAAGAACAACCATCCAAATCTAGTGTCTTCTTCTCAGGAACTCTCTAAAGAACAATAATACTGCATCTGTCAAAATAGTTCCTGAAGTTCTTCTTGTCAAAACTTAAAGCTTGAAGGCCTATTACCCTGCAGCAAAGCTTCCATCATCCTTGAAAGTGAGGGTAAGATCTATCTTATCTCTAGAGGGGGTGAATAGAGTATTTTAAAGTAAATTTACAATTTAAAAATGCACAGCAGTAAAGGCTTAATTTATGTATAGGTGTAAGGTGCTTTGATGTAGAAAATAAAACTAAAGCAGTAAAACAATAACCACAGCACACAGCAAAGAATATCCACAAGAAACCAGAAGACACAAGGAACTATAGTGGTTCCCCAAAAACCTGGGTACATCCACTCTTCTACCACCCTTGGTAGGAATCCACTGCAGGATGAGTTGATCAGGTGTCCTGGGCACCAATGGGCTTTTGATAAGGTGCTCAAAAACCAAACTAGATTTTTTGATCAGGTGTCTTGCGACCACTGAGTTTTGACAAGGCTCTCAGAACCAGAATCAAGACTTTTGAAGGGAGTTTTGATAACCCTTTTACAACAGGAAAAGAAAAAGGAAGAGGTGAAGTTGTCTTCTCTGTCTCAATCACTGATAGAAGACTTAGTGGATTGAATGAGTTGTCAAAGCTCCCCCTGAGAAAGATGAGAGCTTTGCTAGGGTGATAGGTCTTCAAAAGCTTCAGATCTCCAGCAGAAGATGGTTTCAGTAGAGGCTGAAATATGAATTGTCTGGAGTCCTTGATGTTGAAGCTATGATCACTTTTCAGTATGCCAATATTCAACTAATTCTCCAGGATTGATCACTTGATTTTTTTTGAATTGATCTCACTATCCTGTGAATCTGTACTGAGAATTTCTTGTTGTAGATAGTCTATTCTTGTGTAGTCTCTTGTTGTATATCTGTCAGACTAGAAAATATGATTTATTCTCTGATGATCCTCTATCCAAGATAGCCGTTAACAGTCAATAAATGTCTTCCATTAATGTTTTGTCTTCTGGAGGAAAGTCCAATAAACATTCTCTAATAAATCCCTTGAAACTTGCTCCAGAATAAATGAAAACGGCTAGCAGATCTCTTGAAATAAATGCTGAGAGAATTTGAAAAACATTCCAAAAGCTGACTGAATTTGAATCCTCAAAGTCATCGATCTCTCAGGAAAAACGTCGATCTGAGCTCTACGATCGTCGACCTGAGCTCAGAGATTGAAATGATCATCAGACAGAAAACGTCGACCTGAGCTCGAAGATCGTAGACCGGAGCTTAGCGATCTGAAGAATAAGCTGAAGGCAGATCGTCGATCTGAGCTCGAAGATCGTCGACCAGAGCTCGACGATTTAGCAGAGTTGAGCTCAGAGAGCGTCGAACGGAGTTCGACGTTTCGTCGACCTAAGCTCGACGATAATTGTCTTTGCCTCAGCTCTAAGTCTGAATCCTTGAATGGTCCTGGGGGCAGCTTCAAACCTAAGTTCTAAGCCCTAGACTCATTCTAACTTGACCTTTTCAACTATACATCTAGGTCAAACTGATTTCCTAAAAACTTAGTGATCCTTGCCTAAATTAGTAATAGGGTGTTCCAACAATCTCCCCCTATTTGGGTTAGGATTACTATTTACAGAACTCAGTAATAAATACAAAATCAAAATACAAAAAAACAAAAATCTAACACAAAAGAGCAGATCATGCAATATAGCAGCAAACAGATGGAATATCAGCAAATGTTCAAAATGAGTATACTGTCTGCTTACAAATGTCATTTCTTTTCACTTCCCTTCTTAAATAAGATTTCCCTGCTGGGATTTAGAGCTTCTTTCTTTGACCTTCTATCATCCTCTGTACCTAAGGAGGTTTGAGATCTTGGCCTGGGAACCACAGCATCAGGTTATAGTTTCATATAGTCCACTGGGTCAAAGAATTTCCTTGATGTATACCTTTCCAGTTCTGTCTTTCTTTGATCTGACAAAGTAGTAATGTTGGAAGTGTCTTTCCCTTGTTCTCTGGCCTTCTTCAGCTGATCTAAAGCAGCAAGTTCTTTCATCCTAGCAGTCCATAATAATGGATTGTTCTCTGGATCTTCAAAAGGAACTGCAGGCTCATATCTGTTGACAGTTTGTGAAGTAGTAGGAGTTCTTGTATCAACCATTTCTCCGAGTTTATAGGGGAAAGGACCTTGAGTTGAGTCCATGTGTCTTTGTCCTTCCCTTGCTTTAAATCTGTGTCCTCTTTGATTTCCTCTATATTGTCCCCTTCTGGACTGATAACCCCTTTGATATTGCCCCCTAGGATGATATCTTTGAGAGGATTGGGAGGAACTTTGCTTTGGAGCTGAGGTTAAAGAAGCTGAGCCTCCACCTGATCCTGAATCTGGAGGAGGAGGAGGAGGAGGCTGAAATTGGGATGAACCTTTCTCATACTTATCAAACTTTCTTTTCTTCCTCATGGCCTTTAGTTGATTTTTAGAATATTGCATCCATGGTTCAGTAATTTGGCAATCATGCAGAATATAGTAGGGTATATCATTAGCATCCTTGGCCTTAGTAGGAGGGACCTTCATCATGGCCTTGCTTCTGGCCTTCCTTTTCTTTGCAATGGTACCAGAAGAGTCATCAGAGTCAGTGTGAAACTGATCACTTTCTGAGCTCTGGGGTCTATCATACAGATTATCAATGCTTTTGATGTACTTCTCTTATTGTTTCAGTTGTTCAGAAGTAAGAGCAGGAGCAGCAGTACCAGCAGAAATAGAGCTTATGGAAGCAGCAATAGGAGCAGAAGTAATTGGAGCAGCAGGTTCAGGTTCTTCCAGATAAGCAGCAGCATCAGCAACAACAGACAGCATTTCAATGTCAGAAAATCCAATAGATGTAACAGCAGTAGCAGCAGCAGCAGTAAAAAATAGAAGCAATAATATCCTCAGCCTTGAAAGAGTTTACATAAGATGCAATCAGGCTGGGATCACATTCTAAAACAGGCACAATGGCCTTAGTAAGGTATTCAACTTGTAGAACTGGCAGAGAATTGAAGTACAAAGTATCAAAAACTGACAGCAGGCTCTGAAGATCTACTGCAAATACAAGAGCAGGTTCTAAAACTTCAGCAACCTCAGGCAAAACCAAAGCTTCATTAGGCATCTCCCCCTGCCTGGATTCAGTGAAAACTGGATCAAGGCACCCAAAAGAAGGGATTACCTGAGAGGAGAGGAAGGGAGATAGCCTGGTAGACAGCTCCTGAACATTTTTCAGAAGTGGAGCCAAGGTGGTCTCCAGCAATCAGGTTAGCTTGGGGGCTAGCAGCTCATACAACCTGTCTGCCAAAGCTGAAAGATCTACATGCTCAAGAGGGGCTTGAGTAGAGGTAGGAGTTGATGTAGCTGGAATGATGTTGGCTGGGACTGATGGAATGGATGGTGTGGAGGTAGGAGGTATAGGGATGGATGGCTCAGTAGAAGGAATTGTTGAGATTGATGTTACTGAAGTGGAGATGGATGATATGGGAGAGGTAAAGGATGGGGTGAAGGATGATTGAGAAAGTATGTCCTGAAGAAGTTGTTGGTAGGAAGATGTAGATGGAATCTCCGGAGGAGAGGGAGGAGAATCATCCATGAAGGAGTCATCCAGAAGATGAAATGATGGAGTGGTGACAGGTGGATAGTAGTACAAGGGATGGAATGATTCTGAGGTAGTGGCTGGAGGAGGTGAAATGGGTGATGAGATTATAATGGGGGAAGATATGGCTATGGTTGAGATGAGTGGTGAGGTTGATATGACTGGAGCAGAGACAGCTGGAGGAGGAGGAGAAGCAGGCAAATCTTTTGCTGGGGCAGAGACCTGAGGAGGAGTGACTGAGGCAGTCCTTGTGCCTGAAGCAGATGTTGATGCAGCAGCCCTATTGGGGTTTATAATCTGCCTGTCCCACCTGCTGAAGAGGCCACATGTGAGCCTTTTAGATGCATTGATGTGCATCCCACTTGAAACCAGCAGATCAGGGCACCTGTGATGTAGGTAAACCCCTATAATCCTCCCCAAACTGACACAGCTTTTGCCAATTTTCTTCTTGATCAAATTAAAGAAGATTGATCCCCAATCCAGATGTTTCTTATCAACTAAAGCTCCCATTAAGCACAACTGATACCTTGAGATTATATCATGAGCTGATTGCTTTGCCAGAAGCACTTTGCCAACAACATCAGCCAAAAATTGAAATTCAATAGATAAATTCTTTTTCAGCAGTTTATTAGGGTTCACAACAGAGTGACCCATTCGATATAACAAAGAATCATATTCCTCTCCAGACAAATCGATGGAGTCATTCCCAGTACTTAATGCGAATACTTCTGTCAAAAGAGCGGGGGACATTGGTACCTGAGTTCCATTGATGGTGCTAACTATAGAGTTTTTATTCTCATTGGTGGCAGTAAAAACCCATTCTTTTACTTCATCTGCTACAATCTTTATTCTTGTGGTCATCAACTGAACTAACTGCTGTTCGCGGAACAAATTCATAATGTCTTTGAATCGCTGATCGCTGCCATCGAAGGAGTTCATATCAATGTCAAAGCCTGTATCAAATTTCATTTTGGAGAGAGCGGCGACCGACATTTCCATCTGTACCTACAAAGATTCAACAAACACGACCAAATGTATAGAGTTTGGAGGGAAAGAGAAAAATTTGCAGAGAGTATGAAAGCGTAAACGACGAGCGGCGGCCGAAAAATGATTTTATATTAGGGTTCGACGCGAAAAAGGAAGGATCGTCGATCTTCGTTCGACGATCAGGACTCCTAAGGGAAGCTGAAAGGTCTTCAATATCGTAGATCTCAGTTCGATGATCTAGAGAGAACGTCGAGCTCAGTTCGACAATCGAAGGCCTAAAAGAGATAGTATACAACTATCTGACAAGCTCTGAACTCAGGTCGACGTTTTGGGAAAATGTCGATCTCCGTTCGACGTTTTCTGGGGAAAATGTCGAGCGCAGTTCAGAGTCAGAAACTATCCTACAGACACAAAAAAGAGATGAGTTTTTAGCATAATCTTGGTCTATTTTGAGCTTTTCATCTTGTAATTTATTTTAGGCTTCCTCCATCTAACATGCCTAACTGATTGAGGAAGAAGTTGTGTTTCTTTTCATCCAAAGGTTTGGTGAAAATATCTCCCCTTTGCAAATCAGTTGGGATATATTGAAGTTCAATTTTATTTTTCTCAATATTATCCCTTAGAAAATGATGCCTAATTTCTATGTGTTTTGTCCTACTATGGAGGACTGGATTTTGTGCAATGAAAATAGCACTGGTGTTGTCAAAAAATATTTTAGACTTCTCTAAGTTATAACCATAGTCTAGGAGTTGATTTTGTATCCATAATATTTGTGAACAACAACTGCCTGCAGCCATATATTCAGCTTCAGCAGTTGAAGTTGACATAGATGTTTGTTTCTTACAATACCATGAGACAAGTCTATCACCAAGAAACTGACAAGTTCCACTGGTGCTTTTCCTATCTATTCTGCATCCAGCATAATCAGCATCTGAAAATCCAGTTAAGTCAAATGCTGAGTCTTTTGGATACCAGAGACCTAGATTTGGACAGCTTTTAATATACCTAAGAATCCTCTTTACTAAAGTTAAGTGTGACTCTCTAGGGCTAACTTGGAATCTAGCACATATACATGTAGCAAACATTATATCAGGCCTACTAGCTGTAAGGTACAATAGAGAGCCAATCATTGCTCTATCTGTTGTCTGATCAACTAGTTTCCCATATTCATCAGCATCCAATACAGCATTGGTAGGCATGGGTTTTTTCATACATGATGCATCAGACATACCAAATTTCTTAACCAGTTTTTTTGCATACTTGGTTTGAGAAATAAATATGCCTTCAGCATGTTGTTTGACTTGCAATCCTAAGAAGAAGGATAGCTCACCCATGCTACTCATTTCAAATTTAGAGTGCATAAGCTTGGAAAACTTTTTGCACAAGTTTGAATCAGTAGAACCAAATATAATATCATCTACATAGATTTGTACTAGTAGGGTATGGGACTTATGGGTTCTAATAAAATGAGTTTGGTCTACTCTCCCCCTAATAAAATCATTTTCCAGAAGAAAGCATGCTAGGGTCTCATACCATGCTCTAGGAGCTTGCTTTAGACCATATAATGCTTTATGCTGTTTGAAAACATAATCAGGATGAGTTGGAGAGACAAAACCTGGGGATTGTCTGACATAGATTTCTTCTTTGATCTCCCCATTAAGAAAAGTACTCTTCACATCCATTTGGTAGACTTTGAATCCCTTATGAGCAGCATAAGCCAGGAAGATTCTTATGGCCTCTAACCTTGCAACTGGTGCAAAGGTCTGGTCATAGTCTATCCCCTCTTCTTGAGAATATCCTTGAGCAACTAGCCTTGCCTTGTTCCTTACAATAATTCCTTGATCATCCAATTTGTTTCTGAACACCCATTTTGTTCCAACAATGGAATGATCCTTTGGCTTAGGCACTAGTTCCCAGACTTTGTTTCTTTCAAATTGATGTAACTCCTCTTGCATTGCAATGATCCAGTGTGGATCTTGCTCTGCATCTTGAATGGATTGAGGTTCAATTTGAAAGAGAAAGCAAGTGTGCATCAGGTTTTGGTTGACCTGATTTCTGGTTTGCACACCAGCTGAGATGTTTCCAATCACTTGGGAGATTGGATGATCTCTTGATGTTACTAAATCAACAGGTGGTGTTGATTGTTCACCAACCCGTGTTGCTGTTTCCTCTTGTGGAACAGCAACTGGCTCTTCAAGAAGATTTTCTTCCAGATGTGGAGCAGCTTCTTCATCTTCACTACTTTCATCCTTTTGAGTAACTCTTAATCTGTCCAAGTCTTCAGCTAGAGAATGTACCTGCAATTGTTCTATGGTAGAAGCATTCTTCTCCTTGAAAGACATATTAGTTTCATAAAAAGAAATATGAACAGATTCTTCTATTTTTAGAGTAGTTTTATTATAAACCCTATAAGCTTTACTGATCATGGAGTATCCCAAAAACACTTCTTCATCAGCTTTTGCTTGAAATTTTGCTATATATCTCTGGTCATTGTTGTGAATATAACAAATGCAACCAAAAATTTTAAAATAGTGCACTTTAGGTTTCTTCCCTTTGAGCAATTCATAGGGAGTCTTGCCCTTCAGTTTATGTATTAGACTTCTATTCAACACATAATTGGAGGTGTTCACTACCTCATCCCAAAAGGATAGAGGAAGGTGAGCATCTGTCAATAATGTAGTTGCAGATTCAATTAGGGTTCTATTTTTCTTTTCTGCTACCCCATTTTGTTGAGGAGTTCTAGGAGCTGAGAATGTATGCCTGATCCCTTCATTCTGACAGAACTCTTGCATAAGAAGAGAATCAAACTCTATCCCATGATCACTTCTGATCAGGGCAATGTGAGTGTTGAACTCAATCTGTATGCATTTGAGAAACTCTGTCAAACACTTGAAGTTATCAGACTTCTTCCTCAGAAAGAACACCCATGTGAATCTTGAGAAGTCATCTACAACCACTAATATGTAGGATTTCCCTCCTAGGCTTTGTACTGTAATGGGTCCAAAAAGATCCATGTGTAACAGATACAAAATCCTAGGTGAGTCACTCTTGCTAAGTGATTTAAAACAATTTTTAGTCTGCTTGCCTAATTGACAAGCCTTGCAAAGTCCTTCCTTCTTGTAGGGGCCAGAAGGTAGTCCTCTAACAAGGTTGTCCTTGGATAGCCTAGCAATGGTTCTAAGGTTAATATGTCCTAGTCTCTTATGCCATAGAATATTAGGTCTAGATATGGAATTGAAGAGGCAAATATCTACTTTAGATGAATGAAAATCTACTAAGTAAATGTTACCTTTTATGTTACCTGTCAACACAATTGTGTTGTCCTCTGACTTGACCTTGCATATAGCTTTGTTGAAAGTCACTTGATATCCTTCATCACAAAGTTGACTGATACTTATCAAGTTGTGCTTGAGTCCTTCAACATAAGCTACTTTCTTGAAGGTGACTATTCCAATTTGGACTGCACCATATCCTTTTGTTGTTCCAAAGTTTGAATCACCAAAGATTACTTTGGGTCCAAGCTTGGCTTTAAAGAATGTGAAGTTATCCTTGTTCCCTGTTATGTGCTTTGAGCACCCACTATCCAGATACCATGGCTGGTTTGATGTTGGATAGGTCTTCACCTGCACATAAACAGCTTATATATTTTTGACCCAGTTTACCTTGGGCCTAGGTTGATATCCCTTAAATTCAGAAATGAAAGACATCCCAGGTTGACTCTTATAACCTTCAGGATGGTATCTCCTAGGAGGTACTATCTATTCAGTATAGGGTTGAAGCCTTGGGATGTAGGACTTCTAGGATTGAATCTAGATATACCTTTGAAGGATTGTTCAAAGTCCTGATCTCTGTTCGACGATCGTCAAGCTGAGGTCGACGATCTTGGGTCAGATCATCGATCTCTGTTCGAAGATCGACTATCCTGGAGTTCAGAGTTCAGGTGTCGTCGAGCTGAGGTCGACGATCGTTTCTTGGATCGTTGAGCACCATTCGACGATCGTCGAGCTCTGTTCGACGCATTCTGTTTAACTATATTTTTCTTTGGCAAATCTGCATTCTTCCTAGCTACCTCTACAACTTCTTTCCCTTTATCAGAGATAAATTTGATTGGAGTTGTCAGAACTATAGGCTGGCTGGATGAAGCTCCCAAGCCCAGTGTACTATTAAGTCTAGAGTTCTCTGTGCTTGTGATATCCATCAGTTTGATGCTTCTCCCATTAAGGGATTCTTCAAACTGCTTGGCCTTGGATAGTTCACTCTTCAGTGAAGCTATCTCCTCCCTATAGCATTCTAACTCTTCAGAGAGTTTGAGATTCTCTGATTTTAAAGTGCTATACTCAGACAGTTGTTTTCTGAGGGAAGTGATTTCCTTCTCAGACTCCAACAGATCTAGGCATAGTACTTTAAACTCATGTTTAAAGTCCTCAGAACTGAAATCAAATGAATTGATTACCTGATCTTCTTCTAGTTGAACTTCTGAATCTGATTCTTACTCTTCTGCTTCTGAATCTGTTTGAGAGGCATTGATAGCCATCATGCAAAATTCCTTTTCATCAACATCATCCTCATCATCACTAGAGCTGGATGAGGCTTCAGAGTCCTCTTCAGTTTCACTCCATGTCTCAGCAATAAATCCCTTCCTTGTATGTGTGTTCTTGCTGTAGGAGGGTTTGTCTGAGGTGTTCTTCTTGAAGTCTTTCTCCTTTCTTCTTTCCCTTCTATCTTTCTTGTCCTTGTTTTTGTTTTCTGGACAGTCAGGCACAATATGGCCTAGTTTCCTGCAACCAAAACATATAATTTCTTTGTTGTTATTTGATTTATCATACCTTGGCTTATCATGTCCCTTGTATGATTTCTTTCTGAAGTCTTTTCTGGCCATTTTGTAGAATCTTTTGGCTAGTAGACATAGGAGCTCATCATTTCCTGTAGCTTTATCTTCATGTTCCTCTTTTGTAGCTTTGAAGGCTATGGTCTTCTCTTTTCTGATGACTGGAGAAGTAGCCTTTTGTTCTTCTTCTCTATTTTTAATGAGCAGCTCATAAGATTTGAGCTTGCCTAGGAGAGCTTCAGTGGTAATCTCATTTAGACTTCTAGCATCTTTGATTGGCCAGATTCTTGAATCCCAAGTGCTGGGGAAGCACATTAGGATTTTGTCATTCTGCTCAGTCAATGAGATTTCTTTATCCAGAGTATTTAACTCATTGATAATCAGACTTAGTCTATTGTATATGTCAGCCACTGATTCAACTTCTCTCTTTTTTAAATTCTCATATTGGCTTATAAGATGGGATCTCCTGCCTTTCCTTTCATCAGCAGACCCTGAGACAATTTCAGAGAGTTTGTCCCAAATTCCTTTGGCTGAGTTGTATTCAGCTACCTTCTGAAATATCTCATCAGACATTGTCTAAGCTAAGATATTCATGGCCTTGGCATCTGCAGTCTTCCACTTCTTTATTTCAGCATCTGTTCCTGAAGGAGGTGGAACAACATTTGTACTTGAGCTTGCTGGTGGACTTGGGCACACTGTTAAAACAGAATTAAATATGTCTTCATCAATAAAGTTCATATAAAGTCTAATCATTGATTTCCAAAGTGCAAACTTGGATAGATTACACACTGGAGGCCTGGTGCTTGCATAATCTTTGTTCTGTGCCATGTCTTTTTATAAAATTAAATATAATGAAAATAACCCTCTTAAAAGATTGATCTTATCAAGGATCTTTTGGTTCAGGTGTTAGCCTGTATGAACAACCAACCTCCCTCTGATACCAATTGAAAGTGAGGGTAAGATCTATCTTAACTCTAGAGGGGGGTGAATAGAGTATTTTAAAGTAAATTTACAATTTAAAAATGCACAGCAGTAAAGGCTTAATTTATGTATAGGTGTAAGGTGCTTTGATGTAGAAAATAAAACTAAAGCAGTAAAACAACAACCACAGCACACATCAAAGAATATCCACAAAAAACCAGAGGACATAAGGAACTATAGTGGTTCCCCAAAAACCTGGGTACATCCACTCTTCTACCACCCTTGGTAGGAATCCACTGCAGGATGAGTTGATCAGGTGTTCTGGGCACCAATGGGCTTTTGATAAGGTGCTCAAAAACCAAACTAGATTTTTTGATCAGGTGTCTTGCCACCACTGAGTTTTGACAAGGCTCTCAGAACCAGAATCATGACTTTTAAAGGGAGTTTTGATAACCCTTTTACAGCAGGAAAAGAAAATGGAAGAGGTGAAGTTGTCTTCTCTGTCTCAATCACTGAGAGAAGACTTAGTGGATTGATTGAGTTGTCAAAGCTCCCCCTGAGAAAGATGAGAGCTTTGCTAGGGTGATAGGTCTTCAGAAGCTTCAGATCTCCAGCAGAAGATGGTTTCAACAGAGGCTGAAATATGAATTGTCTGGAGTCCTTGATGTTGAAGCTATGATCACTTTTCAGTATGCCAATATTCAACTAATTCTCCAGGATTGATCACTTGATTTTTTTGAATTGATCTCACTATCCCGTGAATCTGTACTGAGAATTTCTTGTTGTAGATAGTCTATTCTTGTGTAGTCTCTTGTTGTATATCTGTCAGACTAGAAAATATGATTTATTCTCTGATGATCCTCTATCCAAGATAGCCGTTAGCAGTCAATAAATGTCTTCCATTAATGTTTTGTCTTCTGGAGGAAAGTCCAATAAACATTCTCTGATAAATCCCTTGAAACTTGCTCCAGAATAAATGAAAACGGCTAGCAGATCTCTTGAAATAAATGCTGAGAGAATTTGAAAAACATTCCAAAAGCTGACTGAATTTGAATCCTCAAAGTCGTCGATCTCTCAGGAAAAACGTCGATCTGAGCTCTACGATCGTCAACCTAAGCTCAGAGATTGAAATGATCATCAGATAGAAAACGTCGACTTGAGCTCGAAGATCGTCGACCGGAGCTCAGCGATCTGAAGAATAAGCTGAAGGCAGATCGTCAATCTGAGCTCGAAGATCGTCGACCGGAGCTCGACGATTTAGCAGAGTTGAGCTCAGAGAGCGTCGAACGGAGTTCGATGTTTCGTCGACCTAAGCTCGACGATAATTATCTTTGCCTCAGCTCTAAGTCTGAATCCTTGAATGGTCCTGGGGGCAGCTTCAAACCTAAGTTCTAAGCCCTAGACTCATTCTAACTTGACCTTTTCAACTATACATCTAGGTCAAACTGATTTCCTAAAAACATAGTGATCCTTGCCCAAATTAGTAATAGGGTGTTCCAACAATCCTGAACAAGCAACATCTCAGGGGGAGATTTTGCTACCATCAAATCCACAAGTCTTCTCAGTTGTTTGAATTGAGAAAGATAAGACACAATCATTCTCTCACCCCCACTGTAAAAAGGGTTTTTCATCTCACTTCAAAAGTGATTCCTGGTTGCAAGTCTCCTGATCAAAAGACTTGAGGTTTGGTTGTTGAGCACCTGATCAAAAGATCATTTGTGTCAGATGCCTGATCAAAACTCTGAGTGGATTCCTACAAGGGTGGTAAAAGAGTGGACGTACCCAGGTTGGGGAACCACTATAAATTCTTGTGTTGTCTGGTTGCCCCTTTTTCTCTTTATTCTTGCTGTGGCTGTGTTATTTAGGTTTTTTGTGATTTCATTTATTTCATTTGATATTCTGTGATACAGTACCTGAGTTTAGGAGTACTTCTTATAGTTAAGAAAAAGTTTTAAATATACCTGCATACTTTATTCACCCCCCTATAAAGTATATCAGATCTAACCCTTACTTTCAAGATGTGCCATTGATGCTCAACTTATCCAACTTTAATTCTTCACCTATAGATATAGAGGATCTTGGCAACTCATTGTGAATCATAGAAGACTCATCAAATACTACATTGACAAACTCTTTTACTACTTGATTATTCAAGTTGTAGACTTTATAGGCTTTGTTGTGGTTACTATACCTAACAAAAATTCTCTCATAGGATTTGGCAGCAAACTTTATCAAGTAGGACTTCTCATTGTTAAGCACAAAACATTTTCTTCCAAAGATCCTGAAATATGCAAGATTTGATTTTCTGCCTTTCATAATCACATTGAGAGTGTTCTTGTGATACTTGTTGATAGTGGCTCTATTCATTACATGACAAGCAGTGTTCACTACCTCAGCCCAGAAGTATTTTGGGAGAGAGGTGTCATTGAGCCTTCTAGCCTCTATGAGAGTTCTGTTTTTTTTTACTTTCAGCTATCCCATTTTATAGGGGTGTTCTTGGAGAAGAAAACTCCTGAAATATACCTTGCTCTTTACAGATGTAACGACCCCATCCGTTAAATGACGTATAGTAGAAGGTCCGGCCGGGGCCCCACACTATATGCCACAAACAGACGGTGAGGTCACAGGATAATACCAAACCAAACACGAATCCTAACTCAGAGCATTCTAGCGGAAGCTTTAAGTAGTATTTTGAACTCTAACCAGGAATGTCCAATATATAAACCACATTTATATATAATCACGGAATGTACACAAATACATAGAGTTTGGCCTTAAGGCCTTACAGTTCCTCTTTTTACAACGTATGGTTTACAAACCTCGGCGCGCAGGCCGGCCATACATGAGTAAAAGCAAATAAGCAAAACATTCGCTTAGCCTTCAAGGGCTAGCCGCAGCAGCAGCAGCAACAGCAGTAGGGCTTCAGCCCTTCACTTACCACTTGGCTCTCCAGCACCTACAAGGGAACAATCCACCCAACCGGTGGCAAACAATGCAACGGTCAGCATTCAGCTGACCCAATTATAACAATCTTACCCCTTTCTCGGGGCATTAGCATTCTTTCCCTGCAAAGCATGGCATCATCATATAGCAACTATGTGCGCGCAGGCACATTCAAGCCATCACAACTATCGGACACACGGCCCGACAGTCCGTGCACTCAGGGCACATTCTCGGTGTACCGGAATACCAGGGTCAACACCACCGTCTACACGGTATTTGAGCATTCTAGTCTTTCCGGCGCGCGGGCCTAAGACTCTCATTAGGCGCTCCAACAAAACCTATAACCAGGCTTCCAAGTCGGACGGACCTAACGCAGGTACGGATCAGCCACCCCCCGTTGCTCAAGTCGCCGTGCCACCTCGAATACGGAAGTATCTATGGCTATTTATAGGCGCGGGTCGGTTTCACCTTTCCTATTCGGCAATCTGCCTTTTCATCGAGTTGCAGCCCAACGGCTCAACCGCTCATAAAGTGGCAACGCACGGCCACAAGAGTTGCATCCAACCCTCTTCATTTCCTGGACATCATCCAGTACTTCCTGCTGCACCAAGCAATAGGTAGGCACAAGGCAACACAAGCCATAATCACGGAGCCTTCTCCGATATGCAAACCAGCATCACCAATCCAGACCATGTCCAGATGGGCTTCACACAGCATGCCTAGAGCCGTACTCCAATTCCGGCCTCTAATAAGGGGGACTTCACATATCTACCCCAAGGGACACCACAACCCACCGCACACTCGCGGGGAAGGGTTTTCCCTATGCAATGCAGAAAAGAAGGACTTCACATGTCCAAGAAGGGAGATCGTTACCCTTGTCGATCTCTTGGGAGCCATCGAAAACTAGCCGGTGAGAAAGAACCGCAGCAGCCTTGCCTTCACAACGCCGGCTTCGGATCACGAATCGGACCACGGGAACTCCGCCGGTGGCTTGATCTCCGCCTCCTTCTTCTTCCTCCTCTCTCTTTCTCTCTTCCTTAAGCACATGAAGAATGAATCTTCATCAGCCTTCACGAATTAAATCCAGCCAGGAAACCACCTGAGCCCTTGGATCAAAAGAGATAAATCTGAACGGCCACGATTTGCCCAAAAACCCATTTTTGGCTGACACGGCCTGTGACACGCCCGTGTCACAGGCCGTGTACCCTTAAGCGGCACACACGGTAATCGTACCGACTGAGATTTACCAGAACACGGGCATCGACACGCCCGTGTCGAACCTGACACGCCCGTGTCATTCCTGAGACACGCCCGTGTCACCCCTGCCTCATCGAGCTGCAAGCAGTACACGGGTCGGAACACGGCATCAGACACGCCTGTGTCCAACCTGACACGCCCGTGTTCAAGGCTTGGTTCAAGGCCGTGTAATCTTCTGACTCGGGCCACATTTTTATTTGCATGACACGCCGTGGGACACGCCCGTGTCCCAGGCCGTGTACCCCCGACACGCCCTGGGACACGCCCGTGTCCCAGGCCGTGTAACCTGACCTGCACCTCAAAATTATTTTGAGTCTTTTTGGGGTCTTTTTGGGGTGTTACAACCCTCCCCCCCTTAACAAAATTTCGTCCCGAAATTTGCACGGTAAGGAAACAAGAACCAGCAATGCTATAACTTGATAACTATGTTACAACAAAATGTACACGGTCTACAGTTTATACAAATAACTCGGGAAATTCAGCTCGCATGGTCTGCTCTCGCTCCCATGTTAGCTCTTCACGGCCACTATTGTCCCATCGGACCTTGACCATCCCGATCACTTTGTTCCGCAACTATTTCTCGGCTTGATCCTCGATCCGAATGGGTCTAACCCTCGTCGTTAGCCCATACTCGACCGGTACCCGATCATTCTCCACTACTTGAGCTGGATCCTTCACCGCCTTACGAAGTACTGAGATGTGAAATACATCATGTAATCCACCCAAGTCTGCTGAAAGTGCTAGTCGATAAGCAGCTTCCCCAACTCGCTCCACCACCTCAAACGGACCAAGACACCTCGGACTTAGCTTTTTCAAACGCCGAATCCTGGACACGCCTTTGAAGGGTTTGATCTTCAAATATACCCAATCACCCATCGCGAACTCCACGTTCCGGTGTTTGGCATTGTAGTACTTTGCTTGATGATCTTGGGCTATCAATAGCCTCTCCCGAATAGAGCATATGAGCGAGGTAGCTTCTTCGACTTCCTTTTTCCCACTCAGCTTAGATTCGCCTGCTTCTGCCCAAGCTAACGGTGTACGGCATTTCAGACCATATAAAGCTTCAAATGGCGCCATACCAATACTCGCTTGGTAGCTATTATTATAGGCAAATTCGACAAGAAATATATAATCTTCCCATCTCTTACCAAAATCTAGGGCGCACATGCGGAGCATATCCTCCATCGTTCTGTTGGTTCGTTCAGTCTGGCCATCCGTTTGGGGATGAAAGGCCGTACTAAACGCTAACTTTGTACCCAACATTTGATGAACGAGCCGTCAATCATTCGATGTGAACCGCCCATCACGGTCACTAACGATGCTCCGGGGAACACCGTTCAGTCGAACAACCTGCTCCACATAAAGCTTGGCCAAGGTTTCCACTGAATCATCTCTTCTGTTTGGAAGGAAGTGCGCCACTTTTGTCAACCGGTCCACAATCACCCAGATTGAATCATGACCGCGTTGAGATCTCGGCAACCCATGCACGAAATCCATCAAAATATCATCGAACTTCCACTCCGGAATAGGAAACGACTTCAGGAAACCGCCAGGCTTCTGGCATTCTGCTTTCACTAACGCACAGGTATTGCATTCAGCCACATAACGTGCGCCATCTTTCTTTAATCCGGGCCACCAGAACAGCTTTTTCAGATCTCTGTACATCTTTGTGCTCCCTGGGTGAACTGAGTACTTTGCAAAGTGAGCTTCGTACATCAACTCTTCCCTCAATTTACCCACACTCGGGACGCACACTCGACCATTTCTTCTTAACAAACCATTATCCCAAGAGAATTGGTCATCCGGCCCATCTTTTGCATAGCGCTGGAGGCTTTCATCAAGCTCCGTTGCTCGCCGAACTCTGTCCGTAAGGTCATATTGCACCTCCGTCCAGTTCAAGCATGCATCGGTTGACGAACCCTTGTCAACACAAGATATCTCCAATGCTTCCAATTCCTGGATTAAACGCTGATCATGCCTCTGCAACCAGCTTGCCCGTACCGGAGTCTTTCGACTCAAAGCATCAGCGACCACATTTCCCTTCCCGGGAGTATAGTGAATCTCGAAGGTGTAGTCCCCAAGGAACTCCATCCATCTTCGTTGTCGCATATTCAGATCCTTCTGATCCAACAAATACTTTAGGCTTTTATGATCTGTATAGATATCCACTTTAACTCCATATAGATAGTGCCGCCACAACTTGAGCGCAAAGATTACCGCCTCCAACTCCAAATCATGGACGGGGTAATTCCGCTCATGCACTTTCAACTGGCGTGAGCCATAAGCAATCACTTTACCAAACTGCAGAAGAACGCAGCCTAAGCCGCTCCCGGAAGCATCACTATAGATCTCATACCCATCTGTACCACATGGCGATGTCAACACAGGCGCCGTGGTCAAACGACTCTTCAATTCTTCAAAAGCTCGCGCGCACTCCGGCGTCCAAATGAACTTTTGATCTTTTCTCGTCAGCGTGGTCAGAGGTAAAGCAATCCGTGAGAAGTTTTCCACAAATCGTCTATAGTAGCCCGCAAGTCTAAGGAAGCTCCTGACCTCAGCCACTGAAGACATCACTGGCCAATCTCGGATGGCACTTATCTTCAACGGATCCACCGCGATACCTTCTCCGCTTACCACATGGCCTAAAAAGGCTACTGAAGAGAGCCATAACTCACATTTTGAGAACTTGGCAAAAAGCTTATTCCTCCGCAGGGTATGCAAGACCAACCGCAAATGGTTTGCGTGATCCTCTTCCGACTGAGAGTATACTAAGATGTCATCGATAAACACAATAACAAACAAATCCAAGTACTCTCGGAACGTTCGATGCATTAGGTCCATAAATACCGAAGGCGCATTACATAGGCCAAATGGCATTACCGTGAACTCATAATGACCGTAGCGTGCTCCAAATGCCGTCTTGGGAATGTCACCTTCCCTAATCCGCAGCTGATAATATCCCGATTTCAAATCCAATTTGGAATAGACCGTTGATCCTGCCAGCTGATCAAAGAGGTCATCAATCCGCGGGATCGGATATTTGTTTTTCTCCGTCAGCTTATTCAATTCGCGGTAGTCAATACACAACCGTAAGCTACCGTCTTTCTTTTTCACAAATAGAACAGGCGCGCTCCAAGGTGACATACTTGGGCGTATATATCCCTGCTCCAACAACTCTTGCAATTGGACTTTCAACTCAGCCATCTCTTTTGGCGCAATGCGATATGGAGAGCGGGCCACAGGTTTCGCACCTGGCACCAACTCAATAGAGAAGTCAATCTCCCGCTGGGGTGGTAACCCAGGAAGATCTTTAGGAAACACATCGGCAAACTCTGACACAACTAGTACTTCACCGACACTGGCCTTTGGCTCAACAGCCTGAATTAGCGTGAAGAATAACTCCGCGCCCTTCCGAACAGCATTGACGACTTGGAGTGCAGACAACAGAGTCCCGCCAACTCCTTGCATACCAGCGAACTTCGTCACAAGTCCGGTATTCTGGCCCAGTGTAATCTCCTTGGAGTTGCAATCAATAAAGGCACGCTGCTCCGAGAGCCAGTCCATACCAAAGATCACATCAAACTCCGACAACGGTAGCACAGCTGCACTCAAACCGAAATCCCGACTTCCTATTTGCACATCCACATCGCAAGCCCTATCCGCAAGCATCACACAGCCATTCGGCAATAGCACCCTTGTACTATCCACCGTCACATGACTTGGTGCCCCAATGCGAGATACGAAATCCTCAGACAGAAAAGAATGCGAAGCACCCGTATCAAACAGGGCTCTCGCCAAATTATTCCGAATCAGGACAAAGCCTGCAGCACACACACATGCACAAGCTATACATAACCAAAAACAATAGCACATAAGCAAGTAAGCTAACTCAACTCGTACCTGTGACGACGTCACTTTGCTTAATCGCTTCCTGCTGGCCAAGCTGATAGATTCGGGGTTGTGCCTGAGACGCAGAGGAATCAACCACCGCTTTGCCCTTCTCAGCATACGACGCACCCGGTTTCTTATCCCCTTTGGGCTGAACAACCCGACAGTCACGAGCTATATGCCCCACTCGGCCACAGTTATAGCATGTACGAGAATTCGGCCTTGATGTCGCTCCCGACACAACGGTCGAAGTCACTTGCCCAGACGGCTTGGACCTCTTGCCCCCTTTCTTCTGGTAAAACGATTTGCTCGGGCGAGGTGCTTGTACCTCTGGCTTTGACACAACTAAGCCCTTGTTCCCTTGCACCCGCCGCATATCCTTCTCCAACGCACACGCAGTATCAACCAACGCCTGAAACCCTTGGTTCACTGAACTCGAAAGCAGGAATCGCAACTCATCCCGCAATCCTTCATAGAACCGATTCGTTTTCCTTTGGTCATCCGCGAAGATTGTGCCCGCATACCGTCCCAACCTGGTAAACTCATGCAAGTAGATATCCACACTATCTTCCCCTTGCTTTAACCGTTGGAACTCATTTTCCATAGCAATGCGTTGCGCCGCTGGGACATGTTTCGCCAGAAATATTCGAGAGAACTCCTCAATCGACACTTGCGTTAATTGCCTGCCCGCCAAATGGTGTACCTCAACCTCGTCCCACCACAACCGCGCCTCTCCTTCAAGCATGAAGGTGGCCAAGGTGACCTTTAGAGTTTCCTCCGCCCTGATCGCTGTCATTATCCTCTTGACACGAGATAACCAATCTTCCGCCTGCATTGGGGATCCCATTCCCGCAAACGTAGGAGGACTGAAGCTCATGAATTGCTTCAACTGTCGGTCAGCTGCTCGTGGATCTACAGCCTCAATCGGCTCGGGTCTTACAACAACACGAACTGGCTCGACTGCCGACTGCGCTTGCCCGGTCGGCTGAATCATGGCAAATAGAGCCTCAGCAACTAAACGAACAGTTTCCGCAGATGGAGGAGGTGTTGGCACCTCAGCTGGTGCCGCACTCTCATCAGAGTGCTGGGGCTCAGACTGCCCAGCACCACTACGCGTCACCTATAGGTGGACAAGACACACATTAGCGAACGTATGCAAGCAAAACAACACAAAAAGGAACGCGCAGATTCCTCAAACAAGATTTTGTACATTCCTTAGTGGACATTCCAGAGTTCATTAGCGTTACAGCAGGGCGCATAAACACGCGCTCGCCACCCCATAAAAGAATTTGTCCACGAATTCGATAGAGGAAGACCGAACGAAGCTGATACCAAAATGTAACGACCCCATCCGTTAAATGACGTATAGTAGAAGGTCCGGCCGGGGCTCCACACTATATGCCACAAACAGACGGTGAGGTCACAGGATAATACCAAACCAAACACGAATCCTAACTCAGAGCATTCTAGCGGAAGCTTTAAGTAGTATTTTGAACTCTAACCAGGAATATCCAATATATAAACCACCTTTATATATAATCACGGAATGTACACAAATACATAGAGTTTGGCCTTAAGGCCTTACAGTTCCTCTTTTTACAACGTATGGTTTACAAACCTCGGCGCGCAGGCCGGCCATACATGAGTAAAAGCAAATAAGCAAAACATTCGCTTAGCCTTCAAGGGCTAGCCGCAGCAGCAGTAGCAACAGCAGTAGGGCTTCAGCCCTTCACTTACCACTTGGCTCTCCCGCACCTGCAAGGGAACAATCCACCCAACCGGTGGCAAACAATGCAACGGTCAGCATTCAGCTGACCCAATTATAACAATCTTACCCCTTTCTCGGGGCATTAGCATTCTTTCCCTGCAAAGCATGGCATCATCATATAGCAACTATGTGCGCGCAGGCACATTCAAGCCATCACAACTATCGGCCACACGGCCCGACAGTCCGTGCACTCAGGGCACATTCTCGGTGTACCGGAATACCAGGGTCAACACCACCGTCTACACGGTATTTGAGCATTCTAGTCTTTCTGGCGCGCGGGCCTAAGACTCTCATTAGGCGCTCCAACAAAACCTATAACCAGGCTTCCAAGTCGGACGGACCTAATGCAGGTACGGATCAGCCACCCCCCGTTGCTCAAGTCGCCGTGCCACCTCGAATACGGAAGTATCCATGGCTATTTATAGGCGCGGGTCGGTTTCACCTTACCTGTTCAGCAATCTGCCTTTTCATCGAGTTGCAGCCCAACGGCTCAACCGCTCATAAAGTGGCAACACACGGCCACAAGAGTTGCATCCAACCCTCTTCATTTCCTGGACATCATCCAGTACTTCCTGCTGCACCAAGCAATATGTAGGCACAAGGCAACACAAGCCATAATCACGGAGCCTTCTCTGATATGCAAACCAGCATCACCAATCCAGACCATGTCTAGATGGGCTTCACACAGCATGCCTAGAGCTGTACTCCAATTCCGGCCTCTAACAAGGGGGACTTCACATATCTACTCCAAGGGACACCACAACCCACCGCACACTCGCGGGGAAGGGTTTTCTCTATGCAATGCAGAAAAGAAGGACTTCACATGTCCAAGAAGGGAGATCGTTACCCTTGTCGATCTCTTGGGAGCCATCGAAAACTAGCCGGTGAGAAAGAACCGCAGCAGCCTTGCCTTCACAACGCCGGCTTCGGATCACGAATCAGACCACGGGAACTCCGCCGGTGGCTTGATCTCCTCCTCCTTCTTCTTCCTCCTCTCTCTTTCTCTCTTCCTTAAGCACATGAAGAATGAATCTTCATCAACCTTCACGAATTAAATCCAGCCAGGAAACCACCTGAGCCCTTGGATCAAAAGAGATAAATCTGAACGGCCACGATTTGCCCAAAAACCCAATTTTTGGCTGACACGGCCTATGACACGCCCGTGTCACAGGCCGTGTACCCTTAAGCGGCACACACGGTAATCGTACCGACTGAGATTTACCAGAACACGGGCATCAACACGCCCGTGTCGAACCTGACACGCCCGTGTCATTCCTGAGACACGCCCGTGTCACCCCTGCCTCATCGAGCTGCAAGCAGTACACGGGTCGGAACACAGCATCGGACACGCCTGTGTCCAACCTGACACGCCCGTGTTCAAGGCTTGGTTCAAGGCCGTGTAATCTTCTGACTCAGGCCACATTTTTATTTGCGTGACATGCCCTGGGACACGCCCGTGTCCCAGGCCGTGTACCCCCGACACGCCCTGGGACACGCCCGTGTCCCAGGCCGTGTAACCTGACCTGCACCTCAAAATTATTTTGAGTCTTTTTGGGGTCTTTTTGGGGTGTTACAACAGAACCTTTGTATGCTTTCAGATTAAAATTCTGTGTCATGATCACTTCTGATTTTGACCACAGAACAGTCCTTTTCATTCTAAATTTGCTTAACAAAGGTCACAAAGATGTTAAAGGTTTCATACCTTTTCTTAAGAAAGAATACCCAAGCAAATTTGAAATAGTCATCAACTATCACAAGAGTGTAGACTTTCCTACCTAGACTGTGAACTGGCATAGGACCAAATAAGTCTATATGCAGGAGGTATAAACACCTCTTAGAATCCTTGGCCCCAATGCTCTTAAAGGAGGCCTTTGTGTGTTTGCCCTTTTGGCATGCAGAGCAAATGCCCTTTTTGATGCATTTCAGATTGGGTCCATTTTTTACTAGCTCTTCACTGAAGTGCTTCCTGATTGCCTTGTAATTCAAGTAAGAAGGCCTCTTTTTCCATTGCACACAAAAAGAGACTTTTTCATTTGCAACAAGACACACTAGAGAGTATGTACATATACATATGAAATTTAAACGGTAAATATTTCCACTCCTAGTGCCTGTCAAAATGACCTCGTGGTCACTTGACCTTTTGATCAGACACTTATACTTATGGAAGATAATGACATAGTCAATATCACATAGTTGGCTTATGCTAATCAGGTTGTGTTGTAATCCTTCTGCATAACTACTTTTATAATGGAGACTATAACATTGGTAATCATAACATAGCCTTTGGTAACTCCTCTATCTGAACCACCAAAGATGACTTTAGGTCCATTCCTCACTGGAGTATAATCCTTTAGATGGCTCTTTGTTCCTGTCATATGTTTAGAACACCCACTGTCCAAGTACCATATTGGCATTTGATGGGTACTTGGACTACCCTACAATCACATATTAATTTACCTTAGGAACTTAAAAAGGTTTGGGTCCTTGATTCATGTTAGCTTGGGAATTACTATGTCTACCTGCAGATGCCCTAATAGGAAGACTCACACTTGCCCTTGACACACTTAGGTTGTGCCAACAATCTATGGCAAAGTGACCCACCTTGCCACAACACAAACACTCACAGATATTATATCTCCTCTTCTGAATAGCCTTTGAGGTATATAAGCCATCAGTTTTTATCTATTCAGAGGGGAGAGCAACAACCTTCTTCTTATTTCTTTCAGCAAAAATTTGACTGAAAGTATGTCTGCCAATAGGTACAGTTGGAATATTATGATTTACACCAACAAATGTCTTCTTTGTAGCTGACATGATGTTGATGGCATCAAAAATAGTCAAGTGTGATTTGATAACTGTCTTCCTCACAATCTTACTCTTTATAAGAGGAACTTCGGGGTTTTCCACTGTCTTGCCCTTAAGAGTGGGTGCTGGAGCACGAAACACAAATGGTCCATGGTGGGCCATTTAAATTTCCTCATGGGGAGCCTTCAGTGCACTCAATCCCGTACCATTTCTTCTTGAAAGTCACAATAGTGTCAACTACCTTCACCTATGGGGGGATAGGTGATTTGCAGTCTTTTTGCAGAATTAAAAATTTACCTACACAATAAAAGAAAACAAACAAAGCACAGAAAGACACGGGCAGTTATAGTGGTTCCCCGATTTGGGTACGTCCACTTTCCCCCTTCGACCTATCTCCCAACAAGGGACGACTCGGTCACTTCACCAACCGGATTGAAATCCAATCCTCACACAAATGGAAGGAACCCTTCAGACCGAAGGAGTCACCACTCCTCCACCACGGGTTGCACCCAACCCTTACGATGAGGAACCAACGTTCCTTTACAACAAAAGTAAAAATGGAATGTATAAAATACAAACTACTTTTGGAGCGCTAGGTGTCCCTCTTCGTTCGATGACGCGTTCTTGAAGAGGACGAAGAGTCCACGACCGTAGCTCTCACTTGGAAAGGATCTCCTCGAGATCGGCGGAGACAAAGATTGCGGCGGCAATTCTTTCAAGATCGGCGGCGGCACAGATTGTGGCAGCGATTCTTTCGAGATCCAACCTTCGTAGCAAAGCTAGCAAGGTCTACCAACGGTCTTACTTGGATCGATCGTCTCAATCGATTCGGAAGGGGAGGGTATTCCCGTTCAACAAATCAAGAGACAAAGGATCTCAAGATAGACACGTGAGACACGTTGCTTGGCTAAGCTTCTATCGTCGGGAGATCAGGAAGAATCCACGATCGGCGGCGGCGACAACTTGATGCGCGGAGACGGAGGCGGAAGAGAATACGCGATACGCTAGGTCAAATCCGGCGGCCCTTTCTTTTCGTATGTCTGGATTGTCTTTACTGTTCAAAATACACGATTATATATACTGTAGGTCATCCTTTATGACCGTTGTGGGCCCCACCAAAAGTAGCCCTAAATCCGGTTCAAAACAGCGCCTATACATTTGGTCCGGTCTAGCGCGCCAACGAAAATCGCCTAAGGAAAATTCGGCGGGAATCATTGGCGATTCTCGACGAATCGGCGAGAATCACTAATGATTCCCGTCGAATTCTACTTAGAAGAATTATTAGCTGAATAGCTTGCCAACCGAAAAGAATCGTTGAGAGTCATCATCCATTCTCGACGAATCGTCGAGAATGCAGAGTCATTCTCGACGATTCGTCGAGAATCACTTAATGACTCTCGACGATTCTAACTTAGCATGAGTTTTGCACGCGTTGAGTCAGCCGGGGGTAGATGGCGAGAATCGGCTAGTGATTCTCGACGAATCGGCGAGAATCACTAGTGATTCTCGTCGAATCGGCGAGAATCACTTAGTGATTCTCATCGAATCTCACTTACACTATTTTTCGTCTCTCTTCCCATGAGCTGGTCTTTAGCCCATCCTTGCTCCTTGTCTGCTCAAGATTTATCACAGCCCTGTACTTGAAAATAAGTACACTCCAATAGAGAGAGTACACGTAAGCCAACACACTGCTCTGCTTAACGAGGGATTACGTTGCGCAGACCCGTGTATATTGACCCACTGCACCCTGACATTGGTGTGTACTTAGCGTGGAATAACTGCAAGCACATCTTGATAGAAAATCATCAAATACATTATCTATTCACCTTAGCTTGTTCAGGAGCTTCTTCAAATCAGGTACATTGTGGATACAATACCCAACAATCTCCCCCTATTTGAAGAAGCCTAAACCCTACAAACTAAGGTGAATAGGACATATGGGAATGAAAATCATAAACGAAGAATCCAGTTGAGAGAGAAATTCAATAACAATTTCTTGAGAGCATACTTATTACTTGGAGCCACCTTAGCCTTAGCCGAGAGGGTAATCTCCCCTTTTTCGGCTTCTGCAAATCTGGGACTTCACTTGGAGCCACATGCTCCCCCTCAGATCTTTCATCCATGCTCGAGCTTGAGTTCCTTGCTGATGCTCCCCCTTGATCCAAGAGCCTTGAGCTGTACAGTCTCTACTCTTCATAGTTCAGCATGCCGAGTTCAGTTTTGAAGAGACTTAACTTGGCCTCGTCTAGGGGCTTTGTGAAGATATCTGCAACCTGCTTATCCGTGGGGACATAGCAGAGAGATATGTCTTTATTTTCCACATGCTCCCGAATAAAGTGATAGCGCACTTCAATATGCTTCATTCTGCTGTGCGACACGGGATTGTTTGTAATTGCTATTGCGCTTGATGAGTCGCAATACATTGGAACTTCGCTGAACTGCAAGTTATAATCTTTGAGCTGATTTCTGATCCATAGAAGTTTTACACAACAGCTGCCTGCTGAGATGTACTCAAATTCAGCTGTGGAGGTTGCGACACAATTCTGCTTCTTGCTGTTCCATGAAATAAGCCTTCTTCCGAGGAATTGACACGTCCCGGAAGTGCTTTTCCTATCATCCCTGCATCCTGTAAAGTCAGCATCTGAAAAGCCTATCAGCTCGACATCATTGTTTCTTGGGTACCACAAACCAAGATTTGGTGTACCTTTAAGGTATCTAAGAATCCGCTTTGCAGCGACATAATGAGATTCCTTAGTGTTCACCTAATATCTGGCACAAACGCATGTGGAAAACATAATATCCGGTCTACTAGCAGTAAGATAGAGCAGGGATCCAATTATGCTTCTGTACTGGGTTTTATCAAAAGATTTCCCTTTCTCATCCTTGTCCAGAGACACAGTGGATCTCATTGGAGTCCTCATAGAGGTTGCACTCTCCATTCCGAATTTCTTGAGGATTTCATTTGTGAACTTCGTCTGAGAGATGAAAATCCCATCCTCAGACTGTTTCACTTGAAGTCCAAAGAAAAACTTCAGTTGTCCCATACTACTCATTTCAAACTTCCCTTGCATAAGTTTGGAAAACTTCTTGCAAAGGTTGTTATCCATTGACCCGAATATTATGTCATCGACATAGATTTGCACCAGCAAAATCTTGCCTTTGACTTCCCTAAGAAACAATTTTTTATCTATTTTTCCACTCGAGAACTTGTTCTCAAGAAGAAAACTAGACAGAGTCTCATACCAAGCTTGAGGAGCTTGTTTCAAGCCATATAACGCTTTATTAAGAAAATAAACATGATTGGGGAACGTTGAGAGAACAAAGTTGTCAACCTAAATCACCTAGAGGGGGGTGAATAGGTGAAATACGTGCCAAATGCGGAATAAAAAATTAACACAGCACAGATAAGTAATCAAGCAATCACACAGACGACAAGAGATTTACAGTGGTTCCCCAATCTTGGGTACATCCACTTTCCTCACCAATCTAGCAAATCACTAGACTCGGCTACTCCACTATCTCGGATTGCAAACCAATCCTACACCTCGGAACTACGTTCCTACAAAACTCGATCCCAAACGGATCTACACTCGGAAGATAAAACTTCCTACCACTCGGAGATAAATCTCCTACAATGAAAATGTTTGAAGAAAAACACAGACAAAATAATACAAATCTGGATCTTTGGCTTTATCTTCTTCATTGATAGCTTTCGACTTGGACAGAAAAAGGTTGAAGAAGACTTGACCAAAATCCGGAGATCTGAAATCTAGAATCACCACGATCGAATAGAAATATCAGAGATAGATGAAGCACGACGTGATCGGATGATTCTTCTTGAGTCTGGATCGCTGGAGAAACTGAGATCGATAGCAGCGGTGTGAGAATGATGATCCAGAGCTTCTTCCGAAAACAGTAATAGCGGCGGACAGAAAGATTAGGGTTTTCGGGATTTTCTCTTTCCAAAAAAAATAGTCTCTGTAAACGCGTGTTTAGTCAAGTCTGAAAAGACATATTTATAGGTGGTTTCCAACGGTCATAAACATAATTAAGGATGACACGTGGACCAATCAGAAAGGACTATTTGAAAGTACACAAAGAAACTTGACTTAGAGAAATTTAGGAAATTCGAACAGACATACTCGAGAGACAGAGACATACTCGAGTAAGAGGTTACAGACTCGAGTGGGTATGAGGAATATACTCGAGTATCAAGATAGAAACTACTCGAGTGATTTAGGGATCAATACTCGAGTGACTTAGAGAACCTACTCGAGTATGAGCAAATATACTCGAGTATAAGCACTTAGAAAAATTTCTCAGATAAGACTTGAAGAACTACTCGAGTATAAGAGTTTGAGATACTCGAGTATGGGGAAGATAGACTACTCGAGTATCTAAGGAAAACTACTCGAGTGACCACTAACCTACTCGATTATGAAAAACATTCTACTCGAGTACATAGTTACTTACTCGAGTATTTCAGAGAACTACTCGGGTATGAGGACTTAGAAACTTTCTAGGATAAGAAGTCCAGATCTACTCGAGTATAACCAGAACGCTTACTCGAGTAACTAACCATCTACTCGAGTATAAGGTATCACTTACTCGAGTGAAGGAAAATCTACTCGAGTATAAGCTTTCATACTTGAGTAAATAGAGAATCCACTCGAGTAAGTAGTCCAACCTACTCGAGTACAGACTCACTTACTCGAGTATACGATAGAAGTACTCGAGTATGTGGACTTAGAAAATTCTTCTGAGATAGACTTCAAAACTCCATAGTCCAAGTGCATGTTGATGAAGTGTATCCCAATATAGAGGCTATACATGAGCCAACACCTTGGATCACACAATGAGGAATTACATTGTATGGTCCTGTGTTTGGTGACCCATTATAGACTGACATTGGTCTACACTTGGCAATAAGAACCTACACACATACAACTCAAACACAATATCAAATACACCTTAATTCATCTTAGTTCAAGGTCTGACTTCCTACAAATCTGAGGTATTGTGGAGACAAATCCCAACAATCTCCCCCTATTTATAGATGTCAGCATCCTTTACACTAAGGTGAATTACTTAGAGTAAAAAGAACAACAAAACATATACTGATGAAAAATAAAAATGAAGCAGGAGAAATGATAAAGATAGCCATAATTAGAATCAAATATATATATATAGAAATGTTTTCAAAAGATTAAATGTCCATTTCCACATCCTCATTCACTCAAGAAGGGGCTCCTCTATGCAGTCTTTCTCTTTTAAGCTCTTGCCTCTCCAGGTAGCTGAAAGGTTTGGGAAAATAGGTCTTGGGCCTTGGAGGAGCAGCTAGATTGTTATACCCCCAATTTCTGTCATGCAATCTGATTTTGATTTGGGATGCATCATATGCTTTCCATTCTGAGTAGCTGTAGTATTGATCTCTATTTTCACCAAAATCTGTTACCAGCTTCAAGGTATCAAGGATAAGAGACTTGGAGGTAGGAATCCAAACCTCTGCATGAATAACTTCTGGTCTACCTTCTGGAGCTGGGGCAGGCTCTTTCCTTGGTGCAGAACGGCTAGCAGAAGCGCCGTCACCATATTTTCTTTTCTTTCTAGGGGCACCCTGAGAGCTTGGAGGAAAATCATCTTGCCACACATCATCATAAGAAAGAGGAGGCTCAGTCATGTCACCAGTAGGTCTAGGTGAGAAGACTGGCACATACTCTGGAAAGTTGGCCTGATCTGGAGCACTTGAGGGAGGATGATCTTCAAGAGGATCTAGGGACTTTGGAATTATGGCAGGGTTGAGCTGGGAGTTGGGAAAATTCTGATTATGCAACCATACTGCAGTATTATAGGTATAGAATTTGACAGATTGTAGTTGAGCTAGAATGTCTGCTTTCATTTCTTTGACTAGATTATCCATAGATGCTTTAGATTGTTCAGATATTTTTTCAACTTGTTCTTTGACAATCTTCTCCCCCTTGCTGATATCTACTGATAGTTGGGCAATTGTTTCATCTCTGAATGTTCCAACTTCTTCACAAACTTTCATGACATTTGAAGCAACATCCTTTTCCAATTGAAGCTGATTATTTGCAACTGTTTCAGCTTGATCCTTGAGTAGACCTATACTGGTAATAGTATGATCAATAGCTTTGCCACCCAACTGAAACAGTCTCTTGAGCTCATCAGTGTTTGCTTGTATTTCAGCAAATCCTCTACTCATCTCAGTTTAAAGAGTAGAGATCTTGTTGTTCACTGATGCCAGAGAATCATCAAAGTATTTTCTTTGTTCACGGAGCATTTGCTCAATCTTGCTTACAAAGTCTGAGGAGCTAGGGGGATCTGAGGCTGGGGCTGAGGCTGAAGGAACAGGAGCAACCCAAGGGGGGATTTCAGTAATCTCAATTAATCTTGCAGCTCTCTTGAAAGGTGGTATCACAACTGAATCTTCTGTAGGGATGAAAGAGGGAATAGAGAAGTCTAGTGTCCTCAGAGGAGCATCCACTGGTTCTGGAGACATGTCCTCGTCATCAGACAGTAGATTAATCTCTGGATGACCTTGCTGTTTATCAGGGGACTGATAGGGAGAGGTAGGGGGTACCTTTACAGGGGAGGGAGAAGGATCCTTAGCATGGGAAGGATCTGCTTGAGAGTGATCCTCAGGAGATAGCATAACTGAATCATCTTGAAATACTGGATCATCTGTCCTGAGTTCATCAATCAGTCTGTTAATGTCTTCAGCAGTAGTGAGAAGGTTTTCTTGAGCTTGAATTTCTGAGGTGAGATCTTCTGGAGGTGGAGAAGGAGGAGGAGTAGGATCTTGGATCAGATCTTGCTGAGCAGAGTCTTCTGATGCTTTGTGCTGAGGATTAGATGAGGCAAGCTCCCCCTTAACTATTGCACCCGAGGTGGTAATAGTGTGATGTAAAGGAGGAGATGGAATCCTGTCATCTGAGACAAGGGGCTCTCTGGGCTCATCTTCTGAGGTGACAGCTGCTTTGGAGGCTTGAGTAGTGTTGAGGAGTTTGATTTCATATCTTTGGATTGAGAGGAAGGATACTTTCTTCATATGATGGAGGGGAGTGCCTTTAGATAAATCAAACACTGTATGATTGATCTCATGGAGGAGGAGTGAGATAATCCTAGCATAGCTTGGTTTTTTCACACTTTCTTTGATCTTGTCCAGTATCATCATTCCAAACTGGAATTTCTTCCGACATACTATGGCTTGCATAACATCAAAAAATTTTTGGGAAATTTCTCTGAGGGAATAGGTTTTGCATAGAAGAACTTTGGCAATCACATCCACAAGGAATTTGCCCTCTGAATTGTAATCTGCACGGCAGAACGAATATGCTTCATACGGGTTTATTCCACAGAATAAACTGGTTCTCTCGGAATCTTCAAGAGTCAAATCATCTTCTTCATCCACCACTGGCAATTTTAACAGAGTAGCTAAGGAAGTTTTGTCCAGACGGATTTTGATTCCACTAACCTTGGATTTTAGAACTGTACCATTACGCTTGACCTTCAGATTCTTGTAGAACTCCTCGACTGCAGGAAAAATGACTTTGCACGGTGTCTGGAGGATGAACGAGAGACCGGCGGTGTCGAATAGAATTAGCAGGTTTCGGAAATCATCGGAGAGGTCGGCTATACCTTCAGGGTCGAGCTCTGAGCCGATTCCGATCTTGGAGGAGGGAGCCATCGGCGATTCTGGAGTACGGAGGAGACGAAGCGACAGAGCTTTGCGGGTTCCGGAATGTGAAGCGACGACGGCTACTCGGGAGAATGAGGAGTGGAAAGGATTTCCGATTTTTCTAAATATGTATAAGACCCTAATTAGGTTTAAGTAGGAGTGATAAAATCATACCTGTTGCGGAGCGGCAAACGCTTTGGTGCGAATAGAAAAAAAATGAGAGATTCAAATTTCTGATTTCCGTATACTCGAGTAGATTTCGCCATACACGAGTATGAGATGGAGCATACCCGAGTAGATCTAGTATATACACGAGTAGGTTACCAACTACTCGAGTATGTAGATTCTATTACTCGAGTATTTCCGTTTACTCGTGTATAAGTCTCTATATACTCGAGTATATCACTTTGAAATACAATTTACTTGGGAGAAATTTTACTGCCACAGATATCTTCAACTCTGAGCCTGTCTTTGAATCCACTATCACTATTCCTCTTTGTTGAGCAGCCCGAGTTCCGTTTTGAAGAATGAAAACTTGGACTCCTCCAGCGGTTTGGTGAATATATCGGTAACTTGCCTGTCTGTGGAGACATATTGTAGATCTATGTCTCCGTTTTCCACATGCTCCCGGATGAAGTGATATCGAAGCTCTATGTGCTTTGTCCGGCTGTGGGAGACTGGGTTGTTGGCGATTGCTATTACGCTGGATGAGTCGCAGAACAGAGGAACGTTCTGGAACTTCATGTTATAGTCTTCAAATTGATTCTTGATCCATAGAAGCTGTGCACAACAGCTGCCTACAGAGATATACTCTGATTCAGCCATTGAGATGGCTACACAGTTCTGCTTCTTACTGCTCCAGGAAATAAGTCTCCTTCCGAGAAATTGGCAAGTCCCGGAAGTACTTTTCCTGTCATCTTTGCTTCCTGCAAAATCTGGCGGTTGCTCTACATACACTTCTTCCTTTATGTCACCATTCAGAAAGGCGGACTTGACGTCCATCTGATAGACGGTAAAGCCCTTAAGTGCAGCGTAGGCAAGAAATAACCTGATCGCCTCCAGTCTTGCCACTGGAGCATATGTTTGGTCAAAGTCAATTCCTTCTTCTTGACGATAGCCCTTGGCGACAAGTCTGGCTTTATTCTTTATAATTGTTCCATCTTCGTCCATCTTGTTCCGGTAGACCCATTTTGTCCCAATGACGTTCTTCCTCTTGGGTCTAGGAACAAGTGTCCAAACTTTGCATCGTTTGGACTGATTCAGCTCATCTTCCATGGCTAGAATCCAGGATGCGTCGGAGTTGGCTTCCTCAAATTTCTTTGGTTCAACCTATGACAGAAAACATAGGTGTAAATTTTCGTTAGTTGTACCTCGATGAGTTCTGACGCCATCCCGAGGATCTCCTATGATTTGGTCTAAGGGATGATCCTTCACGTGTCTGAACTCTAGAGTCCTTGCATCTGGGATCTCTTCAGCCACTGTGGTTGTATCTTCAGTTGGGATGTGTTCTTCATCTTGATCATCTACCTCTACAACAGGGGTTGTAGAGGTGATCTTGATGAACGTCTCATATTTACCTTCAGTAGGTTCATCCAAGCTGAGTTCCTTCATCTTTGTACCTGCATCTTCAATAGGCACACTAGAAGAGTTGCTTTGCAGCAGACTCGTCTCATCAAATACAAGGTGTATCGACTCTTCTACCACCAGAGTTTTTCTATTAAACACTCTATAGGCCTTACTATGGCTACTATAACCTACAAAAATACCTTCAAAGCTTTTCTCGCTAAACTTGGTAGTGCGATACTTATCGTTGTTAAGTATGAAGCACTTACAGCCAAAGATTCTAAAATATGAAATGGTTGGTTTCCTGCCTTTTAGAAGTTCGTAAGGAGTCTTATCATGGTTCTTGTTGATGAGAGCTCTATTTTGCACGTGACAAGCGGTGTTGACGGCTTCAGCCCAGAAATACTCTGGAAGTGAGGCATCACTCAACATAGTCCGGCAAGCCTCTATGAGTGTTCTGTTCCTTCTCTCAGCTACTCCATTTTGCTGTGGAGTGCGATGAGAGGAAAACTCATGAAAGATACCTTGACTTACGCAGAATTCTGTCACTTCTGATTTTGACTACGGAACAGTTGTATTCATTCTGGATTTGCCTAACAAAACTAGTGAAAGTACTGAAGGTGTCTGACTTGTGTTTCAGAAAGAACCCCCACGCAAAGAGCGAGTAATCATCCACAATAACCAACGTATATTCCTTACCTCCCAAACTTCTAACTTGCAATGGACCAAACAAGTCCATATGGAGAAGCTGCAAGCTTCTATTGGAATCCTTGCCTATTATGCTTTTAAATGAACTCCTTGTTTGCTTGCCTTTGATACAGGCATGACAAGGACTGTCCATAACACACTTGATATTAGGTGCATCACGTACTAAGTTTTGAGAGAATAGTTTATTAATAGTTTTGAGATTAATATGTGCTAGTCTCTTGTGCCATTTGTCAGCAAGAGATGCACTACTTTTTGCTAAAAGACACACTGGTGTAGACGAGTCTATACAAATGAAGTTTAAACAGAAAATATTTCTGCTTCGAGTGTCTGATAAAATAGTTTCCATTTTATCAACCGATTTTATCAAACACTTGTCAGCATGAAATTCAACCACATATCCTTTGTCGCATAGTTGGCTTATGCTGATTAGATTGTGTTCCAATCCTTCAACATAGGCTACATCCGAAAAGGATACGCTACCATTAGTAATCATACCGTAGCCTTTAGTTATTCCTCGATCTGAACCTCCAAAGATGACCTTTGGTCCGTTGCAGACTGAGGTGAAATTCTGGAGTAGGCTTCTTGTCCCGGTCATATGCCGAGAGCATCCACTGTCCAAGTACTAGATTGGCATTTTGGTGGTCTTTGGACATACCTGCAATTACAATCACTTAGCCTTAGGAACCCAAACAAGTTTGGGTCCTTGGTCTTGAGTTAGAATACTCCCCCTACGAGCATTAGCCTCGTGAGTGGTCATTCTCACGTTGCTAACTTGAGGGGTTGAAACATTTCTAGGATTGAACCAACAATCGATGCCAAAATGACCAATTTTGTCACAACACCAACAGTCGAACCTGTTGTATCTTTGCCTAGTGTATTCCTGCTTGATTTTCTTAAGTGATGGTCTAGCAGGAACTTCACTCTTGGAGGAAGAAGCTTCATGATGATGGCAGCTACATGAAGTCTTCTCCTTCATAGGCTTTTCCACAATAGGTTTTACCTTTGGTGTCTTCTTGATGTTATGACTATGAGCATAAGGTCCATAGCTTTGAAGTTGAATCTCTTCATAAGGGGCCTTAAAGACACTCTCTCCAAAGTTACGAGGACGAGTCCAACCTTGGTACCTTGACTTAGGCTTCTCGGGGATCGGCCTAGAGAAGTGTCCATAGGTGGACTCATAGTCGTATTCGTTCGTAGGAAAGATAGCTTTCTTGAACAAAATTGGTTCCAAGCGAGCTTTCCCTTTTTCTTCAGCTAGAGCCTTCTGGGCAGCCTTATTCTTTCTCTTGGCCTTGTTTATCCTAGAAGATTTACTAGAAGCACCAATGTGGCCTAAACCAGCACCCTTGGCCTTAGCTGAGAACTCAGCAACTAGTGGAAGAACTGTCTTAGGCTTGGAGAAACTCTCAACAAGTTTCTTCTCAGCCTCGAGTAGTTGTTCCAATTCTTTGATGATTTCATCTTTAAGGTCGAGGTTCTTGAGAGCTTGATTGTATTCCTCCATAGCAACATTGAAGTTCTCTTGAAGAGAATTAGTCCTAGTGACTTCTTCTCTCAAGCTGCTCTCAATAGCCTGTAGAGATTTTATCTCTTTGGCTTGAGTTTTCACGACTCTGCGACATTTTTCGTAAGCTGTGAGTAACTCCTTATACTGTCCCATGAGTTCAGATTCATCCTCAGAGGAATGGATCTCTTGCTCATTATCATCATCAGATTCAGAGAGAGGAGTGTGAGATTTTACCTCCCCAGTGAACTGGGGAACTTGTTCATCATCAGAGTGAGCCATGAGCCCGAAGTAAGCTTCCTCTACTTCACTCAACTCGGATGAGTCGGAGTCGCTGAGAGTTTTGCTCTTCTTGGCTAATAAGCTCTTCTCTGTCCTCTTCTTGTGGTATGAGGGTTTCTTTTCCTCTCTTCTTCCACCCTCTTTCTTCTTGTGAGGGCAGTCCGCGATGACGTGACCTGGCTGATTACAATAATAACAAATGATGTCAGTTGAAATCTGTTTGTTCTGTTTAGAGTTATACCTATCATGGCTACTTGAGCCTTTCTTTCGCTGATCACTGTCATGTCGTGATCTTCTGTATGAGGTATCTTTGCCTCTCCATTGCTTCTTCTTATTCAAGAACTTCTTGAACTGCCGCGAGAGCAATGAGAACTCTCCTTCAGATAGTTCTGAGCCTGAGGTGCTTGGCTCGGAGCCTTCTTTTTCACTTACTTCTTGAGGAGGTGCTGGTGAGGCAGCTTTGCCCTTCCTTGAACTGTCAGCCTTTAAAGCAACCGACTTCTCTTTTGAGGAGAAGCGACTATTCTCTTCTTCAGCTTTTCTGGAGTTGATCTGCAGTTCATAGGACATTAGCTTGCCAAATAGATTCTATGGATCTATCTCTGCTAGTCTGCCAAACTCTCGGATGACAAAGACTTTGTTATCCCATTCCTTGGTGAGAGATCTCAGAAACTTATCATTCAGCTCCCCATTAGTAAAGACTCGGCCATACACTATTAATACATTGACTATCTTAAAGAAGTTTTCAAATGTGTCAGCTATGGGTTCCTTGTGACCTTGTCGGAAGGCTTCATACTTCTGATTTAAGAGGGATCTCCGATCATCCCTAACTTCCTCAGTCCCTGTAACACCCCAAAAAGACTCAAAAATTGATTTGAGGTTCAGGTTGCTTAACACGGCCTGGGACACGGGCGTGTCCCAGGGCGTGTCGGGGTACACGGCCTGGGACACGGGCGTGTCCCAGGGCGTGTTCAAGATGGTCGACGATCGGAGGTCGACGATAGTCGAGCCTGGGACACGGCCTCCGACACGGGCGTGTCCCAGGGCGTGTCACTCATTTAAATTCGAAGTTGGCCTGTTTGAGTCAGAAAAGTACACGGCCTTGAACATGGCAGTGAACACGGCATGGAACACGGCCGTGTTGGGTTTGACACGGCGTGTGCCTACCCGTGTACTGGTTTGGAGATCAGTGAGGACCGTGTAGCAGGGCGTGTCTCATGACTGACACGGGCGTGTCAGGTTCGACACGGGCGTGTCAATGCCCGTGTTCTCGAATATTTCAGTCAGTGAGAGTGCCACGTGTGCCACTTAAGGGTACACGGCCTATGACACGGGCGTGTCACAGGCCGTGTCGGCCAAAAGAAAAGGAATTTTCAGGTAGATCTTGACCCTTCATTTTCTTTAAATAAGATCCTGTGGCTGGAGATCATTTCTGGGCTGATAAGGCCGGAAAAAGGGGAGAGAAAGCTCATTTTTCTTTTCATCTTCTCTTTCTAAAGTTTAAGAGAGAGGTGAGAGCAAGGAGGAAGAAGAGGAAGTGGAGTCCGGCTGCTGGTGGTGCTACGGTGGTCCAAATCGCGAGCCGAGTTCGGATTTGCGAAGGCAACGCTGCTGCGAAGGCTTTCATCCGTCTCAAATTTCTCGCCATGGCTCCGAAGCGAACTCCTAGGGTAACGATTTCCTGCTTGGACATGTGAAGTCCTTAATTCCTGCATTGCATAGGGAAAACCCTTCCCCGCGAGTGTGCGGTGGGTTGTGGCGTCCCTTGGGGTAGATATGTGAAGTCCCCCTTGTTAGAGTCCGGAATTGGAGTACGGATCTAGGCATGCTGTGTGAAGCCCATCTAGACATGGTCTGGATTGGTGATGCTTGGTTGCATATTGGAGAAGACTCCGTGATCATTGCTTGTATGCGTGATGAGAAGTACTGGAGGAAGTCCAGGAAGTGTTGAGAGTTGGACTCTCTTGTAGCCGTGAGTGCTACTTTGTGGAAGGTTGAGCCGTGAGGCTGCAACTAGGAAATGGTGGAACGGGCAAAGTGAAACTGTACCCGCGTCAGTCCAGGCATGAGTCTGACGATGTGAGCAACGGGAAAGGTGGAACTGTACCCGCGTTATGGTTGTCTAACCTTGGGTGCTTAAGACCCTGTTAGGATCACATAGCGAGAGTCGACGGCCGGTGAGCCGATCAGACTAGAATGCTCATAATGCACCGTTATGTTTGGGACCTCTGAACGGTGTGAATGTGCCCTGAGTGCACGGAGCGTCGGGCCGTCGTGCCGACGTTTGTGATATGTGACTATGCGGGCGTGCACGTCTTGCTTGAATTGCTATATATCATGTTGGATGATTGCTTTGCAGGGATGGAATTCCGCTGCCCCGTGCCAGGGGCAGGGTCGTTATAATTGGTCAGCTGAATGCTGACCGTTGCCCTGTTTGCCACCGCTTGGTGGATTGGTTATTACAGGTACTGGAGGTGCTGGTCCGAGCGGGACTTAGCGGGCTGAAGCCCAAAGCTGCGCTGCTGCCCTCGAAGGCATTGTTTTGTTTCTTTTGTTCATGTGTGGCCGGCCTGCGTGCCGATATCTGTAATCCACACTTCTATTAAGAGAAACTGTTGTAAGGCCTTAAGGCCAGACTTTTGGTAATGTTTTTATATATTCCTAAGTTTTGGTGGACAATGTTCATTATCTTGAGTTCAATAATTCAACCGTGAAGCTTCCGCTAGAATGCTCTGTGTTAGGATGCGTTAGTTTTGATATTATTTAGTAGCATCTCCGCCTGTTTGTGGAATATGATGTGGGGCCCCGGCCGGACCCTCTATTATACTCTTCTTGACGGGTAGAGGTGTTACAATTTGGTATCAGCTTGTTGGTCGATCTCTTCCGAATTCGCGGACGAATTCTTTTGAGAGGGGGCGAGCACGGGTCAGTGCCGTCGTTATAACACTTAATTTGAACTCAAGATTGTCCACTTAGGAATTCAAATACACTTGTTTGTTGAACTTGTGTATTCTTTTGTATGGTTGCCATTTTCATTGGTCGTTAACCTGTGTATTTTACACATATAGGTGACCAGAAGTGTTGCGGGTCAATCCGAACCACAACGTTCTGTTGAGAGTGCGGCACCAGCTGAGGTGCCCATAACTCCTCCATCCGCTGAAACAGTCCGTCTCATCACAGAAACGGTACTTGCGGTGATGAATGCTCAGCAAGTGGGGCAGGCACGTCCTACAGTGGTGCCAGCACAAGCTGGGATACGGCAAGAACCGGTAGAAGCCGAAGTTGGTCCGCGGGTAGCAGATCAACAATGGAAGCAATTCTTGAGCTTCAACCCTCCGCAGTTTCATGGGGCGGGTACACCGGCCCAAGCAGAGGATTGGCTTGCAAGAATCAAGAGGATTATGAGGGCTATCAGGGTTGAGGAGGAACAGAAAGTGATGTTAGCTACGTTCCTACTGGAAGGAGAGGCACGATTGTGGTGGGATGAGATGGAAATACATCACTTGGCTGGTAGGCAATTGGCAGAGATTTCAATGGATGAATTTTCTCGATTGTTCTTAGCACAACATCTGCCGGTGCAGCAAAGGATATCGATGGAAATGGAATTTCAACGGTTGGCGCAGGGAGATCGAAGTGTGGATGACTACCTACATGAGTTCACCCGGTTGGGAAGATATGCGGGCACGATCTTCGCCGAAGAAGAGCGTAAGACTAGTCGGTTTTATGTGGGACTACGAGATGAGCTGAGGTATTTGCTCTCGAGTTCTGTGAGTCAGGGATTTCAAGCCTTAGTCTGTACGGCTCGTTCTTTGGAGCTGGACATGAAACGGGGGCAAGCAAAAGGAAACTTGGCGGTTGTGAAGTCGGAGTTTAAGCCGCCGCGTCCGGACAAGTTTGGCTACCGTAGGAGGTGGAATAAGAAGTCGAAGTCTTCTGGACAAGCTCCTTCTGCGACTGTGACGGACACATCTGGGAATGGATCTCGTGCTTGTTTTACGTGCGGGAAGGTTGGACACTTCGCACGTGAATGCCGATTTGGTCCTCCAAAGGGTGATAAGAAGACGGGAGCGTCTTATGCGGAGAAGGGGAAGGCTGTGGTGGAGTCTTCTGCCTCGCACGCGCAGCCCAGGGTCTTCAACCTTGGACAACAGGAGGCCATTAAGCAGGCGGATTTCGTCACAGGTGCGCGTAGATTTTAATATGCTTGTTTTGTTGTGCTGTGCTTATTTTAATTGTGATGTTATAGGGTTTGTCCTTATAAGAGAATATCCGGTGCGAGCACTGTTCGACACAGGTGCTTCACATTCGTTTCTATCTGAGGACTTTGTCGTCCGTATCGGGGTGCCTATCCGGACCACGACAGACAGTGTAAAGGTGTTGTTGCCTAACGGATGTTTTATGTGCGCGGATCGATCTTGCGGTCTTGAGGTCAAGATAGGAAGTCGGGAGTTCAAGGTGGAAACACTAGTATTGCCGATCAAAGAGTTTGATATAATCTTTGGTATGGACTGGCTTGCAGAGCAGCGTGCCTGTATAGATTGCACTTCGAAAGAGGTCACACTTGGGCAAAATACCGAACGAGAGACCAAGTTCATTGGTATGCAAGGGATGAGTGGGATGTTGTTATCCGCTCTCCAAGTTGTTAAGGCAGTTCGGAAGGGTGCGGAGTTGTTCTTCACACTCATAGAGGCGGTGGCGCCGAAGGCCAGTGTGAGTGAAGTGCCGATTGTGTCGGAATATGCGGATGTGTTTCCAAAGGACCTTCCAGGGTTACCTCCCCAAAGGGAAATCGACTTCGCTATCGAGCTGGTGCCGGGTGCAAAACCCGTGGCCCGTTCGCCGTATCGGGTAGCGCCAAAAGAAATGGCCGAACTGAAAGTTCAGTTACAAGAGTTGTTGGAGCAGGGTTATATACGCCCAAGTATGTCACCTTGGAGCGCGCCTGTTCTTTTTATGAAAAAGAAAGACGGTGGTTTGCGACTATGTATTGATTACCGCGAACTGAACAAGCTGACGGAGAAAAACAAGTACCCAATTCCTCGGATCGATGACTTGTTCGATCAGCTAGCGGGCTCGACCGTCTATTCGAAGTTGGATTTGAAGTCCGGGTATTACCAGTTGCGGATTAGGGAAGGTGACATTCCCAAGACAGCGTTTGGCACACGCTATGGTCATTATGTGTTCACAGTAATGCCGTTCGGCTTTTGTAATGCGCCTTCGGTATTCATGGATCTCTTGCATCGAACGTTCCGCGAATACCTGGATCTGTTTGTGATTGTGTTTATTGATGATATTCTGGTATATTCACAATCGGAGGAAGATCATGCAAACCATTTGCGATTAGTATTGCATACCTTGCGAAGGAATAAGCTGTATGCCAAGTTCTCAAAGTGTGAGTTCTGGCTCTCGTCGGTGGCTTTTCTAGGCCATGTAGTAAGTGGAGAGGGCATAGCGGTGGATCCGGCAAAGATAAGTGCCATTCGGGATTGGCCAGTGTTGTCTTCAGTGGCCGAAGTCAGGAGTTTCCTTGGACTGGCGGGCTACTATAGGAGGTTCGTGGAGAACTTCTCCCGGATTGCTTTGCCTCTGACTACGTTGACGAGAAAGAAGCAGAAGTTCGTTTGGACGCCGGAGTGCGCACGAGCTTTTGATGAGCTGAAGAATCGTTTGACCACGGCGCCCGTGTTGACGTCGCCATGTGGTACAGATGGATTTGAAATATACAGCGATGCGTCAGGAAGCGGCTTAGGCTGCGTTCTCCTGCAGTTTGGCAAGGTGATCGCTTATGGCTCACGTCAATTGAAAGTGCATGAGCGTAACTACCCCGTCCATGATTTGGAGTTGGCGGCGGTGATCTTTTCGCTAAAGTTGTGGCGGCATTATCTGTATGGGGTGAAAGTGGATATTTATACAGATCATAAAAGCTTAAAGTATCTGCTTGATCAAAAAGAATTGAATATGCGACAAAGGAGGTGGATGGAATTCCTTGGGGATTTTACCTTCGACATTCACTATGTTCCCGGGAAGGGAAATGTGGTCGCTGATGCCTTGAGTCGTCGGGCTCCGGTGCAGGCAAATTGGTTGCGGATGCATGATGAGCGGTTAATCCAGGAGTTGGAAGCCTTGGAGATATCTTGTGTGGAAAGAGATTCTTCAACTGTTGCATGTATGAGCTGGTTGGAAGTTCAATGTGACCTTGCTGACAGGGTTCGGCGGGCAACGGAGTTGGATGAAAGTCTCCAACGCTATGCAAAGGAGGGATCTGGTGATCAGTTCTCCTAGGATGATGGCTTATTACGAAAAGATGGCCGATTGTGCGTCCCTAGTGCGGGTAAATTGCGAGAAGGGCTGCTATATGAAGCACACTTTACAAAGTATTCAATTCACCCTGGGAGCACAAAAATGTACAAGGACATGAAGAAACTGTCCTGGTGGCCTGGTTTAAAGAAGGACATAGCCGCGTATGTGGCTAAATGTCGTACTTGTGCTTTGGTAAAGGCAGAATGTCAACGGCCGAGTGGTTTCCTGAAGTCGTTGCCGGTTCCGCAATGGAAATTTGAGGATATTTCTATGGATTTCGTGCACGGATTGCCGAGATCTCAGCGTGGCCATGACTCAATCTGGGTGATTGTAGACCGGTTGACAAAGGTGGCTCACTTTATACCAAACAAGCGGGACGATTCAGTGGAAACGTTGGCAAAGCTCTATGTGGAGCAGATAGTTTGATTGCACGGTGTTCCCCGGAGCATCGTAAGTGACCGAGATGGGCGCTTTACCTCAAAGGATTGGAGATTTGTTCATCAGATGTTGGGCACGAAGTTAGCGTTCAGTACGGCTTTTCACCCACAAACGGATGGCCAAACTGAACGAACCAACAGAACGATGGAGGATATGCTCCGTATGTGCGCCCTGGACTTCGGTAAGAAATGGGAAGAACATATTGTTATGGTAGAGTTTGCCTATAATAATAGCTATCAAGCGAGTATAGGCATGGCCCCATTTGAAGCGCTGTATGGTCGGAAGTGTCGTACACCGCTAGCTTGGGCAGAAACTGGCGAGACTAAACTTTTAGGCAAAAAGGAAGTCGAGGATGCTACCTCAACAATACGCTCTATTCGAGAGAGGCTCCTAATAGCCCAGGATCGGCAAGCCAAGTATTATAATGCTAAGCACCGGAACGTGGAGTTTGCGGTGGGTGACTGGGTCTATTTAAAGATTAAGCCCTTCAAAGGCGTATCTCGGATTCGGCGGTTGAAAAAGCTAAGTCCGCGGTACCTTGGTCCGTTTGAAGTGGTGGAGCGAGTTGGGGAAGCCGCCTATCGGCTAGCTCTTTCATCGGAGTTGAGTGGATTGCATGATGTGTTTCACATCTCGGTGCTACGCAAAGCAGTCAAGGATCCAGCTCAAGTAATTGACAATGATCGAGTGCCGGTTGAGTATGGGCTAACAACAAAGGTGAAGCCTATACGGATTGAGGATCGAGCCGAGAAACAGTTGCGGAACAAAGTGATCGGGATGGTCAAAGTCCGGTGGGACAATTGTGGCCGAGAAGAGCTAACATGGGAGCGTGAGTAGACCATGCAAGCCGAGTTTCCCGAATTATTTTCGTAATTTGTTTACTCATTTTATATGCAATAGAACCATATATATGTTTTGTTAATTTCTCCCTACTGTCTTCAAATTTCGGGACGAAATTTTATTAAGGGGGGGGAGGATTGTAACACCCCAAAAAGACTCAAAAATTGATTTGAGGTTCAGGTTGCTTAACACGGCCTGGGACACGGGCGTGTCCCAGGGCGTGTCGGGGTACACGGCCTGGGACACGGGCGTGTCCCAGGGCGTGTTCAAGATGGTCGACGATCGGAGGTCGACGATAGTCAAGCCTGGGACACGGCCTCCGACACGGGCGTGCCCCAGGGCGTGTCACTCATTTAAATTCGAAGTTGGCCTGTTTGAGTCAGAAAAGTACACGGCCTTGAACACGGCAGTGAACACGGTATGGAACACGGCCGTGTTGGGTTTGACACGGCGTGTGCCTACCCGTGTACTGGTTTGGAGATCAGTGAGGACCGTGTAGCAGGGCGTGTCTCATGACTGACACGGGCGTGTCAGGTTCGACACGGGCGTGCCGATGCCCGTGTTCTCGAATATTTCAGTCGGTGAGAGTGCCACGTGTGCCGCTTAAGGGTACACGGCCTGTGACACGGGCGTGTCACAGGCCGTGTCGGCCAAAAGAAAAGGAATTTTCAGGTAGATCTTGACCCTTCATTTTCTTTAAATAAGATCCTGTGGCTGGAGATCATTTCTGGGCTGATAAGGCCGGAAAAAGGGGAGAGAAAGCTCATTTTTCTTTTCATCTTCTCTTTCTATAGTTTAAGAGAGAGGTGAGAGCAAGGAGGAAGAAGAGGAAGTGGAGTCCGGCTGCCGGTGGTGCTACGGTGGTCCAAATCGCGAGCCGAGTTCGGATTTGCGAAGGCAACGCTGCTGCGAAGGCTTTCATCCGTCTCAAATTTCTCGCCATGGCTCCGAAGCGAACTCCTAGGGTAACGATTTCCTGCTTGGACATGTGAAGTCCTTAATTCCTGCATTGCATAGGGAAAACCCTTCCCCGCGAGTGTGCGGTGGGTTGTGGCGTCCCTTGGGGTAGATATGTGAAGTCCCCCTTGTTAGAGTCCGGAATTGGAGTACGGATCTAGGCATGCTGTGTGAAGCCCATCTGGACATGGTCTGGATTGGTGATGCTTGGTTGCATATCGGAGAAGACTCCGTGATCATTGCTTGTATGCGTGATGAAAAGTACTGGAGGAAGTCCAGGAAGTGTTGAGAGTTGGACTCTCTTATAGCCGTGAGTGCTACTTTGTGGAAGGTTGAGCCGTGAGGCTGCAACTAGGAAATGGTGGAACGGGCAAAGTGAAACTGTACCCGCATCAGTCCAGGCGTGAGTCTGACGATGTGAGCAACGGGAAAGGTGGAACTGTACCTACGTTATGGTTGTCTAACCTTGGGTGCTTAAGACCCTGTTAGGATCACATAGCGAGAGTCGACGGCCGGTGAGCCGATCAGACTAGAATGCTCATAATGCACCGTTATGTCTGGGACCTCTGAACGGTGTGAATGTGCCCTGAGTGCACGGAGCGTCGGGCCGTCATGCCGACGTTTGTGATATGTGACTGTGCGGGCGTGCACGTCTTGCTTGAATTGCTATATATCATGTTGGATGATTGCTTTGCAGGGATGGAATTCCGCTGCCCCGTGCCAGGGGCAGGGTCGTTATAATTGGTCAGCTGAATGCTGACCGTTGCCCTGTTTGCCACCGCTTGGTGGATTGGTTATTACAGGTACTGGAGGTGCTGGTCCGAGCGGGACTTAGCGGGCTGAAGCCCAAAGCTGCGCTGCTGCCCTCGAAGGCATTGTTTTGTTTCTTTTGTTCATGTGTGGCCGGCCTGCGTGCCGATGTCTGTAATCCACACTTCTGTTAAGAGAAACTGTTGTAAGGCCTTAAGGCCAGACTTTTGGTAATGTTTTTATATATTCCTAAGTTTTGGTGGACAATGTTCATTATCTTGAGTTCAATAATTCAACCGTGAAGCTTCCGCTAGAATGCTCTGTGTTAGGATGCGTTAGTTTTGATATTATTTAGTAGCATCTCCGCCTGTTTGTGGAATATGATGTGGGGCCCCGGCCGGACCCTCTATTATACTCTTCTTGATGGGTAGAGGTGTTACAGTCCCTTCCATCAGAGTCACCAGGGATTGCCACATCTCCTTGGCAGATTGGCAATGTATAAGATTTTGTAGCATTGAGTCATCGACTGCACTTGCGATAATATTTTTAGCTTTCTTGTCTAGGGAGACAAGTGCAATCTCGTCCTTATCCAAGTCCATCAACTTCTTTGGAACCTTTTTGGTTGAGTCTATTGTTGATGCAGTCATAGGAACATGCAAACCTTCTTCCACAATCATGAAGATCCGGGGATCTACTGCTTCCATGAAGAGCTTAACTCTTTCCTTCCACATAGGAAAATTGTTCTTGGTGCAGATAGGGAGCTTAGCAAAATCCTTGGTCTTACTCATGCTTGATACTTCTCTTGAGACAACTTGGTGAGGATTAGATCATGGTGTTAACCTTTTAACGATCAACCTCCCTCTGATACCAATTGAGAGAACTAAGTTGTCAACCTAAATCACCTAGAGGGGGGTGAATAGGTGAAATACGTGCCAAATGCGGAATAAAAAATTAACACAGCACAGATAAGTAATCAAGCAATCACACAGACGACAAGAGATTTACAGTGGTTCCCCAATCTTGGGTACGTCCACTTTCCTCACCGATCTAGCAAATCACTAGACTCGGCTACTCCACTATCTCGGATTGCAAACCAATCCTACACCTCGGAACTACGTTCCTAATAAACTCGATCCCAAACGGATCTACACTCGGAAGATAAAACTTCCTACACTCGGAGATAAATCTCCTACAATGAAATTGTTTGAAGAAAAACACAAACAAAATAATACAGATCTGGATCTTTGGCTTTGTCTTCTTCGTTGAAAGCTTTCGTCTTGGACAGAAAAAGGTTGAGGAAGACTTGACCGAAATCCGGAGATCTGAAATCTGGAATCACCACGATCGAATAGAAATATCAGAGATAGATGAAGCACGACGTGATCGGATGATTCTTCTTGAGTATAGATCGCTGGAGAAACTGAGATCGATAGCAGCGGTGTGAGAACGACGATCCAGAGCTTCTTCCGAAAATAGTAATGGCGGCGGACAAAAAGATTAGGGTTTTCGGGATTTTCTCTTTCCAAAAAAAATAGTCTCTGTAAACGCGTGTTTAGTCAAGTCTGAAAAGACATATTTATAGGTGGTTTCCAACGGTCATAAACATAATTAAGGATGAAACGTGGACCAATCAGAAAGGACTATTTGAAAGTACACAAAGAAACTTGACTTAGAGAAATTTAGGAAATTCGAACCGACATACTCGAGAGACAGAGACATGCTCGAGTAAGAGGTTACAGACTCGAGTGGGTATGAGGAATATACTCGAGTATCATGATAGAAACTACTCGAGTGCTTCAGGGATCAATACTCGAGTGACTTAGAGAACCTACTCGAGTATGAGCAAATATACTCGAGTATAAGCACTTAGAAAAATTTCTCAGATAAGACTTGAAGAACTACTCGAGTATAAGAGTTTGAGATACTTGAGTATGGGGAAGATAGACTACTCGAGTATCTAAGGAAAACTACTCGAGTGACCACTAACCTACTCGAGTATGAAAAACAATCTACTCGAGTATAGAGTTACTTACTCGAGTATTTCAGAGAACTACTCGGGTATGAGGACTTAGAAACTTTCTAGGATAAGAAGTCCAGATCTACTCGAGTACAACCAGAACGCTTACTCGAGTAACTAACCATCTGCTCGAGTATAAGGTATCACTTACTCGAGTGAAGGAAAATCTACTCAAGTATAAGCTTTCATACTTGAGTAAATAGAGAATCCACTTGAGTACAGACTCACTTACTCGAGTATACGATAGAAGTACTCGAGTATGTGGACTTAGAAAATTCTTCTGAGATAGACTTCAAAACTCCATAGTCCAAGTGCATGTTGATGAAGTGTATCCCAATAGAGAGGCTATACATGAGCCAACACCTTGGATCACACAATGAGGAATTACATTGTATGGTCCTGTGTTTGGTGACCCATTATAGACTGACATTGGTCTACACTTGGCAATAAAAACCTGCACACATATAACTCAAACACAATATCAAATACACCTTAATTCATCTTAGTTCAAGGTCTGACTTCCTACAAATCTGAGGTATTATGGAGATAAATCCCAAAAAACGTAGGATTAACAAAACCTGGGGGTTGTGCGACATATACTTCCTCTTTCAGGTTTCCATTGAGGAATGCAGATTTCACGTCCATCTGATAGACAGTGAATCATTTGTGCGAAGCATGCGCCAGGAACAATCTGATCGCCTCGAGACTTGCAATTGGTGCAAAGGTCTGGTCGAAGTCAATCCCCTCCTCCTGTCTGTATCCTTGAGCAATAAGCCTGTCCTTGTTATTTATGATGACACCGTGTTCATCCAGTTTGTTTCTGAATATCCACTTGGTGCCGATCAGATTCTGGTTCTTTGGCCTGGGAATAAGCGTCCAGACGTTGCATCTTTCAAATTGATGCAGTTCATCTTGCATGGCCAATATCCATGTTGCATCTTTGTTTGCCTCGTCGAACTTCTTTTGCTCAACCTATTACAGGAAACTAAGGTGCAAAATCTCGTTAATTGTACCTCTTCAAGTTCTGACACCATCACGAGGATCTCCGATGATCTGATCTCTAGGATGATCCCTCACGTGTCAGAGCTCTAGGAGTCTGGCATCTGGAGCTGTGATATCTTCTCGGGCTTCTCTCTCTTCTGGAAGATTTTCTCTATCTTGCTCGTCAACTTCTCCAGCTGATGTCGAGGTGGAAACCTTGACGTACTTAGGAGTTGCATCTTTAGCGGTCTCATCGAGACTTAGCTGTTCAAGTCTTGCACTTGCATCTTCAAGAATTTCACTTGAAGAATTGCTGTTAAGCAAGCTTCCTTCATCAAATACAACATTAATGGATTTCTCTACCACTAGGGTTTTCTTATTAAAAACCCTATATGCCCGACTATGGCTACTATAGCCCATGAATATGACTTCGAAGCATTTTTCACCAAATTTAGTACGTGGGTACTTCCCGTTATTGAGCACATAGCATCTGCAGCCAAAGATCCTTAAGTTGGACATGGTTGGTTTCCTGCCTTTCAGTAGCTCATAAGGCGTCTTACGATGATTTTTGTTGATCAATGCCCGGTTTTGTACATGACAAGCCGTATTGACAGCCTATGCCCAGAAATATTATGGAAGAGAAGCGTCATTCAACATTGTCATGCAAGCTTAAATGAGCGTTCTATTTCTCCTCTCCGCAACTCCATTTTGCTGAGGAGTATGCGGGGAGGAAAACTCATGAAAGATACCATATTCTTCACAAAATTCTGTCATAGCCCCAGACTCGAATTATGTTCCATGTTCACTTTTGATTTTGACCACTGAGCAGTTAAGTTTGTTCTGAATTTGCTTGACAAAACTCGTGAAGATGTCAAACGTATCTGACTTTCGTTTTAAGAAGAACACCCATGTAAACCGAGAGTGATCATCAACAATCACAAGCGTATAGGACTTGCCTCCCAAGCTATGAACTTGCACTGGACCAAGCAAGTCCATATGCAGAAGATAAAGACATCTGGAAGAGTCTTTGTCTACAATGCCCTTAAAGGTAGCCCGAGTCTGTTTGCCCTTCTGGCACGCAGGACAGGGGGTATCTTTGATGCACTTAATAATTGGAGCATCCCTTACTAAATTTTTATAAAATAACATACTAATCATCTTGAAATTAATATATGACAATCTCTTGTGCCATTGTTCACAAAGAGATGCACTGCCTTTTGCTACCAGGCACACAGGGGTAGAAGAATCTAAACTAAGAAAATCTAAACAAAAGATATTTCTGCTCCTAATGCCAGTTAATACCGTCTCCGAAGAGGCACACGATATTATCAAGCATTTATCCTTGCAGAACTTAACGTCATATCCTTTATCACATAATTGACTTACACTGATCAGGTTATGATTTAAACCTTCAACATAAGCCACATCGGTGATAGAGATTATTCCGTTGGAAATCATACCATAACCTCTGGTGACACCTCGATCTAATCCCCCAAAGATGACTTTGGGTCCATTTTCGACTAGAGAGTAGTCACGCAGCAGGCTTCTAGTCCTAGTCATATGCCGGGAGCATCCACTGTCCAAGTACCAGATTGGAGTTTTGCTGGCCTTTGGACATTCCTGCAAAATAGAATTAATTTCCCTTAGGAACCCAATCGAACTTGGGTCCTAGATTCCTTGTTAGCACACTCCCCCTCGGATGGTTAACCCTACGAGTGGTCGGTCTCTCATTGCTAACATGAGGAGTCTCGTTATATCTCGGATTAAACCAGCAATCCACGGCAAAGTGACCAACTTTTCCATAGCACCAACAGTCAAATCTGTTGTACCTTTTCCTAGGCTCCTGCTTCACCCTTGGAATGGTGGGTCCAGCCGAGGCCTTGGATCTGGAGGTGGAGCCATCATGATGATAGCAGTCATATGATTTCTTCACCTCATGTTCCTTCAGTATAACAGGCTTGGCTTTTGGTGCCTGCTTCCTATTATGTCCGCTAGAGAAGTGGCCATAATCCTCCACTTGGATTTTCTCATAAGGTGTCTTGAAGACACTCTCGCCAAAGTTGTGGGGGAAGGCCCAACCATCATACCGGCTCTTGGGCTTTTCAACCGAGGGCCGGAAGAAGTGGCCATAGGTTGACTCAAAGTCCTGTTCATTGCAGGGAAAGCCAGGCTTCCTGAATTTAACAGGGTTGAGTGGGGCCTTTCCCTTTTCTGCAGCAGAGGCCTTCTTAGCAGCCTTATTTTTCCTCTGCTTTTTGTTTCTCCAGGATGATTTACCAGGCACACCCACATGCCCCAAGCCAGCCCCCTTAGCCTGAGCAGAGAAGGTATCAACCAGTGGAAGAACAGTCTTTGGCATAGAGAAGCTTTGGACAATCTTCCTTTCTGCCACAAGGTGTTCTTCCAACTTATTGATTTCTTCCTGTTTAAGGTCAAGGAGACTTAGAGACTCTGAGTGCTTAGAGATCAGGTCCAGGTGCTCCTATCGGAGAGAAATCAAGCTAGTGATCTATTCCCTTAGGGAGACACCCTCGACCTTAAGGAATTTGACTTCCTTTTTCTGAGCCGTCAATCTCTTGCGGCATTCCTCGAAGGTGTTGAGCAGAAGCTCATACTTTTCGAGGAGCTCAGCTTCTCGGGCAGATGGGCTGTCCTCGAGATCATCATCAGGAGACTCATAGTCAGAGTCAGAGAGGGGGGTACGAGCTTTTACCTTCCTAGTGAATGGGGGGCATTCTCCTTCTGAGTCAGAGCGACCCACTAGCCCGAAGTAGGCTTCCTCATCATCACTGGAGTCTGAGGAATCACATTCACTCAGTGTCTTTGGCTTCTTAGCGATATAGCTTCTCTCCTTCTTTTTATCTCTCGAGGTTCTGTGCTCCTCTCCCTTTACCTTCTCTCTCTTGCCTTGATGGCAGTCAGCCACGACGTGTCCTGGCTTATTGCACCCAAAACAAATGATGTCAGTATGACGATGTTTGTTCGGTTTTGATTCATACCTTTCGGAAGAATAATTCTTCTTCTGATTTCTGGAGGAGGAGCCTTCTCTCTTTCTTTGATTCCTCATCTTTAGGAACTTCTTGAATTCTCGGGTGATGAGGGAGAAGTCTTCTTCAGACAGCTCTGAGTCGGAGGAGCATGGCTCGGAGTCTTCCTCCTCATCCTTTTTCCACGAACGGGACGAGGCAGCACCCTTGCCTTTCCTGGAGTGAATGGCTTTTAGGGCCATAGTCTTTTCTTTTGCTGCGGCTTTCTCGACTTCTTCTTCTGCTTTCCTCGTGTTCAGCTGAAGCTCATAGGACATAAGCTTCCCAAATAGTATTTAAGGATCAGTTTCTGCTAATTTGCCAAACTCTCGGATGGCGTAGATCTTCGTGTCCCATTCCTTAGTAAGGGACCTAAGGAATTTATCATTCAGTTCACCATCAGAGAACACTCTTCCATATCCCTTTAGGGCATTGACGATCTTGAGGAAATTCTCGAAGATAACTCCGATCTCTTCCTTGGGCCCTTACCTGAAGGCCTCATATTTCTGGTTTAGGAGGGATCTCCGATCATCCCTCACTTCATCTGTGCCCTCCATCAGAATAATCAGGCTGTGCCAGATATCCTTGGCTGTCCTGTAGTTGCAGAAGTTCTGCATCAAGGAGTCATCGACTGCGCTGACTAGAATGTTCTGTGCCTTCTTGTCAAGTCCGACCAGCACCATATCATCCTTGTCCATTTCAGAAAGCTTCTTTGGCACCATTTTGGTAGGATCAATGGTGGAGGCCTTAGTGGGAATATAAGGTCCCTCCTCCACGATCATGAAGAGTCGAGGGTCGACTGCTTCCATGTAAAATCTAATCCTTTCCTTCCAGATAGGAAAGTTTAGCCTGGTGCACACTGGGATCTTGCCAGAGTACTTGAGTCCGTCTATAGTAGATATTTGCCTTCTTCTTGACACTAGTGGAAGTAACTAACTCAAGGTGTAAACCTTTTTGATGAGCAACCTCCCTCTGATATCACTTGAAAGTCACACTAGTGTAAACTACCTTCACCTATGGGGGGGGGGGGGATAGGTGATTTGCAGTATTTTTGCGGAATTAAAAATTTACCTGCATAATAAAAGAAAACAAACAAAGCACAGAAAGACACAGGCAGTTATAGTGGTTCCCTGATTTGGGTACGTCCACTTTCCCCCTTCGACCTATCTTCCAATAAGGGATGACTCGGTCACTTCACCAACCAGATTGAAATCCAATCCTCACACTAATGGAAGGAACCCTACCAACCGAAGGAGTCACCACTCCTCCACCACGGGTTGCACCCAACCCTTACGATGAGGAACCAACGTTCCTTTACAACAAAAGTAAAAATGGAATGTATAAAATACAAACTACTTTTGGAGCGCTAGGTGTCCCTCTTCGTTCGATGACGCGTTCTTGAAGAATACGAAGAGTACACGACCGTAGCTCTCACTTGGAAAGGATCTCCTCGAGATCGGCGGCAACAAAGATTGCGGCGACGATTCTTTCAAGATCGACGGCGGCACATATTGCAGCAGCGATTCTTTCGAGATCCAACCTTCGTAGCAAAGCTAGCAAGGTCTACCAACGGTCTTACTTGGATCGATCGTCTCAATCGATTCGGAAGGGGAAGGTATTCCCGTTCAACAAATCAAGAGACAAAGGATCTAAAGATAAACACGTGAGACGCATTGCTTGGCTAAGCTTCTGTCGCCGGGAGATCAGGAAGAATTCACGATCGGCGGCAGCGACAACTTGATGAGCGGAGACGGAGGCGGAAGAGAATACGCAATACGCTAGGTCAAATCCGGCGGCCCTTTCTTTTCGTTTTTCTGGATTGTCTATACTGTTCAAAATACACGATTATATATACTTAAGGTCATCCTTTATGACCGTTGTGGGCCCCACCAAAAGTAGCCCTAAATCCGGTTCAAAACAACGCCTGTACATTTGGTACGGTCCAGCGCGCCAACGAAAATCGCCTAAGGCAAATTCGATGGGAATCATAGGTGATTCTCGATGAATCGGCGAGAATCACTAATGATTCCCGTCAAATTCTACTTAGAAGAATTCTTAGCTGAATAGCTTGCCAACCGGAAAGAATCGTTGAGGGTCATCATCCATTCTCGCCGAATCGTCGAGAATGCAAAGTCATTCTCGACGATTCGTCGAGAATCACTTAATGACTCTCGATGATTCTGACTTAGCGTGAGTTTTGCATGCGTTGAGTCAGCCGGGGGCAGACAGCGAGAATCGGCTAGTGATTCTCGACGATTCGGCGAGAATCACTAGTGATTCTCGTCGATTCGGCGAGAATCACTTAGTGATTCTCGTCGAATCTTACTTAGACGATATTTCGTCTCTCTTCCTGTGAGCTGGTCTTTGGCCCATCCTTGCTCCTTGTCTGCTCAAGATTTATCACAGCCCTATACTTGAAAATAAGTACACTCTAATAGAGAGAGTATACGTAAGCCAATACACTGATCTGCTCATCGAGGGATTACGTTGTGCAGACCCGTGTATATTGACCCACTGCACCCTGACATTGGTGTGTACTTAGCGTGGAATAACTGCAAGCACATCTTGATAGAAAATCATCAAATACATTATCTATTCACCTTAGCTTGTTCAGGGGCTTCTTCAAATAAGGTACATTGTGGATACAATACCCAACACTTCTTCCATTGGAAGCAGCATCCAAGATCTTGGAGGATGAATTTTTTTTCTTCCAGTGACCATACCCACTATCATGGTCATACCTATTAGAAGGGAGAATAACATTCTAAAAGGTGGTCTTAGATACAACTGGAGCCTTGCCTTTCCCTTTGGAATGGGCAGCTCTAGTGTTCAACTTGAACCCCAATCCCCTCTTATTATTTTGAGAGGTGAAGGAGCCAATTATGTTCCTTAGCCTAGAAATAAAGAAAAGTGGAGTAGTAACTTTTGACGACAACAATAAAGGAAGGGTCACAGGCAATGAAGTAGTAGGTAAAGATTCTTTTACTATATCAAATGTTTTGTATGTGAAAGGTTTAAAACACAATTTGATTTCTATAAGCCAGTTATGTGATATTGGTCTAAATGTTCTATTTGGCTCTTTAACAGACCTTTGCAAAATTTTTGACTCGAAAACAAATGATATTGTTCTTACTGCACCAAGGTCTCAAAATGTTTATATGATAAAATTTCATGATCTTTCGCATTCTTCTTTAAAATGTTTTATGTCCAAAAATAAAGAGTTAGATTTATGGCATAAGCGACTTGGTCATTCTAGTGCCAAGTTAATTTTAAAATTATAAAAAGATAAATTAATTAAAGTATTACCTATTTTAAGTGGAAATTTATCTTCATTATGTTCGCTGTAACATACTTGTCCGTCACATAACATATAACAGAAGGTCCGGCCGGGGTCCGCTGTCATATACTACAAACAGTCAAAGGAGTTACTAATTGAAACCATAATTCATAAGTACACATCCTAGCATAAAGTGCATTCTAGTTGAAGTAATTTAAAGGTTAACAGGAACCCAACCAACTGAATGCCCACTAACACAAAAGTAGGAATGATAAACTTAATACACAAATAGTATCGGCCTTAAGGCCTTACATTGTTCAACTAAAATAAAATTGTCTTGCATACATAGGCACGTAGGCCAGACACACATGAATGATAAGGTAAATGAGTAATTTTCTTTGGCCTTTGAGGGCCAGCTTAGCAATCCTGGGCTTCAGCCCGCTATTTCCCTCTTGGCTCTGCTTCACCTGCATGAAACAATCCACCGCAATGGTGGCAAACAATAGCAACGGTCATAATTAGCTGACCAAATTATAACGACCACACCCTTCACTCGGGGTGGTGGTGCTCCTTCCCTATAGGCATTAGTATAATCAAATATTGGTATCCAGAACGTGCAACTTAAGCACCATTCACCACACACGTTGGCATTGTCGGCCAAACGCCCCATGCACTCAGGGCACATTATCGGTGTACCGGAATTCCCAGGGTCCCACCACCATTCTCAGCGACGGTTAGCATACTTGAGTATTTTCTAGTATTTCAGTGCCGAAGCCAAAGACTCGCCTCCATGGATACGACTAGTCACGGCGATCCCCCAAATTCACTCACTGACTCAATCTAAGTCGAACGGTATAGGGCTGGGTCTAGTTCAGCTCTTTCCAGTTGCTCAAATCACTGGGCATAACAAGCCACGATGCGGGTATGCCTCCCCTTTCCCATACACAATCATACATAACTCTGTTATGTTCCAAGGCTGGCTCTCACGGCCAACTAAGCTAGACAACAAAGGCTTTTAGCTCTCACATGCTGGCCCCCAGGTTTTCAAGAGACATGCCTCAACAAATGGCAACCAGGTCTCTATGAGACAGGCCTAAACGAATGGACACCAGGTCTCCATAAGACAGGCATCACAATCAATACAATGCTCATTGGGAGCTATCGCTAGTAGTAGCGCTACCGTCGCGCGGTAGGGGACGGACTATTGATTCTATCCCCCATTCTCGGGTGTTTTCTTGGAATTTACCTCCAGTACTCTTAACACAGCCATCTACATACCCCACAACATCGAAATCTACGCGATTACCACAGAGTCTTCTCCGACATATAAAGCATACAAACATCACCAATCCAGACCAACCTGTCCGGATGGGCTTCACACATCATGTCTATTTCATACTTTGATTCTGGATCTAAATGCAACAATACGGGGATACACAGATCTACCCTTCGGGAGAACTACTTTCACGTGTTTGTGGAGCGTTTACCCTCAAATGCCAAAAAGAAGCACTTCACATGTCCAAGTAAGAGGATCGTTACCCTAGAAGTCCATTTCGGTGCCATGGAAGGGATTCTAGCCAGATGAAAATGGCCGTTTCGACTTTGCCTCCACAGATCCAAACTCGTCTCACGAATCTGAGCTCGGAATCTCAAATAGAGGCGAGATCTCCTTTCTCTCTAGCGCTGCTTCTCCTCCTCCAAACGTCAAGCCCAAGTTTCTCAAACTCCAAAATAATGAAGTGAAAACGGCCAAACCAACACTATAAACCGAGCTGCCTCCGCGCGGTTACTAGCTACCGTCGCACGGTACCGTTAATCAATGCTTTGATTCGCATGCCACCGCCCAGGTCTTCTAACCACAGGCCGACACATGGCCACGACGTTACAGCTTCGCTATCGCTGCGCGATAGGATGCTAACGCCTCGCGGTAGAAACCCGAGAGCTCTGTCACATAAATATCCCAAGCTACCGCATGCGGTATCACTACCACTAGGCAATAACTTCATAATAGCTCGACCAATTAATTGGCTAACACCGCGCGATAACAACCTACCACCGCGCGGTAGACAATACGTCGAGTTAACAAGCATTACTCGACGATCTCGACTGAAAGTTAGGGTTAGATCTAATATACTCTAGAGGGGGTGGGGGGGTGAATAGAGTATGTGGGTATATTTAAAACTTTTTCTGAATTATAAGAAATACTCCTAAACTCAGGTACTGTATCACAGAATACCAAATGAAATAAAAGAAATCATAAGAAAAACTAAATAACACAGCCACAGTAAGAACAAAAAGAAAAAGGGGCAAACAGACAACACAAGAATTTATAGTGGTTTCCCAACCTGGGTACGTCCACTCTTCTACCACCCTGTAGGAATCCACTCAGAGTTTTGATCAGGTGCCTGACACCAATGAGCTTTTGATCAGGTGCTCAACAACCAAACCTCAAGTCTTTTGATCAGGAGACTTTCAACCAGGAATCACTTTTGAAGGGAGATGACAACCCTTTTTACAGTGGGGGTGAGAGAATGATTGTGTCTTCTCTTTCTCAATTCAAACAACTGAGAAGACTTGTGGATTTGATGGAAGCAAAAGCTCCCCCTGAGATGTTGCTTGTTCAGGATGATGGAAGCTTTGTTGCAGGGTGATAGGCCTTAGAGCTTTCGGTTTTGACAAGAAGAACTTCAGGAACTATTTTGACAGATGCAGTATTGTTGTCCTTCAGAGAGTTCCTGAGAAGAAGACACTTTATTTGGATGGTTGTTCTTCCTCTTAAGAATTGTTCTTCTTCTTGTCTGACCGCTGTTGATTCTTGACTGATCGATTTTCAATCTCAATAAATTCTATATATCTCACAGAGTGTTGTGTGTATGTCATTATCTATACAGAAAATAATTATCTCTGTTTTTATATTTCCAACAAGAATGTCCATTTGAATTTTGAAATTCCTTCTGCAATTAATGCTGATGGCCTTGGAATGTTTTTGGCATTGATTTGTTTCCCCAACTATCCCTTATAAAAACGGCAGACAACAATTCTGATGAAGACCATAATGAATGCTCTTGTCTAACGATAATATTCAGAGAATATTAGAGCATTAATTACTCAGGAATTATTGCCACGTAATAAGGACAAAAGATGGAAATTGCCAAGACTGGATTCGTCAACCTGAGTCCATAGTTCGTCGAGTTGAGAATGGTTGTTCGTCGAGCTGAGATACAAGATCGCTGACCTCTGAATGTTGCTTGATAACTTTCTTCTTCTGTGCATCAAGTTCGTCGAGCTGAATCTAAGATCGTCGAGCTGAGCCCTGAGAACAGAGTTAGTCCAGTTGGGGTCCAAGATTGTCGAGTTGAATCTGTAGTCTGGACTTAGAATATTATCTGATGTAGAGTGTTGAAGTATCATTTTGGCGTTGAGTGTGATGTCCTATGGCTTTGAGTGTTAACTCAACATTCTGGTGTTGAGTGTTATGTCATCTGGCATTGAGTGTTGAATCACCTTATCCAGAATTAGTCGACAAGGGAACAAAGTTCTTCTAGCTGATGTTCTTAGTTCGTCGACTGAGGTTTGACTTAGAAGAGTTATTATTTTGTCCAGAGTTCATCAAACTGAGAGCTAAGTTCGTCGAGCTGAGCTCAGAGAATTGTCCCTGAGTTTGTCAAGCTGAGCTCGACTTTCGTCGACCGGAGATCGACGAACGTAGAACTCCTTTTTTCTAAGTCTTGAATTCTCTAAGTATTGAGTCTCTGGCAATGTTGGAGGCTGGTCCTTTGTACTGTTGACTCAAAGGAATTGACCTAGACTCTAGGACACAACCATGACCCTGATCTATACATGTTGGGTCATATCCTAACTTTGTGAACCTAGCTTAAATCCAACTAGGGATCCAACATCGACGCCTAACACTACCGCCACACCGTACCATTAATACTGCGCAGTACCTTCTTTTCCTGCCTACAAAAACTTAGGGCATTACAAACCTCCCCTGCTTAAAGAATTTCGTCCCAAAATTACGTATTTGTAGGAAAACGTAAGAGTATCAATACTTTGAAAGTATACCTCAAACGAAAAGCTCGGGGAAGTCCACCTTAATGGTTTGTTCCTGCTCCCACGACAGCTCCTCTAGGCCACAGTTGTCCCAACATACCTTGACCATCCTGATAGACTTATTGCGAAGTTTCTTGATTTCTGAGTCTTCAATACGAATGGGCTTGACCTTCGTTGTCAGCCCACTATCAATCGACACCTGATCCACCGCAACCACCTATATAGGCTCTTGTACTGCCTTCCGCAACACAGATATGTGGAATACATAATGTAGACAACTAAGTTCTGTCAAAAGCTTCAAACTATAGCGACTTCACCAATGCACTCCATAACCTCAAATGACCCAAGGTATCTCAGACTTAGCTTTTTTAGCTGTCGAATCCTTGAAATGCACTTGAACGGTTTGATCTTTTGGTAAACCCAATAGCCCATGGCGAACTCAACATTTCTGTTCTTGGCATTGTAATATTTAGCCTGTCTATCCTGCTCAATCAACAGCCGCTCCCTGATTATACGAATAATAGAAGTCACATCCTCGACTTCCTTTCGCTTATACAACTTTGACTAGCCCGTCTCCAACCATGACAATGGGGTACGACACTTTCTACCATAAAGGGCGTTGAAGGGAGCCATTTGAATGCTTGCCTGGTAGCTGTTGTTTTAAGTGAATTAGATCATATACAAGTGATCCTCCCACTTTTCCCAAAGTATAAGGCGTACATCCGAAACATGTCCTCCATCATCCTATTTACCCTCTAAGTCTGACCATCCTTCTGCGGATGAAAGGACGTACTGTATTTCAGTTTGGTACCCAACAGTTGATGTATTAGCCTCTAATCGTTAGACGTGAAGCGCCCATCTTGATCACTCATGATGCTATGAGACAAACCGTAGAGTCGAACAATATTATCCACATAAAATTTTGCCAGTTTTTCCACCGAATTGTCCTTCCTATTCAGGATGAATTACAACACTTTCATCAAACGATCAATGAACACCAAGATGACGTTGTTTCCCTTCTGCGATCTTGGCAACCTGTACACGAAATCCATGGATATATCGTTGAACTTCCATTCTGGTATATGCAAAGACTTCAAAAATCCACTGGGCTTCTGACATTTAGCCTTCACTAAGGCACAAGTCTGATACTTTGCTACATATAGCGCTATGTCCTTTTTCAGTCCTGGACACCCGAACATCTTTTTCATTTCTTTATACATTTATATGCTTCTTGAGTGAATAGAGTACTTGGTGTAATGAGCCTCGTACATTAATTCCTCCCATAGTTTACCCACCTTTGGGACACACAATTGACTGTTCTTCCACAACAGCCCATTATCAATAGTAAACTGGGTATTTGACCCATCCAAAGACTCAGTCATGTAGCATTTCAAACTATGATCCAAATCCAAAGCCTGCGGAATCCGGTCGGTGAGGTCATACTGTACCTCTGTCCAATTCAAACGTGCTTCAGCACTCGACCTCCTATCAATACAAGAGATCTCTAAGGCCTCCAAGTCTCGAACGAGACATTCGTCATGCATCAATAACCAATTGGCCTGTGCGAGAGATCTACGACTTTAATTCATCCACAATGACATTACCTTTGCCAGGGACATAACGTATTTTGAAGGTGTAGTACCCAAGGAACTCCATCCACCTTCATTGACGCATATCTAAGTCCTTCTGATCCAACAGATACTTCAAGCTCTTATGGTCTGTGTAAATGTCGACTTTCATGCCATACAAGTAGTGCCTCCACATCTTCAGCTCGAATATCACGGCCGCTAACTCCAAATTATGGACCGGATAATTTATCTCGTGCACCTTCAACTAGCGCGAGCCATAGGCTATCACCTTCTCATGTTGTAGCAAAACCCATCCTAAAAAGCTACCTGAAGCATCGCTGTAAATCTCAAAGCCCTATATTCCACATGGCGAGCACAAAATAAGCATCGTGGTCAGACGACTTTTCAATTCTTCGAAGGCTTGCGTGCACGTAGGAGACCATACAAACTTTTGATCCTTCCTTGTCAGGGTCGTGAGGGGTAAAGTTATCCGTGAGAAGTTCTCCACGAAACTCCTGTAATAGCCATCAAGTCCCAGAAAACTCCGGACTTTCGCCACAGAAGACAACACAGGCAACTCCTGTATCACAACCACTTTTACTGGATCCATCGCGATACCCTAACCACTGACAATATGACCAAGGAATGCCACAGAAGGTAGCTGAAACTCACATTTAGAGAACTTGGCATACAACTGATTACTCCTCAAGGTCTCCAAAACAATATGTAAGTGCTTCACATGATCATCCTCGAACTGGGAGTACACCAGGATATCATCAATGAACACTATCACGAATCGATCCAAATACTCCTTGAACGTCCTGTTCATTAAGTCCATGAACACGGATGGCACATTTGTCAGCCCGAACGGCATGATAGTGAACTCATAATGCCCATATCGTGTCTTGAACGCCATCTTAGGAATATCATTTTCCCTGATTCTTAGCTAATAATATCCAGACTTCAAATCTAGCTTCGAATACACAGTTGACCGGACTAGCTGGTCGAATAGACATCGATCCTCAAAATCAGGGACTTGTTCTTCTATGTTAGCTTATTCAATTACCGATAATCGATACACAGTCGTAGACTTCCGTCCTTCTTCTTCAAGAAGAGTACCAAGGCGCTCAAAGGCGACGAAATTGGACGCATAAACCCCTATTCTATCAATTCTTGAAGCTGCACCTTCAATTCTGCCATCTCTCTCAGTCCTAAGCGGTAATGAGACCATGACACCAGCTTGGCACCTGGCACCAACTTAATGGTGAACTCAATCTCTCTCTGAGGTGGGGCTCTAGGGATATCTTTGGGAAACACATCAGAAAACTCTGACACCACCGAGATACTGACCAATCCAGGCTTGGGCTTCTTAGCCTCTAAAAGGGTGAAAAACAACTCCGCCCCTCGTGAACTGCTTTAACTACTTGGAGAGCAAATATCAGCATCTTGCTCGATCCCTTCAGACCAGAGAAAGAAGTTTCTTGGCTTGTATTCAACCTCAATTTAACTATCTTATAAGTATAATCGATGTACGAACGTTGCTCGGAGAGCCAATCTCGTGAACTCCCCAGAGATCGGGTTGTATTGACCAAGACTAAAAAGCCCTGCATCATAGGACCTGAGAGTAGAAACCTCAGATCATCATGCAGTCCTTCTTAGAACCGGTTGGTCTTGCCCTCCTCATTGGTAAAACTAGAGACAACATAACTTCCCAATCTCATGAACTCATGTAGGTAGTCATCCACGCTACTCTCTCCCTGAGTTAGTCTCTGAAACTGATTCTGGAAGGCTATTTTCTACATTGACGGGATGAACCATGCTAGAAATAATATTGAGAACTCCTCCATCATGATATTAGAGAGTTGCCTCCCAGCAAAGTGATGTAGCTCTAACTCATCCCACCATAACCTTGCTTTACTATCCAGAAGGAAAGTGTCTATCATAACCTTCTGCTACTCCTCAGTCTCTGTTGCAGACATGACTCTCCTAACTCTAGAAAGCCAGTCCTCAGCCTGCTTTTGGGTCTCAGTCCCCAAAACACTGGTGGATTAAAGCTCATCACGTGCTTTAGCTGTTTTCAATTGCTCTCCTCTGAAATACGGGCTCTATCGCTATTTGATCTGCTACTATAGGTTCCACTATGCCAAGCGGGACATGACCTAATCTAGGAGTAGGAGGATGCACTTGCCTCCCTAATTGGGCATTGATCATAGTGTACACCACTTCAGCTACCATACGAATGGTTTCAATAGAAGGAGGGGTCACATGCGCTTCATTGGGCGCACTACTCTCCGCAGAGTGTTGACATTGTGGCTGCTCTGCACCACTCCTAGTCACCTATAATCGTGAAACACTCAATTAGGTGACAAACAATTGCCAAAAAGCAATCATATGAACATGCATGTTCCTCAAACATGTGTATTTTCATTCCCAAGTGGACATTAATGGGTTCTTTTATGTTATAACGGTAACCCACATACATGTGCTCACCACCCCTTAAAAGAATTCGCCCATGAATTCAAATAAGAAAGACCGACACTAGAGTTTGATACCAACTTTGTAACATCCTTGCCCATCACATTGCGTATAACAAAAAGTCCGACCGGGGCCCGATGCCATATACTACGAACAGTCAAAGGAGTTACTAATTGAAACCATAATCCATAAGTACGCATCCTAACACAGAGTGCATTCTAGCGGAAGTAATTTAAAGGTTAATAGGAACCCAACCAATTGAATGCCCACTAACACCAAAGTAGGAATGATAAACCAAATACACAAATACTATCGGCCTTAAGGCCTTATATTGTTCAACTTAAATAAAATTGTGTTGCACACATAGGAACACAGGCCAGCCACACATGAATGATAAGGTAAACGTGTAATTCGCTTTGGCCTTCAAGGTCCAGTTTAGCAATCCTGGGCTTCAGCCCGCTATTTCACGCTTGGCTCGGCTGTACCTACATGAAACAATCTACCGCAACAGTGGAAAACAATAGCAACGATCAACATTAGCTAACCAAATTATAACGACCCCACCCCTCACTCGGGGTGGCGGTGCTCCTTCCCTACATGCATTAGAATAATCAAATATTAGTATATAGAACGTGCAACTTAAGCATCATTTACCACAGATGTTGGCACTGCCGGCCACACACCCCGTGCACTCAAGGCACATTACGGTGTACCGGAATTCCCAGGGTCCCACCACGGTTCTTAGCGATAGTTAGCATACTTGAGCATTTTCTAGTCTTTCAGGGACGAAGCCAAAGACTCGCCTCTATGGCTACGACTAGCTACGGTCATCCCCCGAATTCACTCAATGACTCAATCCAAGTCGAACAACATAGGGCTGGGTACAGTTCAGCTCTTTCCCGTTGCTCAAATCACTGGGCGCAATAAGCCATGATGTGGATCAGCCTCCCCTGTTCCATACACAATCATACATAACTCTGTTATGTTCGAAGGCTGGCTCTCACAAATAACCAAGCTAGGACACATAGGCTCTTAGCTCTCACATACTGCCCCCCAGGTCTTCAAGAGATAGGCCTCAACAAACAGCCACCTGGTCTCCATGAGATAGGCCTCAATGAATGGCCATCAGGTATCCATGAGATAGGCCTCATAACCAATACAACGCTTACTGGGAGCTATCACTAACGGTAGCGCTACCGCCGCATGGTAGGGGACATACAATTGATTCATCCCCCATTCTCGGGTGTTTTCCTAGAGTCTACATCCAGTAGTCTCAACGCAGACATCTACACCCCGCAACTCTGAAATCTACGTGATTACCACGGAGTCATCTCTGGCATACAAAGCATACAGACATCACCAATCCAAACCAACCTATCCAGATGGGCTTCACACATCATGCCTATTCCATACTTCAATTCCATATCTAAATGCAATACTATGGGGATACACGGATTTACCCGTTGGGAGAACCACTTCCACGCATTCGTGGAGCGTCTACCCTCAAAGGCCAAAAAGAAGGACTTCACGTGTCCAAGAAAGGGGATCGTTAACTTAGAAGCCCGTTTCGGCGCCATGGAAGGGATTCTAGTCAGATGAAAATGACCGTTTCGACTTTGCCTCCGTAGATCCGAACTTGCCTCGCAAATCCGAGCTCCGAATCTCAAATGGAGGGGAGTTCTCCATTCTCTCTGGCGCTGCTTCTCCTCCTCCAAACGTCCAGCCCAAGTTTCTCAAACTCAAAAATAATAAAGTGAAAACGGCCAAACCAACACTATAAACCGAGCTACCGCCGCATGGTAACTAGCTACCTCTGTGCAGTACTATTAATCAACGCTTCAATTCGCGTGCCACCGCTAAGGCCCTCAAACCACAGGCCGACACTTGGCCACACCATTAAAGCTTCGCTATCGCCGCACGATATGATACTAATGCCTCACAGTAGCTAGTGACGGTAATGATATGACCACTCCTGCTACCGCCATACAATAGTTACTACCGCCGCGCGGTAGAAACTAAAGAGCTCTGCCACATAAATTGCCCAAGCTACCGCTTGTGGTATCACTACCGCTGGGTGATAATTTCTCGAGAACTCGACCAATTAATTGGCTAACGCCGCCGATAACAACCTACCGCCGTGCGGTAGACAATGGGTCGAGTCAACACGCCTTACTCGACGATCTCGAAGCCTGACACTACCGCCACATAGTACTGTTAACGCTACATGATACCTTCTTTTCCTACCAACAAAAACTTGGGGGCGTTACATTCGCCATGTCAATAAAAATAAATTCTCAAAGTATTCGTTCAAAAGTAAAAATGTTATTTCTACTAATAGACCTTTACAATTGTTTCACATGGATTTATTTGGTCCAATTACTACGCAAAGTTTAGGAGGTAGAAAATACACTTTTGTTTTGATTGATGATTATTCACATTTTTATTGGACTATTTTCTTAACTTCAAAATCCGATGTATTCTTAGAATTTACTAAATTATTGTTGGGTATTGCATCCACAATAACCCAGATTTATATGAAGTCACCCTTGAACTAAGATGAATTAAGTTGTATTTGATATCCTTGTTTTAGTTGTGTGTTTGCAGATTACCATTGCTAAGTGTAGACCAATGTCAGTCTACAGTGGGTAATGAACACAGGACCATACAGTGTAATCCCTCACTATGTGATCCAAGGTGTTGACTCATGTGTAGCCTCTCTATTGGGATACACTTCATATTCAAACCTTGGATCATGGAATGAAGATTGGACTCTTGAAGAGAAGAGAAAGATTTTTTCTAAAGTTCAGAAAAATTCTATAAGTCCACTTCTCGAGAAGTGCCTCTTAGTTCTCGAGAAGTGCTTAGAGTTCTCGAGAAGCTTAGCTTCAAATTCTCGAGAAGTCCCAGCTTTTGGATCTCGAGAAGTCCAGACAGCTTCAAGAATTTTTCTAAGTCAGAGTTCTCGAGAAGTCTTCTTTATTCTCAAGAAGTCTTGGCCAGTTCTCGAGAAGTCTCAATTATAGTTCTCGAGAAGTCCAACTTGTTCTCGCGATGCTTGGCTTAAGTTCTCGAGAACTGCCAGCCCTATTCCTCGAATAGTCAAAAGTTGCCTCAGAAATCTCGCTTAAGTGTAAGTTCTGGAGAAGTCACCATAGTTCTCGAGAAGTCAGTTAGTTCTCGAGAACTCATCCTTTTGTTCTTGAGAAGTCTAGAATTCTTCTAAGTAGTATAGTTCTCGAGAAGTCCTGATAGCTCTCGAGAACTCAGTTTCTAGTTCTCAAGAACTAAAGTTACTTCTCGAGAAATATAAGTCAAATTTTTCAGAAAATTATTTTTAAGTCCAGATCGCCCGAAATTTTCAAATGACTTGATGTGATTGGTCCACGTGTCGTCATTAATGTCTTTTCTAGCCATTAAGGGTAATCCTATATAAAGTCTTTTCGTTAATACAAAACCCTAAAAATTTCAAGGAGCGGAATTCCGTACATTCTAATTTTCTGGATCGGCCTTCACTTTCCAAAAGAACACGTTCTGAAGCCACCGCCGCCGCTCATGAGTAGATCGATCTTTTTGCTTTCGATCCAAAAAGACTTGCTATTCAAGGGATCATCATCTTTTCCTTGATCAAGTAGGTCAAAGCTTTCTCAGGTCAGATTGTCAAGTCTTCTTCAACCGTTTCTGAAAAAGCCGTCAATTCAAGAAGAAGACCTGGGGCTGAATTTTTCCAGATCTGAGAAATCTCTGTTTGTATTTTTCCAAATCTTTTTGTTATCATTGTAGGAGATTTTCTCCGAGTGTAGGAGCGTTATTCTCCGAGTTGTAGGAAGTTTTCATCTTCAGAGTGTAGATCCATTTGGATCGAGTTTGTATGAACTTGGTATCACAACCCACATTTTCTCCGAATTTAGAAATTATCAGAGTATTAGAAAACACGCGTCATGATGCCACGTCGAGTAGGGGATAACTGCTGACGCTCAGGCAAAACCATTTACTTACTTAATGAAAGAAATTCATGAGTTTAATGATTAGAAAATCAGTTATATTTTAGAGGTCGTATCCCTCGGCTCGGTGGATCATCTAGTCCACAGTTTAAAACTATACTTATATGCTGCGGAAAAATACTTTATTCAGGTTTATCATCCTAAGGAGTGCATAAAAGTCCCAAGAGAACCACTTATGCTATGCAAGACCCTACATTTAATTTATATAATATATAAGAAAACCGTCTTTGTACGTGATTGGAAGATAGTGATTTAGTTTTATAAAACATGCTGATCATGAGCTTTTCAATAATGATAGTTGTAGTTTAAAAATAACTAGCAACCTAACATAAAACCTCCCCAGAGCAAGTAGACTATCTCCAGAAAATGGTAGCAGCAAAAGTAATATATCTATTATAAAGGTAAAAACTACCAGTGGGCACCAACAACCTGACACAAACCCACTGGCATATATGTATGTCTGTAAGGAAAGTACAGGAAAACTACCTCACTAACAAAACAACCGGATCTCCAAAGTCCCAGATACCACCAGCAACACCACCACAACCTAGCCACCAAACTGACTACTGCTCAGAACCTGAGGCATTCAAAAGAAGAAAGAATACCTCAGCAAGCAAAACAAGAAAAAACTGCATGAAAGTGTCAACCAGGGAATAAATGAAAGAGGAAAACACACAGCAGTAAAAGTCACAACTGCCCAAAACAAGACGATAAGAAATGCACTAAGTGCGAGGAAATAGCATCAACCCTACCCAAAAACTACATCCTACAGGGTCTACTAGGCTACCAAGAGCCCACAAATGCTGCAATCTACCAAGGAAGAAACTTCTAACACCCTAAGCTGTGGGAGATGGTAGTAGCAAAACAACAGCATGGATCCGGGTTGGAGGCAAACTCAGTCCCCCAACCACCAATTTCCATGCCAACACGCTCAGGGGTCTATATGTGAAAGCATAAGGGACCTTCCACCCCCTTGCCCAGCCCGTACCTGGAGCAAGATAGAAGAATAAGGGTGGCCTTGGCTAAATTACACAACACCTCTCCCATGAAGAGCTTCAAACCACCACTACTGACCATGACCCACGATTCGGCCTTTAGGAAGGAAAAAACATGGCCGACAAGGAAACTCAAAAAGAAATCAAATCAAGGAATTCACTCGGGAAGGAAAATCAAGGTAAGGGAAAGTGTTGAAATAACTCAACACGGCTTGGCGTTGAGTGGGACCCACTCAACGCCTAACCAGACCTTGGCGTTGGGTGAGCTAGCCTCACTCAGTGCCAAAACAAGCATGGCGTTGAGTGACGTTCACTCACTCAATGCCTCCTGCAAGAACAACTCTGGCGTTGAGTGAGCCAACCTCACTCAACACCAAAACAGCCATGGCGTTGAGTGAGGTACACTCACTCAACGCCCTGGTACTTAACCAGAAACAGAGAAAGTGGCGTTGAGTGAGCTGGCCTCACTCAACGCCAAAACAGCAATGGCGTTGAGTGAAGCTCACTCACTCAACACCCTTACACTTAGCCGCAAAAGAGAACTATGGCATTGAGTGAGTCCACCTCACTCAACGCCAAAACAGCAATGGCGTTGAGTGAGGTTCACTCACTCAACGCCTTGGCACTTAGCTGCCATGAGGAAAAACTTGCGGCGTTGAGTGAGCTGACCTCACTCAACGCAAAACCATAAATGGCATTGAATGAGGTCAACTCACTCAACACCAAAGTACTTAGCCTCAGAAAAGGCTATGGCATTGAGTGAGGACACCTCACTCAATGCCAAAGTACTTGGCTGCACAGATGCGATGGCGTTGAGTGAGTGTTGGGTACATTGGAAAATGTGTACCTGATTTGAAGAAGCCTAACTTAGCATAATGATATACATCAAGGTGTATTTGATGTTGTTTAAGTTGAATATGTGCAGGTTAAAAGTATGGAAAAATTTCTAAGTCCATGTGTCGACACCAGAAGAAGATGTGTCGACACTTCAGGAAGATTGTGTCGACACTTGAAGAAGGTTGTGTCAACACAGAGAAAATGAGTCGACATCAACTGTGTCGACACCGGGAGGCAGTGTCGACACACACAAGATTATAGTTGACATCAACTGTGTCGACACCAGGAGGCTGTGTCGACACACAGAGGCAAAGTCGACAATATTTGTGTCGACACCAGAAGACTGAGTCGATACATATAGGCAGAGTCGACAAAAGCTGTGTCGACACCTGAAGGCAGTGTCGACACATACTATATTCTGAATCTACATCAACTGTGTCGACACACAGGACTTGTGCCGACACACTGCCATGTCTAGACCAAGTCATTTTCTGAATATTGATGAAGTGTTTGAGTCAACACAAATACTCTGTGTCGACTCATTCTCAAGTTGTAGTATGCAGAAGCTGAGTCGACTTAAAGACAAACTTGTCGACTTCTCCAGAGGTAGTGTTGACACCAAAGTTACTTGTGTCGACACATATAGACAGATGGTCTCGACACTTTCTGACAGACAGTCTCGACACTTTTCTGTCCAAGACAAAGGCACATGATCTATTTGAAGACTTGACAGCTGTGGGTTACAACAGGTTAACTGAAGCTGTCAGACTTGTCAGAAGACAGTTAGATACCGGACCAGCCGGCCACCAAAAAGAAGGTCTATAAATAGACAGATTCAGAAGTAGAAGGAGATTATTATTTTTGTGATTGAGAAGCAACACTTAAAAGAAATCTGATTAAGGAATCAAATCAAGAAAGTGCAAGGCACTGAAGAAGATCTTCATCAGAAGATCTAAGAAGACATTCTGAAGGGTTCAACCTCTCAGGATCAGTTTAAGGAGAATTTGTCCTAAAATTCTGAGGAATTTCCAAAGGGATTGGATAGAGAGGGATCCAGCCGTTTGAAGATCAAGAAGGAAGCTGTTACAGGTTTCTCAAGAAGCTGTTTGGAAATCAACTGAGCTAGTTCAGATTCAAGAAGCTTTGAAGAAAGCTAAGTTTCAGTTGGTTTCATCCATCAGCTGATCAGGTGCTGTCTTGTCCTTTCTCTCTCAATAAGGGCAAGATTCTATAAAACTCTTTTCTAAATTCTGTAGGATCTATTAATATAGATCTGAGTTGTAAGCCTATGTTATAAAGGCTGAGTGTAGGAGAGATAACCTCTGAGTGGTAGGTCTTGGATAAAGACTGAGGTAGGGCTGAATTGCCTGAGTTGTAGGAGTGTGGTATCACTCTGAGTTGTAGGAATCCATTTTGGATTCTGAGCTGTAGGATCTGAGGATCTGAGTTAAGGAAGGGAGTTTGGCCGAATCTAGCACACTGCTAGATAGGTGAAGGGGGAAAGTGAATGTACCCAGATCTTGGGGAACCACTATAAAACTGTGTGCAATCTGTGATGTGTGAATTTCTGTGATTGTTGTGCTGTGTGTATATATTCAGTAGTTATATTCTGCCTAAATTGAAAACAAGCATTAGAACCTATTCACCCCCTCCCCTCTAGGTGTTTAGGCAGTCTTGAAAGTAAAACTATCAAGTGGTATCAGAGGGAGGTTGCTCAAAGAAAGACTTAACAGTCTGAGTTATATCTAAAGGCAGAATCAAGAATCAAGAAAATGGGTTCAGGTGAGAATCACAAGGAGTTGGGATCTATGAAGCTACCCATCTGCAGAAAAGAAATCTTTGGAATCTGGAAGGAAAGGGTTAGGTTGTTTATGGAGGCCTCAGACCCAAGAATCTATATCACAGTAAAAGAAGGTCCATACATTCCAATGAAGATTTCTATATTAGATGAAAATCAGCAAATTCCAAAGGATTTTTCGGAAATGACAAAGGATGAAATCATATTGGCAACTATGGATAAGAGAGCTCAGAATATAATAGTAAGTGCTATAGATGATTCTATATTCCAAAATCTGATTCACTGTAAAACCTCCAAGGAAATGTGGGACACCTTGATTGTCTACATGGAGGGTTCTAAAGAAGTGAGGCATGATAGGAAGTCTATGCTCAACCAAGAGTATGAGAGTTTCAGACAAGGCAAGTCTGATAGCATAACTGAATGCTATAAGAAATTCTACAGAATAGTAAATGAATTGATGTCCTATGGAAGGATCATCAGTACCTATGAACTGAATGACAAATTCCTAAGGTCCTTGAAAAGGACTGGGACACCAAGATTTGTGTCATAAGAGAAGTGGCTAAACTGGCAGAGATTTCTCCTCCAACCTTGTTTGGAAAGTTGTTATCTTATGAAATGCAACTAATGGTTAGGAAGGAGGAAGAAAAGAATTCAAAAGGAGAGCATAGAGACAAGTCAGTGGCCTTCAAGGCAGAAGTCACTAGAAAGTATAGGAGGATATCTCCATCTCCTCCTAAGGAAGTTGCAGAAGTTAATTCTGAAAATTCAGACAATCAGGTTTCAGAAAGTAGTGATTCAGATACAGATTTTGCTGCTTTTACAAGACAGTTTCAGAGGTTCTTAAAGAAGAAGTAGTGGAAGTCAAGGCCCTCCACATCACAGTCAGCTGATGATTATTATCAGAAGAGAAAATCATCAAGGAAGGAGGGGAGCAGAACTAAGCCCAGCAAAGCCATTACATCAATGATTGTATGCTATTGTTGCAATAGGCCTGGACATGTGGTGGCTGATTGTCCAGATAAGAGGAAGGAGTCATCTGACAAAAAGAAGACTCATCAAAAGGGAAAGAAGGAGAAATCATTTGTTGCAAAGAAGGAAAAGAGCCTAACAGATCAGTCCTCATCAGAGTCAGAATCTGAAGCAGAAGCATACATAGGATTGTATGCAGTCAATGAGGAAGAAGAATTACTGCAACTGATGGATTCCATTCATGATCAAGAAGACAAGGAATGCAAGGGTCTGATGGCTGAGTTAGAAGATAATCAATGCCAGAATCAGCCTGGTCCTAGTAAGGTACAAAAGGTTTCTAGTTCTTCTGATTTTAGTATTGGTTCAGAGTCAGATTCATCTACATCAAGTGAAGTGAATGGATCTGAATCAGAAGGTGATATTCATCAGTTGATGGATGAATATAGGGACTTGTTGCAGGCTCTTAAGAAAAGCAAGAACCTAGTCAAAACTCAGGCTCAGGAAATTGCTGATCTTAAGGTGGCTGCAACTGAGTTTGAAAAAGTAATGGATCAAAAGTTAAATGAGATTGCCAAACTAAAAAATATAACCTATATTCAGATGGGCACAATCAAATATAACAATGATCAAATTAAGAGTCTGGAGGCCAGACTAAGAATAGAGAAAGAATTAGTGGCTAGTTACTCTAAGCCAAAATCTGTCTTACCTTTAATAGATGAGTTTGTGGCTCAAAAAGGTAAGTCTTGATTAGGCTTCAAAGGTAACCCCAGGGCTACCCAATTCAAAAGAAAAGGCAAAGCTCCTATTCAGTATCTAAACCTTTCAGTCCCTGTTATGTTTAGAAAGGTACACTTGCCTTCTAACAAATATGATCATGAACATATTCATGGTCATAAGAAGATTGAGGTTCTAAGTGACAAAGCTGTTAAAGCCAATAAGTCAGTCCATGACAATAAATCCCATCTTCCAAGGAAACCAATGGGTATGGCTGCAGCAGCACCAACACATGTCAGGAATTTTCCAGACTACAAAACTGCTAAGTTTGTACCTAGAACTAGGTACAATAAATATGATTGCTGGTGCTGTGGCAAAATAGGGCATTTTGCCTTGGACTGTTGGCATAACACAAGTGTCAGGAAGAACACCAATCTACCTGTTAGAGGAATTGCTAAAAGATTTGATATGAATGGAGCTAACTTGAACAAGGACCCAAGACTTACTTGGGTTCTAAGGAAAAGTAATTCTGTATTGCAGTAAAGTCCAAGTTGCCATGCCCCTATATGGTACTTGGACAGTGGATGTTCCAGGCACATGACTGGAACAAAGGGGCTGCTGACGGAGTACACATCTGTCAAAGATAGACCTAAAGTAATCTTTGGTGGATCTGAAAGAGGAATCATCAAAGGGTTTGGTAATATTTCTTCAAACCAAATTACCATCACCCAAGTGGCTTATGTAAAAGGTTTGAAACATAATCTGATTAGCATAAGTCAACTGAGTGATCTTGGATATGACATTTCATTTGTTAAGGATGGATGTCATATCAAAAGGTCAAGTGATCAAAAGATCATACTGACTTGGTATAGAAAGAGAAATATTTATTGTCTTAATTTTGTATGTGAGAACAAGGCTTCTCCTATCTGTCTTGTGGCTGATGATAATGCATCTCATTGTGTCAAGTGGCATAAGAGGTTGACTCATCTTAACTACAAGACAATTGGCCAACTCTTTAGCAAAGAGTTAGTGAGGAATGGTCCTCAAGTTAAGTGTATAAAGGAAGGGATATGTTCAGCTTGTCAAAAGGGCAAGCAGACAAAATCCTCCTTTCATAGTCTTGAAAACAAGGATTCTGTGAGGTGCTTATACCTCTTACATATGGATCTTTTTGGTCCTATGCCATTTCATAGTCTAGGTAGGAAGGTCTACACTTTTGTGGTTGTAGATGACTATTCTAGATATATATGGGTGTTCTTTCTGAGACAAAAATTAGAAACCCCAAGTATCTTACTTAGTTTTGTGAAACAAATTCAGAATGAACTAAACAGTACAGTGGTCAAAATCAGAAGTGACCATGACACTGAATTTCAATCTGAAAGAATGACAAAATTATGTGAAGACTTTGGGATTTTCCAGGAATTCTCCTCACCTAGAACACCACAACAAAATGGTATTGCTGAAAGAAAGAATAGTACATTGATTGAAGCTGGTAGAACTCTATTGAGTGACACCTCTCTTCCAGAGTATTTCTGGGCTGAGGCTGTAAACACAGCATGTCATATGATCAATAGGGCTTCATCACCAAGTGCCACAAAAAGACTCCCTATGAAATTATGAAAGGTAGAAAACCAAATCTATCCTAATTTAGGATCTTTGGTTGCAAGTGCTATATACTTAACAATGGCAAGTCATACCTAACTAAGTTTGCTGCCAAATCCCAAGATGGGATATTTGTTGGGTACAACATAAATAGTAAGGCCTATAGAGTCTTCAACTTGACTACTCAAGTTGTAGAAGAATCTGTACATGTTGTGTTTGATGAATCAAGATTAATCAACTATGAGTTGCCTTGTAGTTCATACAGTCCAACAGGTATAAGCAAAAGGATGGACAAGCTTTCCATTGAAGAAGCATCAAATGCAGATGAAGTAGTGGAAAATGAAGGCTACAGTCCAGGGGGAGTACAAAACTCTATAGAAGCTGATGACAACCAAGAAGTACAACATGATGAGGGAGCTGGAGATGTCTAACCTGAAGGAAATCTTCCTCCACCCATAAGACATCTAAAAGATCATCCAGCTAATCAAATAATAGGTGATCCAAGTCAAGGAGTGCAGACTAGAAACAGAAATCTGAGCACAGTCCTGCACTCAAGTTTCCTATCTCAATTGGAACCTAAGAAATTTGAAGAAGCCATCCAAGACCAACATTAGATTAATGTTATGTAAGAGGAGCTTAATCAATTCAGAAGGTGCAAAGTCTGGGTGCTTGTTCCTAAACCAAAAGACCACAACATCATTGGAACAAAGTGGATATTTAAGATTAAGTTGGATGAGAGTGGAGTAATAGTAAAGAACAAAGCAAGATTGGTTGCTAAAGGATATAGATAGGAAGAGGGAATAGATTTTGATCAGACATTTGCCCCAGTAGCAAGATTGGAGGCAATCAGGATGTTTATTGCCTATGCTGCATACCAAGGATTCAAGGTATACCAAATGGATGTAAAATCAGCATTTCTGAATGGAGATCTAAAAGAAGAAGTCTATGTGGAACAGCCATCAGGTTTTGTAGACTCTCTTAAACCTGATTATGTTTTTAGACTTAGGAAAGCTTTATATGGGTTAAAGCAAGCCTCAAGGGCTTGGTATGACACCCTGTCTACTTTCCTTATTGAGAATAAATTCTCAAGAGGCAAAATAGACAAGACTCTATTGCTTAGGGAGTCTAAAGGCAAGATAATCTTAGTCCAAATCTATGTGGATGACATAATTTTTGGGTCTATAGAGAACAACCTTTGCAAGAAGTTTGCCAAACTTATGCAAGGGAAGTTTGAAATGAGTAGTATGGGGGAACTTAAGTTCTTCTTGGGACTTCAAGTAAGACAGACTGATGATGGATTGTCCATATCCTAGTCTAAGTTCACCAAAGAGGTGATAAAGAAATATGGTATGGAAACTTCCTCTACCATTAAAACTCCTATGGGAACAAATATTCCTATATGTAAAGATGATACAGGTAAGCCTGTAGATGAGTCTTTGTATAGAGGAATAGTTGGTTCTCTATTATACCTCACAGCTAGTAGACCAGATATTATGTATGCTACATGTGTCTGTGCTAGGTACCAGGAATGCCCTAAAGATTCTCATTACACTGCTGTTAAAAGAATTTTGAGATATTTAAAGGGCATACCAAATCTAGGCCTTTGGTACCCTAGGAATAGAGATTTTCAACTAATAGGTTATTCAGATGCAGATTTTGCAGGCTGTAGAGAGGATAGAAAGAGTACTACAGGTACTTGCCAATTTTTGGGAGGAAGACTGATATCTTGGAGCAGTAAGAAGCAGACCAGTGTGGCAATATCCACAGCTGAGTCTGAATATGTTGCTGCTGGAAGTTGCTGTGCACAACTATTGTGGATTCAGCATCAGTTAAAGGACTTTGGTATTCAAGTAAGTAGAACACCTTTATTGTGTGATTCTAAGAGTGTTATTTCTATTGCTAACAACCCTGTTTCTCATAGTAGAACTAAGCATATAGAAATAAAATACCATTTTCTTAGAGAGCATGTAGAAAGAGAAGATATCTCATTGGAATTTGTTAAAACAGATTATCAAATTGCAGATGTTTTTACTAAGCCACTGGATGAAACAAAATTCAATAAATTTAAAATTTAATTAGGAATGCTGACCATTGATTAGTATATCAACAAATAGAAATTGGCTAAGTAAAATGGTGTCGACACTTTCAGTAATAAAGTGTCGACTCAGTATAGTTATGTCGACTTGTTAGAGAATTTGTGTCGACATAGAGAATTTGTGTCGACACTTAAGGGTCAAATAGTCGACTTATCCAGAAATGTAGTGTCGACTTCACCAGAATAATGGTGTCGACACTTACAGATTTTGTGTCGACACTTGTACTAAGAGTCAACACAGAATTTCTGATGCTCTACTTTGTCTCTCTTGTGTCGACATATCTCCAATTGGTGTCGACACACAGTAGTCAACATTGATGTCGAGATAGTAAAAGTTTGTGTCGACACATTTCATCTGTGTTGACACATTTAGTCTGTTTTTGCCCGCCTTTTGACCTTCTTTAAATAGAGGGTATAAATAGGTCAAGAACGTATTCTGTCGACACGCTCACAAGGTTTTCGAGACTAAAACCCTGTGTCGACATTCTCTCTCTTCTCTTCTCTCAAGCTTTCTCGACTGATCAATGGCGCCAAAGGTTGAAGATAATATCAACGAGGGTTATGAGCTGGTTCGGGATGCATTCGTCAATGGCGCACCAGAAATCAAACAAGTAATTACTCTTCTTACAGACAATGGACTGGAATTCCTTGTCTCAGAACCGTCAAAGATCTGGAAGAAGGAGGTGATTGAATTCTATACCTCTGCATCAGTGGATTCTTCTGGTCTCAAGATCAAATCCACTGTTCATGGGACGAAGGTGAAACTTACACCAAGAAGTTTACGAAAGAATCTTCAACTACCTAGCATATAAGATGAAGAAGAGGTCCCAGCCTCTAAGACAAGGGAGGCCCTCCAATGGTGTGGATTGGATCCAACCATCAAGATTGGAGCAGCTATCAACCGGAAAGGGATGAATCAACAAGGCAAATTTCTGTCTGAAGTTGTTGGAAAGGTGATTTTGTGCAAACCTGGTGGACATGATAAGGTCTCAGCCTATATGTTCTGCATCATGACAAGAATTGTTTTTCAAATTCCAACTGACTGGCCAGTAGTTGTATTTGATAAGATTAAGGAAGGAATTAAGAAGCCAAATCTGGCTAGGATTTTGAGTTTATACCTGGTTGGAGTGATTCTAGAAGTCATGCAATAGATACCAGGGACTAAGATCAATCACATGAGAAAGATGGACATGAGATTATTCTCAAGATGGGATAGAGTTCTATCCAAAGAGTTGCCTACAGTAGACAGGCAAGACATAACTGGGATGTCACCTGGACATGAACAAGGAACTGAACAACAACTTAGAGAACCTGCTGAAACCCAGTCTGGGTCAACTCTAGTTCAGAAAGAAACGTTTCCAGCACAGGTGCAGGGGGAGCAAGTTCATTCTCCTGCCCAGGACATTCCAGATACTGCAGAGGTGCAGGGGGAGCAAAATTCTGATCAAGTGCAAGAGGAAGAACAAATAGATTTATCAAAAGATTTGAACACTGCTGGACTAGATAACTCATCTTCTACACAGGCACAAAAGGAATTCACTCTAGATGAGTTGTTTCCTGATGTTGAAATTACTACTGATAGAATTGAGAAGGATCTCGAAATTGAGGGGGAGCAAGAGTTTGTTGAAAAGGATCAACATGTCACTGAGACAGATATTCCTCCTTCACCTCCTAAGAGAGTTCAGATTGAAAGCTCTTCAGAATCTAAGTCTGAAGAAGCCAGAGTGGCAAAGAAAAGGAAGCTCATGGTCTTCAGAAGAAGAAGCCATAGCTACAAGCAGGCTCTACAAACTTCAACTCAACAATCTCCATCTGATTTTAATTACAACAAGTTCATGGTAGATTTGCAGATGAAGCTAGATAATCAGAGATTAGCCATGGAGAAATATGTTGATGAAAGTAATAAAAATCTTCAGTTTGATCTGGCTCAAGATATCAAGTCTATAAGATTTGAAGTCAATCAACATAAAAGAGAAATAACATATTGTTTTACAAAAGGGGGACATGCTGTTGTATATCTGGCCAAGCAACAAGCGAAAATGAAGAAAGAAATAGATGCCCAATCTATTAATCAAGGATACATTCTTGAAAATCAGACAAGGCTAAATGAAAATCTGACAACAGCCAACACATATATTCTTGCTCACTTTCAAACAACAATGACTAAATTGGCTGAAGCTAGGGCAGCTGAAATGCTAGCATATGATATCAAATTCAAAAAAGCTTTAGACTCAGTACAGTCAGCCATAACCACTTCCCAGCAGGAAATTACTGGAAAACTTAACAGGTTGAAGCCCTTCTTTAAAGATGGCATTAATTATTTAGATGGTCAGATCAGATTTCAGAAGGATGATCTCAGAGATCATATAGAAAGAGAAGTCCTAAAGGGGGAGAAGGTACTTATTTCTGCTGGCTCAGAACATGCCAAGTGGGTAACTAACAGTATCAGAGCCATATTGGGATATCCACCCCTTTGTGATGATGATAATATGGCAGAGTCAGGAGTACAGCCTCAAGGTCTACTTGAAGGTAACCAACTAGAGGTTGCTCAAGTAATATACCCACCTGCAGATTTTGAGGGCATTCATCAGATGGTGCAAACTATGTATAGTCCTCCAGAGGAGGTTTCAAATATTATACTTGGAAAAGTAGACATGCCTGAAGCTGCAATCAAGGCTCAGCAAGAGGCTCAACTGTCTAAGAAGAGGTTTAGGGAGCAAGCTGAACTAAAACCTAATTTTGAATAGTGGAGCCCTACCTCTAGAAACATCATTCTAACTGCCTGGAAAGCTGTCAAAGATCAAGTCCAAGAAAGGGGCAAGTGGTACAATGAACAAGAATGGCAGAAGCATGGAGCCAGACAGGAGGCCATTATTCAATATAGAAGGAAAGCTAAGATGGGAAAGTTACCTCCTGATGCTGTGGAGCCTAGCAAATACTTTCCCAAGCAATATCACTATTTTGAGAGAAAAAGACTGAAGGCTGAGGCTCAGGAGAAGGCTAATCTTAAAGGCAAAAAGCCCATGGAAGAAACTGAACCTTCTGTGCAGGCTCAAGTACAACCAGGAAAAGGGATTGTTATTAAAGAGCCTGATCAGTCTTAGTCTTAGATGTCTTTGTTTTAGTTTAAAAATATGTATTGTGAAACATTCAGTGTTAAACATTTTGTAAACAATCATTTTGACATAATACACAAATTCTTGCTCTTTAATTAATTTTTGTGTATATGCTTTTATCTCTGTGATGAATCTGTGCAAGTGTTTTTGATTGTTAATATTTCCTATAATATTAAGCTTATATACATCATCATCATTTTGTTTATTATTATCATAAGTGGTGTATATCATTAGCTAATATGGGTTATGACTTCTCCAAATAGGGGGAGATTGTTGGGTACATTGGAAAATGTGTACCTGATTTGAAGAAGCCTAACTTAGCTTAATGATATACATCAAGGTGTATTTGATGTTGTTTAAGTTGAATATGTGTAGGTTAAAAGTATGGAAAAAATTTTAAGTCCATGTGTCGACACCAGAAGAAGATGTGTCGACACTTCAGGAAGATTGTGTCGACACTTGAAGAAGGCTGTGTCGACACAGAGAAAATGAGTCGACATCAACTGTGTCGACACCGGGAGGCAGTGTCGACACACACAAGATTATAGTTGACATCAACTGTGTCGACACCAGGAGGCTGTGTCGACACACAGAGGCAAAGTCGACAATATTTGTGTCGACACCAGAAGACTGAGTCGACACATATAGGCAGAGTCGACAAAAGCTATATCGACACCTGAAGGCAGTGTCGACACATACTATGTTCTGAATCTACATCAACTGTGTCGACACACAGGACTTGTGTCAACACACTGCCAAGTCTAGACCAAGTTATTTGCTGAATATTGATGAAGTGTTTGAGTCAACACAAATACTCTGTGTCGACTCATTCTCAAGTTGTAGTATGCAAAAGCTGAATCGACTTAAAGACAAACTTGTCGACTTCTCCAGAGGCAGTGTTGACACCAAAGTTACTTATGTCGACACATATAGACAGATGGTCTCGACACTTTCTGACAGACAGTCTCGACACTTTGCTGTCCAAGACAAAAGCACATGATCTGTTTGAAGACTTGACAGCTGTGGGTTACAACAGGTTAACTGAAGCTATCAGACTTGTCAGAAGACAGTTAGATACCGGACCAGCCGGTCACCAAAAAGAAGGTCTATAAATAGATAGATTCAGAAGTAGAAGGAGATTATTATTTTTGTGATTGAGAAGCAACACTTAAAAGAAATCTGATTAAGGAATCAAATCAAGAAAGTGCAAGGCACTGAAGAAGATCTTCATCAGAAGATCTAAGAAGACATTCTGAAGGGTTCAACCTCTCAGGATCAGTCTAAGGAGAATTCATCCTAGAATTCTGAGGAATTTCCAAAGGGATTGGATAGAGAGGGATCCAGCCGTTTGAAGATCAAGAAGGAAGCTGTTACAGGTTTCTCAAGAAGCTGTTTGGAAATCAACTCAGCTAGTTCAGATTCAAGAAGCTTTGAAGAAAGCTAAGTTTCAGTTGGTTTTATCCATCAGCTGATCAGGTGCTGTCTTGTCCTTTCTTTCTCAACAAGGGCAAGATTCTATAAAACTCTTTTCTAAATTCTGTAGGATCTATTAATATAGATCTGAGTTGTAAGCCTATGTTATAAAGGCTGAGTGTAGGAGAGATAACCTCTGAGTGGTAGGTCTTGGATAAAGACTGAGGTAGGGCTGAATTGCCTGAGTTGTAGGGGTGTGGTATCACTCTGAGTTGTAGGAATCCATTTTGGATTCTGAGCCGTAGGATCTGAGGATCTGAGTTAAGGAAGGGAGTTTGGCCGAATCTAGCACACTGCTAGATAGGTGAAGGGGGAAAGTGGATGTACCCAGATCTTGGGGAACCACTATAAAACTGTGTGCAATCTGTGATGTGTTTATTTCTGTGATTGCTGCGCTGTGTGTATATATTCAGTAGTTATATTCTACCTAAATTGAAAACAAGCATTAGAACCTATTCACCCCCCCCCTCTGTAAGACCCCCTTTTTTTTCTTTTTAAAACCCGGGGTCTTAGGCCCAGAATCGCCGCTTTGCAGTGACACCTTCACGTCCTGAAGGGTCATCACCACAAGGCGCCGATTCTGCCGGCCAATTCGATCACAGAAAGGTTGCACAATAATTGAAATAAGAACAATGCAGTCCACAATAATAAGTCACATGTATATAAGATAAAATCTCCACGAAGGGAGTGTCCACAGAAAAACATCAGAGTACTATAAGTGCGGGCCTACGCCCGATACATCATGTCCTCACTACAATATCACTCATGCGGAAGCTAAAATAGAAACTACTCAGGGTCGAGACTCACGGTCCCGGCTGTATGAACTCCGGAGCTAGACTGCCCCATCTCCAGGCGCACCGATCTCTGGGGCTACTCCTCCATGCTGGGCTCCACGATCCCCTAAATGATGCGGTTCGAAAACCGTTAGTCATAAAGACTAAGCCCTATCATCCCCCACCCCTTCCCCCATGGCTCCTAGGTACTGAGCGGAGAGGAAGAAAGGGAAGGACATGATGGTGGAGAATAAAAGTAAACAGGTGACAGTGGACTTAATCTAGCAAGTTGTATTCGGTGAGCAGTTAATATGAATGTTATAATAGGTCTAGTAGTAAGAAAAGCAATTATATGAATTTAAACCTTCACTTATGCGAGAACATATAAGCAAAAGGGGTCTTTTGCAAGGCTCCCATCGTATAAGTGTCTCATACCACTTATACCTTGGGGTGTCAGTTATCAAACAGCAATGGTTGTTATTATATATATCAAATTAACCTTTGATTTATAAACTCGCCCACACAAGCTTATAGACCAAGGGGTCGTTTTGCAGGTCCTAATGTATAATCGTCCCATTCCACTTATACTTTAGGTGTCAGGGTTTAATGAATCGATTATGCTATGTCATGCGTGTGGGTATGATGAAACATGCAAATGCAACTCACACACCCAACTCTGTGCACAACTGGTCTGACCTATTGTACGCCTCAATGCTTGGTGCATTAAGCGGACGCCTGCGTACTCTTGCCGGCTGGCGCACCGGACTTCTGTTGGCGAAGTGCTAATCACCCCGCCGAGTCAACGATATCGGTGTCGGTGTAATCGAACTCCCCGATATCGAAAAACCCACCACCATAAATTTTCCTATCTTATGCACATGCAAGTTTATTCGTAAACACACAAAACCGAGCCGAAGCTCCCCGGACCAAAACGTCCGTCTCCAAACCAACCGAGCCGAAGCTCCCCGGACCATCCCGTCCGTCTCTTAACCAACCGAGCCGAAGCTCCCCGGACCAAAACGTCCGTCCCAAACCAACCGAGCCGAAGCTCCCATCAATCTTCCTGTGCCAACAGTGTTTGTGAAAGGTGCAGCCCTAGTTACTAGGTTACTCTTGCCAATTTGTTATTACAGTTTACGTTAGCCCAGGCCTGCCCCCGGTATTCCCCGTGAAGGGCTCTCAAGGGGCACTAGGAACCAAGACGGCGGCATTACGGCCTGAAGTTCCCTTTCGCAAGGCACTTATTATTATTGGTTTATCTCCCTTAACCCGATTCCCTTCTCATATTACGATAGACTATCCTAGGGTGATTTTTAACCTTCCTCTCTTCGGGAAAGGCGATCTTTCGCCGAAACCCGAGCACCTCTTAACTCTAGTTATCACCACTTCTCACTACTCTTTATACCTTCCTATTGTGATTTCCTCCACTATTGCCCACCCAGACAAAATGATTAACTCCAATATCTTCCTCAGATCATGTCCTATTGCAATTCACAAATTTGTTATATGTTGACCGATCTAGACTATGTGTCGAACCGGTTATGCTATGATCTAATACTCATCCAAATGCCCTAAATTATTTATTGGTGACTTATCATGATATAATTAGCCTAAATCCAGAAAATGATAATTTTCCTAATTTATCTGATGTTTAATTAAATTCCCCGAGAGTCCCAAGGGCTACCGGTTTGAACATGAACTACCCTAAGTAATCATGCAAGCTGTCCAGCAAATTTATGATAAATAGTAGGTTATCTCAATAGGTTAAATCCTAAGTATCATAATTTTTCTATCATCAAAAGGGCATGAAAACTATTTTAGAAATAATCTCTACTTCTGTTGTTTATGAATCAAGTACAGAAAATATTCTTCCAAAAATTATAAATAATTTATGCCATGCAGATAAATGCCTAAAATTAGCACTGGCCAAGTTTCATAATTTTCCAGCAAGTAATTTATCCATAATTAATTTTTAAACAACAAAACCCCTTTCTAATATCTGTGAACAAAGTACTAGTTTACTCAACATAAAATTCTATAAAAATTCAGGGATCAATGTTCTACTAGTCAAGATCTAAATCCAGAATTTTAACTGATTATAATTAATTTAAAACCTCTAAATATTTGAAACAACAAATCGGGCTAATAATCCTTTAACACATGAAGTATAATATTTATTAATCATAAAATTCCAGGAAAATTACCATAAGTCTAAAACATCCTAAAACTCCCTCCTCCCGAGTTTCATAATTTTTGGATTAGATTTAGTGCTTAAAATAACTAAATTACATTTCTATCCTAATTCAAAATCTCAACTTTCGAGGTACCTAATTACCTCCAATTCCTTCACTATTTCAACCAGAGGGTTTTCAGCATATCATGCCACTCTCCTCCAAATTTTAAGGGCATACAAGAGCTTTTGATCCTATGTCCTTCACAAACCTCAAAACCCTTCATTTAGGGTTCGAGCTTGGATCCTAGGGTAAGTCAACCCTAAACCACTCCATTTTTCTCCAAGCAGGTTATAACACCCTTCTAAGTCATAGGTCGGAATATCAGCCTCTGTTGAGGTGATTTGACCTCTCCGAACTCTTAGTGCATTTTCTACTAAAAGTCGTCTCACTAATGCCTAGTTAAGGGTAGAAGATTTCTCACCCAAAACTCCTCCAAATCAATTGGAATTTTGTACAGACCTAGGTTTTATAGCCAGGGACCACTCACCAAAATTTGGGAGGGTTTGGAGGTCATTTGACCACCTAAATAAATTCCTCTAAGTTTATTAAATTAAAACAAAAACTTTAGGCAGTATCTCCAAATATTCCCATTTTTGGTCTGCCTTTAGGTATAACCAAGGTTAACCCCTTGCCCAAATTTCAGGTCATTTGGACAAGGGACGAAGAGTGGGCATCCGTTTTAATTTCTGCCCAACTCTAGGTACAGCCCCCACTAAAACGGGTGCTGCGGTCGAACCGCTTACCCAAATGAGTTGAAACCAATTTTAAATTAATCTAGACTCGAAGGGCTACGACTTTTGTCACTGGACACTTTTCCTAAAACGGCCTCTAAGTGTCTCATTTTACAGCCTCAAAATATACTCAGACATTATATCTTTCCTCTATGTATTATGTACTTAAATTATAAATTATAAAACTAATTTACTGTTCATCTTCTACATGAACCCGAAAACCAGAACTCAGGAAGTCATTTTTCCTGTAACAATTCTGTTATCCGTCGCCGGCCGTCCGGTCACTTCCCTGGCCAGCCACCACCACCATCACCTCCGTTGAGGCGATGGCTAGCGGTCGGCGGTGGTTTGGCCGCCGGAGGTGGCGGTTTCCGGCGAACTCAAAAATACCTTTTTCATGGTTTTCCCATGAAAACGAGAGATGGGTTCGGCTCCGTTGAGCGCGAACTTCCTTTCTAAGAATCCTAAGATCTACCCACGAAAGAGAAGAAGCAGAGGAGGACCTTGTTCGCGGTTTGGAGGCGAGATGAACGACGGGGTGCCATGGCGCAGTGGGGGCGTAGCCGAACTCCTCCTACAGCAAGAACAAAGATCTGATCCGTTTGAATGAACGTGTAAACTTCTCCTCTTGCTCCAAGTGGGCTTTTATAAGTCAGTAAATGGGGAGATGAAAGGGTAAAGCCTTAATGGTCATGAAGGCTCCTCCTAATAACATTTCGGTTATAGTGAAGGGATAAGAAACGGTGGAAGATGAACAGGTGTGTCCAGTTGGCGGTTTCCTATTCGACCACATCTTCCTCCTTTATTATATAATTACAGAAGGAAAAACGGCCTGTAATTACTCCTGGTGTAACTTCCCACACCAGCATTTATTTCCACGTGTGTTAGAATAATTTCGGCCCTGAACCGTCGTTCCGGCCAATGTCACGGGCGTGACACATAGGTCACGGGCGTGACAGGCCCGGGTGACAATTTTGGGGTCGACGATCGTCGAATTGAGATCGACGGTCGTCGAAGGGTGGTCACGCCCTAGGTCACGGGCGTGACACCTAGGTCACGGGCATGACAGGCCCGAACGGCAAATTCTGAGGTCGACGAGCGTCGAACTGAGATCGACGGTCGTCGAAGGCTGGTCACGCCCTAGGTCACGGGCGTGACACTTAGGTCACGGGCGTGACAGGCCCGAGTTCAATTTCGGCGATCGTTTTACGGAGATCGATGATCATCGAAGGAGTCACGCCCCTGGTCACGGGCGTGACACTTTGGTCACGGGCGTGACATGTCCGGGCTGCAAGGTCGACGATCGTCTCACGGAGATCGACGATCGTCGAAGGAGTCACGCCCTTGGTCACGGGCGTGACACCTTGGTCACGGGCGTGACATGTCCGGGCTGCAAGGTCGACGATCGTCTCACGGAGATCGACGATCGTCGAAGGAGTCACGCCCTTGGTCACGGGCGTGACACCTTGGTCACGGGCGTGACATGCCCCGGCAGCATGTTCGACGATCGTCTCACGGAGATCGACGATCGTCGAAGGAGTCACGCCCTAGGTCATGGGTGTGACGGGTCGGTCACGGGCATGACCAACCCATGACCCGAAGTCTCGGTCGATTTATTTCAATTTTTGGGCTTCCTACGGTTCTCTCACGACCAAACGACTCCTAGGGGTCTAGCCGGAAATGGGATGTTACAAATCCCAATAAACAAAACAAAAATTTCGTCCCCAAAATTGAGGTTGAGCCTACGGGGATTTCTATCGGAATAAATTAAACTTGTAACATCCCATACGATCTTTCTATTGGTTTTAGGCGACTATTCGTTTGATAAACGAAGACAATCTCCCCAGTAAACAAAAGATTAGCCCCTACCTTTCTGATTAAGTGCGCATGCCTAGGTCCTGGATTTTCCTTATCTAGTCTTAACTCTCCAAATCAAGAAACAATCTATAGAATACCGAGAGGTGGTGAGATGTACCTGACTGAACAACTCCGGGTATCTTTGCCTCATTAGATCCTGCGGTTCCCAGGTGTGCTCCTCTTGACCGTGGTTTCTCCACAGAACCTTGACTAAGGGGATCTTTTTGCGGCGCAAGATCCGTACTCCTTTGTCATCGATCCGAACCGGCTCCAAGTGAACAGATCAGTCTGAAGCTACCGGCCCTTCGGTGGTCGAAATTCGTTGCTCCGGGCGTAGTAGAGCCCTTCTCAGCGAAGAAATGTGGAAGACGTCGTGTAGAGTTGCCAGCTTTGGCGGCAACTCTAGCCTGTAGGCTAGGGGTCCGATCCGCTCCAGGATCCGGTAAGGGCCCATATACCTAGGGCTGAGCTTCTTCCTCCGACCGCGCACCCGTGAGACTCCGTGCATGGGCCGGATCTTCAAGAACACTCGATCTCCTACCCAAAACTCCACCTGACGATGCCGGGCGTCATAGTATTTAGCCTGTCTGCTCTGCGCCTCCAACATCCTATCTCTGATCAGTCTCACCTGAGCCTCGGTGTCTTCAACAAAACCCGATCCCAACACCTTTGGATCCTCATCTTGAACCCAAGAAAGCGGGGTCCTACATTTTCTTCCATACAAGGCTTCATAAGGCACCATCCTGATGCTGGACTAGTAGCTATTGTTATAGGAGAACTCGACCAATGGTAACATCTTCTCCCACGGCTCCCCTCGGTCCAGTATACACAGTCGTAGTAAATCCTCCAAGGTCCGGTTGGTGCGCTCTGTCTGCCCGTCCGTCTGAGGGTGGAAGGCCGTGTTAAAAGTCAACCGGGTGCCCAAATATGCCTGCACTGACCGCCACTCCCTGGATGTAAACCGTCCGTCGCGGTCCGACACTATCGTCCGGGGCACGCCATGATATCAGATATATTGCTCCACGAACTTCCGTACCAGCACTCCCATCGAGTCATCCTTCCTGATCGGTACAAAGCGGGCCACCTTCGTCAACCGATCGACAATCACCCAGATCAAGTCGTTCCCCGTCCGAGACCGGGGAAGACCATGTATAAAATCCATAGCTATATCGTCAAACTTCCACTCCGGCACCGGGAGTGGCTGCAACAATCCTGCGGGGTTCTTGCACTCCGCCTTCACCAACTGACAAGCCTCGCAATGGGTCACGAAATACGTAATGTCCTTCTTCATGCCCGGCCAAAACATCATCTTCTTCAGATCAGCGGTCATCTTTGTGATCCCCGGGTGCACAGAGTACCGGCTGCAATGCGCCTCCGTCATAATATCCTCTCGAATCTGGCCACCTGCGGGTATATATACTCTACCTCTGAAATGTAGCAGACCATCTCTCAGGGAATAATCTCCTATCGAACCCTCCTCCAAGGCTCGGAACATCGGCTCTGCCCACGCATCTGTCCTCTGTCCGTCCCGAATGCGATCCCGAATATCGTCTATGGCCACCATCGATGTCAGATACTCCTTATACAGCTCTGGATCATCCTCGGACACTAGGGATATCTGCATATCTCTGAATGACCGGACTAGCTCCATGGACATAACTTGGGGCCCAGCTTCGGAAGTGGCCGCTCTCCAACTCAATGCGTCGGCCACCATGTTTGCCTTCCCTGGGTGGTAGTGCATCTCATACTGATAGTCAGCTAAGAACTCCACCCAGCGCCTCTGCCTGATATTCAGTTCCTTCTGAGTTTCCACGTATTTCAGGTTCTTGTGGTCGGAGTAGATGTCGCAGTGGACTCCATAAAGATAATGGCGCCAGACCTTCAGAGCAAAAATGACCGCTCCCATCTCAAGGTCGTGCACTGGGTAGTTCTTCTCATGGGTCTTCAACTGGCGGGAGGCATATGCTATGACGTGTCCATTCTGCATCAGCACCGCTCCCATCCCTTGGTATGATGCGTCGGTATACACCTGGAATCCTTCCTTTCCTGATGGAAGGGCCAGAATAGGGGCTGAGATGAGTCGGTCCTTCAGCTCCTGGAAAGCCGCCTGGCACTGCGGGGTCCAAACGAAAGGTGCCTCCTTCTTCGTCAAAGATGTGAGGGGGAGGGCAATCTGAGAGAACCCCTCCACGAACTTTTGGTAGTAACCGGCAAGTCCCAAGAAACTTCGTACATCGGTGGCTGTCTTCAACTGCAGCCAATCTCGAACTGCCCGAATCTTTGCCGGATCCACTGCCAACCCGGCTCCGCTGATAATGTGGCCTAGGAAGGCCACCTCCTTCAACCAAAACTGACACTTGCTGAATTTTGCATAAAGGCGATGCTCCCGCAACCTCTCCAGAGTGAGTGCCAGATGCCGAGTGTGCTCCTCCTCCGTCCTAGAGTAGATCAGGATGTCGTCTATGAATACTATGACAAACACATCCAAGTAGGCCTCGAAAACTCGGTTCATGAGACTCATGAACGCCGACGGAGTATTCGTGAGCCCGAAGGGCATCACGGTGAACTCATACAGGCCATATCTGCTACTGAAGGCCGTCTTCGGGATATCCTCCTCCTGGATCCGTAGCTGGTAGTATCCTGACCTCAAGTCCAGCTTCGAGAAATAATGGGCTCCCTCCAGCTGGTCGAACAATTCGTCTATCCGTGGGAGCGGATAGGTATTCCGGACGGTCAGCCTGTTTAGTGCTCGATAATCGATGCACAGGCGGAGTGTCCCATCCTTCTTCTTCACGAATAGGACCAGTGCTCCCCATGGCGAGGAACTCGGTCTAACAAATCCTGCCTCAACCAATTCCTGCAACTGAGTCCGAAACTCTGCCAACTCCTTTGGGGCCATTCGATAAGGGGCCCTAGATGCCGGCTTGGCCCCGGCACAAGCTGTATCTGAAAATCCTGCTCTCGGTGTGGAGGTAATCCTGGTAGTTTCTCTGGAAAGATGTCCGCGAAATCTCGCACCACCGGGATGTCTGTCACCGACTCCTTAACTTCCGCCATCTCAAATAGAATCTGATAGACCTCTTCTCCCTGCAGATGGGCCTTAACGGCCTGTACCGAAGATAAGAGTATACGCGAGACAGGCCTTATACCTTCGATGGTAATGAAAGAGTCCCCGTGTCTCACGGTGATCCTCTTTGCCTGGCAGTCAATCTGGGCATGGTTCCAGTGTAGCCATACCATGCCCAGGATCAGGCCGTAGTCTATCAGCCTCAAAATCGTCGCTGGAGCCTCGAATGCCTTTCCACCAATTTCTGCCTCCATATTGCAGTGATCCGTGGTAAGGAGCTCAGATCGATCCGGTAGTCGCACCCTCATCCTCGATCCTGTGAACCGCTCCACACCTTCCAGTCCTTCTACGAACGTCTCCGACACAAAGGAGTGAGTAGCTCCAGTATCGAACAGCGTGCGGGCCGGCTTGCCGCTGATGAAGACTATACCTGGGGTGATTAGATATCTTAGGGTTCTATAGTGAGTTTACTTTCCTTGCTAATCTATCTAGTGCGATTCAAAGTTTTAACCATTGAAAGGGAAATTCTATGAAAATAAAGAGGCATTGCAGCGTACCTGCTATGACCTGCTCCGGATTCCGAGGCTGCGCAAGGTCCAAGGCATATACCTGCTCCCTTTCCTGTCTACGATCTCCCCCCTAGTATCCATGACCGCGGCCGCGTCCTCGACCTCCGTAATGCTGAGCTGGTGGGCCGCCTTGTGGTGCTGGAGGTGGTGCCCCCCTCATGGGGCAGTTCCTCCGAATGTGCCCAATCTGATGACAAAGAAAACACTCTGGTGGGGGATACGCCATTCCCCCGGGTCTCGCATCTCCTGCATCAGAAGAGGTGGAGGGGCCAATATCACCTATTCCCTCGGCTCCTGCCTCACGTCCTGACGAGGCTGGTCCTCTTTCCTCCTCCCCTCTGGTACAGCACCTCGCCGCTGGTCGTTTCTACCTCTCCATCCCTGATCCTCTGCTGGCCGTTTCCGGCCCCGGGTGGCGTGCCAATCTGCCTCAATCCTTTTTGCCATCTCCAAAATCCGGGAGATGGGCCCGTCAGATACGAATAACAGAGCCTCCCTCAAGTCCTCCCGCAGGCCCTTATAGAACCTCCTGATATACCCTGCCTCGTCCAGCTGGTAGGAATCTGCGCATCGAGCCAGATGGTCGAACTCTCGATGGTACTCCACCACGGTCCGGGTGCCCTGCTTCAGCTGTAAGAACCGCTCCTCCAAATCATCCCTAGCCGACTGCGGAACGAAATGCTCCAGCAGTGCGGCCCTGAACTCCTCCCAAGTAACCTCCGCAACCTCCCTATCGGCAAATGTCGTGTCCAACAGCGTCTTCCACCACCTCTTTGCATGAGACTCCAGGCAGGAGACAACCAGAGCCACCCTCTCCTCCCAGGGACACCGTATCCCGGTCAGCATCTCGTACATGATATCCAGCCACTCTTCCGTCCGAACTACCGACTCTGTCCCCAAGTAGGACAGGGGAGACAGTCCTCGGAAGATGCTTAGCCAGTTGCCCCCGGATTTGGCTGCGGTGCCGGAACCTGCTGGGCCCTGAAGGCCTCCAGGATGGCAGTCAGGGTCTGTCCCATGTCTGATTGGAGGAAAGGAGTGGGGACCGGTGGGGGTGGTGCAACATCCTGAGCCTGTTGAACTCCACCATGTGGCATAGTCCGTGCTGGAGGCTGCGTAACAAAAACACACGTTGAGAAAACGTTCAAACATTACATAAAGGTGGACACTTTATATGTGATCCCCATATGGGCACACCACTTCTTCCGCTGCTTAGTTTGTCCCCAAACTAAACTCGAGCGAGGGTGACCCAGGGTTAGTGGACTGCTGCTTTTCCGATCGAGGTTTCCTCTGATACCACTTGTAAGACCCCCTTTTTTTCTTTTTAAAACCCGGGGTCTTAGGCCCAGAATCGCCGCTTTGCGGTGACACCTTCACGTCCTGAAGGGTCATCACCACAATGCGCCGATTCTGCCGGCCAATTCGATCACAGAAAGGTAGCACAATAATTGAAATAAGAACAATGCAGTCCACAATAATAAATCACATGTATATAAGATAAAATCTCCACGAAGGGAGTGTCCACAGAAAAACATCAGAGTACTATAAGTGCGGGCCTACGCCCGATACATCATGTCCTCACTACAATATCACTCATGCGGAAGCTAAAACAGAAACTACTCAGGGTCGAGACTCACGGTCCCGGCTGTATGAACTCCGGAGCTAGACTGCCCCATCTCCAGGCGCACCGATCTCTGGGGCTGCTCCTCCATGCTGGGCTCCACGATCCCCTAAATGATGCGGTTCGAAAACCGTTAGTCATAAAGACTAAGCCCTATCATCCCCCACCCCTTCCCCCATGGCTCCTAGGTACCGAGCGGAGAGGAAGAAAGGGAAGGACATGATGGTGGAGAATAAAAGTAAACAGGTGACAGTGGACTTAATCTAGCAAGTTGTATTCGGTGAGCAGTTAATATGAATGTTATAATAGGTTTAGCAGTAAGAAAAGCAATTATATGAATTTAAACCTTCACTTATGCGAGAACACATAAGCAAAAGCGGTCTTTTGCAAGGCTCCCATCGTATAAGTGTCTCATACCACTTATACCTTGGGGTGTCGGTTATCAAACATCAATGGTTGTTATTATATATATCAAATTAACCTTTGATTTATAAACTTGCCCACACAAGCTCATAGACCAAGGGGTCGTTTTGCAGGTCCTAATGTATAAGCGTCTCATACCACTTATACTTTAGGTGTCAGGGTTTAATGAATCGATTATGCTATGTCATGCGTGTGGGTATGATGAAACATGCAAATGCAACTCACACACCCGACTCTGTGCACACAGACCTTTAGTTCCCCCTTTCGGAGCCGTTACCTCCCAGGATACCTCCGTAGTGGCGGACGGAAGCGGTGGGTTGGGCCTCGCCCACCTCAAAACTAGTAAAAGCACCACTGGTCTGACCTATCGTACGCCTCAACGCTTGGTGCACTAAGCGGACGCCTGCGTACTCTTACCGGCTGGCGCATCGGACTTCTGTTGGCGAAGTGCTAATCACCCCGCCGAGTCAACGATATCGGTGTCGGTGCAATCGAACTCCATGATATCGAAAAACTCACCACCTTAACTTTTCCTATCTTATGCACATGCAAGTTTATTCGTAAACACACAAAACTGAGCCGAAGCTCCCCGGACCAAAACGTCCGTCTCCAAACCAACCGAGCCGAAGCTCCCCGGACCATCCCGTCCGTCTCTTAACCAACCGAGCCGAAGCTCCCCGGACCAAAACGTCCGTCCCAAACCAACCGAGCCGAAGCTCCCATCAATCTTCCTGTGCCAACAGTGTTTGTGAAAGGTGCAGCCCTAGTTACTAGGTTACTCTTGCCAGTTTGTTATTACAGTTTACGTTAGCCCAGGACTGCCCCCGGTATTCCCCGTGAAGGGCTCTCAAGGGGCACTAGGAACCAAGACGGCGGAATTACGGCCCGAAGTTCCCTTTCGCAATGCACTTATTATTATTGGTTTATCTCCCTTAACCCGATTCCCTTCTCATATTACGATAGACTATCCTAGGGTGATTTTTTAACCTTCCTCTCTTCGGGAAAGGCGATCTTTCGCCGAAACCCGAGCACCTCTTAACTCTAGTTATCACCACTTCTCACTACTCTTTATACCTTCCTATTGTGATTTCCTCCACTATTGCCCACCCAGACAAAATGATTAACTCCAATGTCTTCCTCAGATCATGTCCTATTGCAATTCACAAATTTGTTATATGCTGACCGATCTAGACTATGTGTCGAACCGGTTATGCTATGATCTAATACTCATCCAAATGCCCTAAATTATTTATTGGGGACTTATCATGATATAATTAGCCTAAATCCAGAAAATGGTAATTTTCCTAATTTATCTGATGTTTAATTAAATTCCCCGAGAGTCCCAAGGGCTACTGGTTTGAACATGAACTACCCTAAGTAATCATGCAAGCTGTCTAGCAAATTTATGATAAATAGTAGATTATCTCAATATGTTAAATCCTAAGTATCATAATTTTTCTATCATCAAAAGGGCATGAAAACTATTTTAGAAATAATCTCTACTTCTGTTGTTTATGAATCAAGTACAGAAAATACTCTTCCAAAAATTATAAATAATTTATGCCATGCAGATAAAGGCCTAAAATTAGCACTGGCCAAGTTTCATAATTTTCCAGCAAGTAATTTATCCATAATTAATTTTTAAACAACAAAACCCCTTTCTAATATCTGTGAACAAAGTACTAGATTTACTCAACATAAAATTCTATAAAAATTCAGGGATCAATGTTCTACTAGTCAAGATCTAAATCCAGAATTTTAACTGATTATAATTAATTTAAAATCTCCAAATATTTGAAACCACAAATCAGGCTAATAATCCTTTAACACATGAAGTATAATATTTATTAATCATAAAATTTTAGGAAAATTACCATAAGTCTAAATCATCCAAAAACTCCCTCCTCCCAAGTTTCATAATTTTTGGATTAGATTTAGTGCTTAAAATAACTAAATTACATTTCTATCCTAATTCAAAATCTCAACTTTCGAGGTACCTAATTACCTCCAATTCCTTCACTATTTCAAACAGAGGGTTTTCAGCATATCATGCCACTCTCCTCCAAATTTCAAGGGCATACAAGAGCTTTTGCTCCTATGTCCTTCACAAACCTCAAAACCCTTCATTTAGGGTTCGAGCTTGGATCCTAGGGTAAGTCAACCCTAAACCACTCCATTTTTCTCCAAGCAAGTTATAACACCCTTCTAAGTCAGAGGTCGGAATATCAGCCTCTGTTGAGGTGATTTGACCTCTCCCAACTCTTAGTGCACTTTCTACTAAAAGTCGTCTCACTAATGCCTAGTTAAGGGTAGAAGATTTCTCACCCAAAACTCCTCCAAATCAATTGGAATTTTGTACAGACCTAGGTTTTATAGCCAGGGACCACTCACCAAAATTTGGGAGGGTTTGGAGGTCATTTGACCACCTAAATAAATTCCTCTAAGTTTATTAAATTAAAACAAAAACTTTAGGCAAAGTATCTCCAAAAATTCCCATTTTTGGTCTGCCTTTAGGTATAACTAAAGTTAACCCCCTGCCCAAATTTCAGGTCATTTGGACAAGGGACGAAGATTGGGCATCCGTTTTAATTTCTGCCCAACTCTAGGTACAGCCCCCACTAAAACGGGTGCTGCGGTCGAACCGCTTACCCAAACAAGTTGAAACCAATTTTAAATTAATCTAGACTCGAAGGGCTACGACTTTCGTCACTGGACACTTTTCCTAAAACGGCCTCTAAGTGTCTCATTTTGCAGCCTCAAAATATACTCAGACATTATATCTTTCCTCTATGTATTATGTACTTAAATTATATATTATAAAACTAATTTACTGTTCATCTTCTACATGAACCCGAAAACCAGAATTCAGGAAGTCATTTTTCCTGTAACATTTCCGTGATCCGTCGCCGGCCGTCCGGTCACTTCCCTGGCCAGCCACCACCACCACCACCTCCGTTGAGGCGATGGCTAGCGGTCGGCGGTGGTTTGGCCGCCGGAGGTGGCGGTTTCCGGCGAACTCAAAAATACCTTTTTCATGGTTTTCCCATGAAAACGAGAGATGGGTCCGGCTCCGTTGAGCGCGAACTTCCTTTCTAAGAATCCTAAGATCTACCCACGAAAGAGAAGAAGCAGAGGAGGACCTTGTTCGCGGTTTGAAGGAGAGATGAACGACGGGGTGCCATGGCGCAGTGGTGGCGTAGCCGAACTCCTCCTACAGCAAGAACAAAGATCTGATCCATTTGAATGAACGTGTAAACTTCTCCTCTTGCTCCAAGTGGGCTTTTATAAGTCAGTAAATGGGGAGATGAAAGGGTAAAGCCTTAATGGTCATGAAGGCTCCTCCTATTAACATTTCGGTTACAGTGAAGGGATAAGAAACGGTGGAAGATGAACAGGTGTGTCCAGTTGGTGGTTTGCTATTGGACCACATCTTCCTCCTTTATTATATAATTACAGAAGGAAAAACGGCCTTTAATTACTCCTGGTGTAACTTCCCACACCAGCATTTATTTCCACGCGTGTTAATAATTTCGGCCCTGAACCGTCGTTCCGGCCAATGTCACGGGCGTGACACATAGGTCACGGGCGTGATAGGCCCGGGTGACAATTTTGGGGTCGACGATCGTCGAATTGAGATCGACGGTCGTCGAAGGGTGGTCACGCCCTAGGTCACGGGCGTGACAGGCCCGAACGGCAAATTCTGAGTTCGACGAGCGTCGAACTGAGATTGACGGTCATCGAAGGCTGGTCACGCCCTAGGTCACGGGCGTGACACTTAGGTCACGGGCGTGACAGGCCCGAGTTCAATTTCGGCGATCGTTTTACGAAGATCGACGATCGTCGAAGGAGTCACGCCCCTGGTCACGGGCGTGACACTTTGGTCACGGGCGTGACATGTCCGGACTGCAAGGTCGACGATCGTCTCACGGAGATCGACGATCGTCGAAGGATTTACGCCCTTGGTCACGGGCGTGACACCTTGGTCACGGGCGTGACATGCCCCGGCAGCATATTCGACGATCGTCTCACGGAGATCGACGATCGTCGAAGGAGTCACGCCCTAGGTCACGGGCGTGACAGGTCGGTCACGGGCATGACCAACCCGTGACCCGAAGTCTCGGTCGATTTATTTCAATTTTTGGGCTTCCTAGGGTTCTCTCACGACCAAACGACTCCTAGGGGTCTAGCCGGAAATGGGATGTTACACCCTCTACGTGTTTAGGAAGTCTTGAAAGTAAAACTATCAGTGAGGTCGACTCACTCAACGCCAAAACCGAAATGGCGTTGAGTGAGGTCGACTCACTCAACGCCAAAACACTTGGCTTCACAGGAAAACCGCGGCGTTGAGTGAGCTTGCCTCACTCAATGCCAAAACGGAAATGGCGTTGAGTGTGGTCGACTCACTCAACGCCAAAGTACTTAGCCGCTAGCAGGGGCTACGATGTTGAGTGAGTTCACCTCACTCAACGCCCCAGTACTTAGCCAAAAAAAAACTAACAAACTGACCATAGCTGTGGCGTTGAGTGTGTGCCCCACACTCAACGCCAAACCCGCAAAGGCTTTGAGTGTGTGCACCACACTTAACGCCAACCCGAGAAGGCTTTGAGTGTGTGCACCACACTCAACGCCAACCCGAGAAGGCTTTGAGTGTGTGCACCACACTCAATGCCAACCCGAGAGCCCAAACTTGGCTCTTCCAAAAACAACACAGCAGGCACCCCCTTCTCTCTCTCTCTCTCGGCTTCACTCGCAAGCCACCAACCAGACAGCAATCTGGAATTAAATCGGCGGCATTACGCCGGCGGGTTGGGCACCAACAACACAAAGAAGGGGGCTCAATAGGAGAAACTAGGCCCTAAAATTCAGCAAGATACAAGATCAACATGGCCTCTACCCTAGGGCTAACCGGGATTTTCAATAATAACAAGAGAACAAGAGAATGGCAAGGGCAAGAACACCACTTGCCTCGATTTCTGGCGAAGCTTGGACGGCTTTCCCTCTCCTTTACTTGGCACTAACAGCAGCAGCACCTAAAACATTCTTCCTAACATTAATGGCGGAAAATCCTCAAAACCAAAATCCCAATCTCACCAAAATTCCACGAAAAACTAATATCTTACCGTCGAAATGAAGATCTATGAGAGAGCAAGACAACGCCGCTTTCGGACTCGAAATCCGTCCACGAACAAGCCCGGAATCACCGACCGAAGGGGTACATGAATAGCGGTTTTCTCTCCGCTTTCCGCGAACAAGGCAGGCGACAGTTTCTTTTCGGGAAGAGGAAGAAGATAAGGAAGTGGGCCGCCACTTCAAAACAAAGCTTTTATATAAAAGCTGGACACACCGCTTCGGGAAAACCGAAAACTTGCCGCCTATTCTCTTAATAATAAGAGAAATTAAAAGGTCTAGCCTATACTAGGCTGCCACCTAAGCAGGGAAATAAATGCTGAATAAATTCAGCCGCGGGAACAACTCTTCAGCCCATAACTGAAGGTTTCCTCTCAACTATTCAAATCAATAATTAATTATATATACTATTAACACACCAAACGACGCGAAAACCGAATCACCTCGGAATTCGACGAAATTCGCACCGTAGCTAAATACCCACGCTACGAACACAATGGCGAAGTCGAAATTAACTTTCGACGAACAGAACTCGAGTTATACCCAAATAAAGCCAAACACAAACATCCCCCCGAGAGGCCACACCGGGTCACCCAAAACGACTCGGCTTGCTAGGGAGATCTTGCCAACATGCTATATAATAGGGCACTCAGTTCTAAGGAGCTAAACCACACTCCACAAATGGCATAAGCCACGGAAACGCGTCATCATAACGCCAAACGAGAATAAAAATAATCGCAGAAAAATCGGGGGCGTTACAGTCACTCCCCCTAAAAGAGAGTTTCGTCCCGAAACTTTACGCACAACACTCCTACTAAAGAAGGAAAAGTAACCAATAGGAGTTACAAGAAGGGACATACCGATCAAATCAGGGAAATAGGTGAGGGTGAGCCCTCCTCATGGCCGACTCTAGCTCCCAAGTCGCGCTCTCCAAATCCTGATTTTTCCAAAGAACTTTCACCATCGGAATGGACTTCTTTCGCAGCACTAGCTCCTGAGTATCCAAAATACGGATCGGCACTTCAACAAAAGAGAGGTTGGGCTCCAACTGGGGCACAAAATCCAAGACCTACCCACTGCTACGCACACACTTCCGCAATTGGCTTACATGGAAAACATTATGAACACCTGGGAAGTTTGCTGGCAAATCCAATCTATACGCTGACACGCCAATCCGCTCCAAAATCTCAAACGGGCCCACATACCTTGGGTCCAATTTCCGATTCTTACCAAACCTCTTTACACCCACCATCGGGGAAACCTTGAGAAATACAAGGTCCCCTACAGAAAACTCTAAGGCATACCTACGCCGAATGGCGTTCTTCTCGTACCTCTCCGGGGCTATACGAAGCTTCTCCCGAATAAGCTTCACGGCGACTTCCATCTCCCCAAGAGCATCTGGACCCAACAAAGGCCTCTCACCAGCCTCAGCCCAAAACAACGGAGTTCTGCAGCGCCTCCTATACAAGGCTTTGAACGGAGCCATCTGCAAACTTTCCTGATAACTGTTGTTGTATGCAAATTCCATAAGTCGCAGCCGCTCATCCCACGCTCCACCGTGGTCTAAAATGTAGCATCGGATCATATCCTCAACTATCTGGTTCACCCGCTCCGTCTACCCATTGGTCTGTGGGTGGTATGCAGTAGAATATCTCAGATCTGTACCCAATCCCTCCTGCAGACTCTGCCAAAAACGAGAAGTAAACCGGGAGTCTCGATCAGAAATGATGCTAACCGGCACACCGTGGAGTCGGATGACTTCATTCAAGTACAACTCCGCTATCTTCCTCATCGGGTAATCAATCTTATATGGCACGAAGTGAGCACACTTCGTCAATCTATCCACTATAACCCAAACAGAATCAAATCCCCTCGGGGATTTCGGTAAGCCCGTAATGAAGTCCATAGATATACTCTCCCACTTCCAAGTTGGGATCTCTAGCGGAGTCAACTTACCACCAGGCCTTCCATGATCAGCCTTCACACGCTTGCAAATGTGGCACTCAGCAACAAATCGGGCAATATCACCTATCATGTCATACCACCAGGCAATTTGCTTTAAGTCACGATACATCTTCGTAGATCCCGGATGGTAGGCAACGCTGGATCCATGAGCCTCTCTGCAAATCATACTTCTAATGCTCCCAACAGCGGGGATGCAAAACCTGCCGCGGTACTTCAAAGTACCCGCATCATCGATTGCGAAATCTGGCAACTCTCCCTTCTCTGTCCTGATGAATAAGTGCAAAAGATCCGGATCGTCCTTCTGGTGCAGTCTGGTCAAAGAAATCCAAGACGGCTCTGTCACTGATAAACTACTCTGAAAACTGCAGCATCCCACTGATATATCCATAAAGGAGGAACTCCTCCACTAAACGATCGGCGGAGAGGTTAAAGATCTTTCCCGTCCTTCGGCTCAGGGCGTCGGCCACCACATTGGCCTTGCCTGGATGATACTGGATCTCTACATCATAATCGGCCACATACTCTAGCCACCGCCGCTGACGCAGATTCAACTCCTTCTGCGTGAACACGTACTTCAGGCTCTTATGGTTAGTGAAGATCTTGTACTGAGCCCCATAAAGCAGGTGCCTCCACAACTTCAACGCAAAAATAACCACTGCGAACTCGAGGTCATGCGTAGGATAATTCTTCTCATGAGTTTTCAGCTGCCTAGACCCATAGGCAATCACTTTTCCAATCTGCATTAATACGCAACCCAGTCCTACATGCGAAGCATCCACGTATACATCATAATCCACACCCTCAGTAGGCAGGGTCAGAACGGGAGCAGTGCACAATCTCCTCTTTAACTCCAGGAAGGCTTCTTCGCACTTCTCGCTCCAAACAAAAGCCACGTTCTTCTGAGTCAGCTTGGTCAAAGGTGCAGCTAGGGAAGATAAATCATCCACAAACCTCCTGTAGTAGCCGGCCAACCCTAGGAAACTCCTGATCTCCTTAGGCGTATTCGGCCTACTCCAATCCATCACTGCTGCGATCTTTTCTGGGTCGACCGAGATCCCATCCTTGTTCACCACGTGGCCTAGAAATGAGACCTGTGGCAACCAAAATTCGCACTTGCTCAACTTGGCGAATAACTTGTGATTCCTCAACTCTGATAGGACCAAACGCAAATGCTACTCGTGCTCCTCAACACTGCGAGAATAAACCAACACGTCATCGATGAAGACCACCACGAACTTGTCTAAGAAATCCTTGAACACCCGGTTCATCATATCCATGAAGGCTGATGGTGCGTTGGTCAGACCAAACGACATCACCAAGAACTCAAAATGTCCATGCCTTGATCTAAACGCAGTCCGTGGAATATCTGCCTCACGGATCCTAAGCTGATGATAGCCAGAACGAAGATCGATCTTAGAGAACACTGTGCTACCGCGCAACTAGTCAAATAAGTCATCGATCCTCGGCAGAGGGTACCTGTTCTTAATTGTAACTTTGTTCAGCTCCCTATAGTCGATGCAAAGCCGCATTGACCCATCTTTCTTTTTCACAAATAGCACAAGAGCACCCCAAGGCGACGAACTCTGCCTGATAAATCCCTTCGCCAACAGCTCGTCCAACTGAACTCGCAACTCCTCTAACTCACAAGGGGCCATCCGGTACGGCGCCTTAGCAATAGGACGCGTACCCGGTTCCACATCGATCACAAACTCAACATCCTGCTCGGGAGGAAGGCCAGGAAGATCATCAGGAAAAACATCGGCGAAACCACGAACAACTGGAATCTCCTCCAAGCGCAGTACACTAACAGCAGTCCCAACCATCGAGACCAAACAAGCAAAACAATCCGAAGGAAATAGCTTCTGAGCACATACCGCAGAGATGACAGGAGAATCCTGGCATAGATCAGCATACACGCTTCCGGGCTGACCGTCATCCCTGATGAATTCCAAGCGCTTCCCTTTGCACTGAATGACAGCATCATACCTAGACAGCCAGTCTATGCCCAAAATAACATTGAAGTCCTCCAGATCAATCATCATCAGGTCTACCTTCACAAGGAAGTCCCCCAACAAAACCGGGCAATCCATATGCCCAAATCTGACAACACAGATTCACTAGAGGGGAACTTGACATGGAAGGTATCCCGAACTCGATCTAAAGTCAACCGATGTCGCTCCGCAAAGGCTCTAGCCACGAACGAGTGGGTAGCACCGGAGTCAAACAGAACACGCGCCCAGCGGTTCTTCACCTTAAATTTCCCTATAGGAACATATAAAACTAAGGATCTACCACAACAGTACTGAAAACATTCTAGCAAAACAAGAACAAAACCTTCAGGCTGGAAAGACAACTAACCTGAGATGACCTGAGTCGAAGCTTGAGCCTCCTCGGAAGAGATCACGTTCAGCTTCCCCTTTCCCTTATCCACACGCTGAGGGGGAGGTAATGCCTGAAGTGGAACTGCATGAAGAGCAGGCTGAACCTGAGGACACTTAGCCTTGATGTGACCCTTCTGCCCACACTGAAAGCAGACTTTATCCTTGGACCAACACTGGGCCGCATCATGCCCGGGTCATTTGCAAACAGAACAAGAGACATATTTCCTAGGAGCACTCTGAATCGCATGAACCTGCTCCTTCCTTTGAGCTGCTGCCTTCTTGAAACATCTCTCGACAGGGTGGCCTGACCGGCCACAAAAGCTGCACACCACTTTCCTCTTCTTCCCCGGAGCCGCACCGGGTACCTGGGGTTTCTTCTCCTCCACAGACTTCCTCTTGTCCTTCCTCATTTGCTGGCCTCTGCTCTTCGCGGTCTCAATAGCCTCCACCTTCAAAGCAGCCTCTACTACTCCTGCATAAGTCACTGACCCATAAGCACTGGTCAACTGCTGCACCTCGCTCCTCAAACCACCGAGAAATCGCTTAACTCGATCAGCCTCAACGCTGACCAATCCAGGGGCAAAACGGCTCAACTTGCTGAACTCTATCTCATACTCACCCATCGTGAGTTGCTTTTGCTTCAGATGGAGGAAGTCGTTCATGAGGCGGTCACGCTCGACCGAGGGTAAGAACTTCTTCAACAGCATCTCCTTGAACACTTCCCAAGAGCATCCAGCTACTAAACTCTCCTTCTCTCTTAGCCACCAACTCTTAGCCAAACCTTTAAGCTGATAAGCGGCTATCATCACCCTCTGATCATCTGTAATCCCTGAGTACGAGAACATCTCCTCCATGGAGATCAGCCAATCATCTATGACCATGAAATCTGCCTTCCCGTCGTAAGTGGAGGGCTCAGCCTCTAAAACTGCGAGATGAAGGCCATCTCTGCTGGAACCACCACTGGAGGTCTCAAGGGTGCAGGAGGAGGAGGAACAGCTAACCCCCCCCCCCCTGCAGGGACTTGCACTCCCTGAGCCTGTCCTGCCACAACTTCCACCAAAGACTGAATCTGGGCTCGCACCTCCTCCAACTGCCTGCCCATGGAATCACTACTCTGACGCAGGCTCTTGATCACCGCATCGTTCTGAGCCCCAGATGACTCACCCTCAGACAGGGGAGTCGATCGGGTCGCAGGACGCCTTGCCATCCTAAAATCATAACAACACAAATCAGATCCTAATACAACGAATAGAACCAATAACAAGTACAGACAATACATATATAGATATAGACTTAAAGCTGCTAAACTTGCTCTGAGAGTTTATCTTTATAATAAAAAATTAGATGTTATGCCCTAACCTAGGATGTTTAACCACCACCTTACTAACTCTTGTGCCTAGATCGGGAATGCATGACTTTTATATTAATTTGAAAACTTATGTGTGTACATTTGTCATCCGGCAAATCTTTAGCTTGGCACATTGTGCTTATGCAATGATATGCTATGCATGCTTGTGTTATGCATTCTAAAAAAGGCCCTAATGCATGTTATGAGCGGCGTACGCATGAAAATGTTATGCATCTCATATTATATAACATTCTCATGCAACGAAAAAAGAAAACGTGCTAGTCGCAGCCATGTGGTGAGGTTATGCATCCCATACTACATAACCCTCACATGTTGCCCCTATGGTGGATCCATATACGAACACATATTATGCATCCCATACTACATAATATGCCCCGTATACTTCATGTTATGCTATGAGTGTAGTGTTCGTGCTTTTGCCAAGACGTGCTGATGACATATCGGTGTGTGAATGACATGATGCTGAACTACTAAAACAATCAAAGAAAGGTTGCCCGACTAACTTGTCAAGAAACCTCCCTCTGATACCAACTATCACAACCCGCATTTTCTCCGAATTTAGAAATTATCAGAGTATGAGAAAACAAGCGTCATGATGCCACGTCGAGCAGGGGATAACTGCTGACGCTCAGGCAAAACCATCTACTTACTTAATGAAAGAAATTCATGAGTTTAATGATTAGAAAATCAGTTATATTTTAGAGGCTGTATCCCTCGGCTCGATGGATCATCTAGTCCACAGTTTAAAACTATACTTATACGCTGCGGAAAAATACTTTATTCAGGTTTATCATCCTAAGGAGTGCATAAGAGTCTCAAGAGAATCACTTATGCTATGCAAGACCCTACATTTAATTTATATAATATATAAGAAAACCGTCTTTGTACGTGTTTGGAAGATAGTGATTTAGTTTTATAAAACATGCTGATCATGAGCTTTTTTATAATGATAGTTGTAGTTTAAAAATAACTAGCAACCTAACATAAAACCTCCCCAGAGCAAGTAGACTATCTCTAGAAAATGGTAGCAGCAAAAGTAATATATCTAGTACAAAGGTAAAAACTACCAGTGGGCGCCAACTACCTGACACGAACCCACTGGCACATATGTATGTCTGTAAGGAAAGTACAGGAAAACTACCTCTCTAACAAAACAACCAGATCTCCAAAGTCCCAGAGACCACCAGCAACACCACCACAACCTAGCCACTAAACTGGCTACTGCTCAGAACCTGAGGAATTCAAAAGAAGAAAGAATACCTCAGCAAGCAAAACAAGAAAAAACTGCATGAAAGTTTCAACCAGGGAATAAATGAAAGAGGAAAACACACAGCAGTAAAAGTCACAACTGCCCAAAACAAGACGACAAGAAATGCAATAAGTGCGAGGAAACAGCATCAACCCTGCCCAGGAACTACATCCTACAGGGTCTACTAGGCTACCAAGAGCCCACAAATGCTGCAATCTACCAAGGAAGAAACTTCTAACACCCTAAGCTGTGGGAGATGGTAGCAGCAAAACAACAGCATGGATCCGGGTTGGAGGCAAACTCAGTCCCCCAACCACCAATTTCCATGCCAACACGCTCAGGCGTCTACATGTGAAAGCACAAGGGACCTTCCACCCCCTTGCCCAGCCTGTACTTGGAGCAAAATAGAAGAATAAGGGTGGCCTTGGCTAAATTACACAACACCTCTCCCATAAAGAGCTTCAAACCACCACTACTGACCATGACCCACGATTCGGCCTTTAGGAAGGAAAAAACATGGCCGACAAGGAAACTCAAAAAGAAATCAAATCAAGGAATTCGCTCGGGAACGAAAATCAAGGTAAGGGAAAGTGTTGAAATAACTCAACACGGCTTGGCGTTGAGTGGGACCCACTCAACGCCAAACCAGACCTTGGCGTTGGGTGAGCTAGCCTCACTCAGTGCCAAAACAAACATGGCGTTGAGTGACGTTCACTCACTCAATGCCTCCTGTAAGAACAACTCTGGCATTGAGTGAGCCAACCTCACTCAACGCCAAAATAGCCATGGCGTTGAGTGAGGTACACTCACTCAACGCCCTGGTACTTAACCAGAAACAGAGAAAGTGGCGTTGAGTGAGCTGGCCTCACTCAACGCCAAAACAGCAATGACGTTGAGTGAAGCTCACTCACTCAACGCCCTTACACTTAGCCGCAAAAGAGAACTACGGCGTTGAGTGAGTCCACCTCACTCAATGCCAAAACAGCAATGGCGTTGAGTGAGGTTCACTCACTCAACGCCCTGCGGCGTTGAGTGAGCTGACCTCACTCAACGCCAAACCACAAATGGCATTGAATGAGGTCAACTCACTCAACGCCAAAGTACTTAGCCTCAGAAAAGGCTATGGCGTTGAGTGAGGACACCTCACTCAACGCCAAAGTACTTGGCTGCATAGAGGCGATGACGTTGAGTGAGGTCGACTCACTCAACGCCAAAACCGAAATGGCGTTGAGTGAGGTCGACTCACTCAACGCCAAAACACTTGGCTTCACAGGAAAACCGCGGCGTTGAGTGAGCTTGCCACACTCAACGCCAAAATGAAAATGGCGTTGAGTGTGGTCGACTCACTCAACGCCAAAGTACTTAGCCGCTAGCAGGGGCTACGGCGTTGAGTGAGTTCACCTCACTCAACGCCCCAGTACTTAGCCAAAAAAAAACTAACAAACTGACCATAGCTGTGGCGTTGAGTGTGTGCACCACACTCAACTCCAAACCCGCAAAGGCTTTGAGTGTGTGCACCACACTCAATGCCAACCCGATAAGGCTTTGAGTGTGTGCACCACACTCAATGCCAACCCGAGAAGGCTTTGAGTGTGCACCACACTCAACGCCAACCCGAGAGCCCAAACTTGGCTCTTCCAAAAACAACACAGCAGGCACCCCCTTCTCTCTCTCTCTTGGCTTCACCCACAAGCCACCAACCAGATAGCAATCTAGAATTAAATCGGCGGCATTACGCCGGCGGGTTGGGCACCAACAACACAAAGAAGGGGGCTCAATAGGAGAAACTAAGCCCTAAAATTCAGCAAGATACAAGATCAACATGGCCTCTACCCTAGGGCTAACCGGGATTTTCAATAATAACAAGAGAACAAGAGAATGGCAAGGGCAAGAACACCACTTGCCTCGATTTCTGGCGAAGCTTGGACGGCTTTCCCTCTCCTTTACTTGGCACTAACAGCAGCAGCACCTAAAACATTCTTCCTAATATTAATGGCGGAAAATACTCAAAACCGAAATCCCAATCTCACCAAAATTCCACCAAAAACTAATATCTTACTGTCAAAACGAAGATCTATGAGAGAGCAAGACAATGCCGCTTTCGGACTCGAAATCCGTCCACGAACAAGCCCAGAATCACCGACCGAAGGGGTACAGGAACAGCGGTTTTCTCTCCGCTTTCCGCGAACAAGGCAAGCGATAGTTTCTTTTCTTTTCAGGAAGAGGAAGAAGATAAGGAAGTGGGCCGCCACTTCAAAACAAAGCTTTTATATAAAAGCTGGACACACCGCTTCGGGAAAACCGAAAACTTGCCGCCTATTCTCTTAATAATAAGAGAAATTAAAAGGTCTAGCCTATACTAGGCTGCCACCTAAGCAGGGAAATAAATGCTGAATAAATTCAGCCGCGGGAACAACTCTTTAGCCCATAACTGAAGGTTTCCTCTCAACTATTCAAATCAATAATTAATTATATATACTATTAACACACCAAACGACGTGAAAACTGAATCACCTCGGAATTCGGCGAAATTCGCACCGTAGCTAAATACCCATGCTACGAACACAACGGCGAAGTCGAAATTAAATTTCGACGAACAGAACTCGAGTTATACCCAAATAAAGCCAAACACAAACATCCCCCCGAGAGGCCACACCGGGCCACCCAAAACGACTCGGCTTGCTAGGGAGATCTTGCCAACAGGCTACAGAATAGGGCACTCAGTTCTAAGGAGCTAAACCACACTCCACAAATGGCACAAGCCACGGAAATACGTCATCGTAACGTCAAACGATAATAAAAATAATCACAGAAAAATCAGGGGTGTTACACTTGGTTCCGAGGCGTAGGATTGTTTTCAATCCGAGATAGTGGAGTAACCAAGTCTAGTGATTTGCTAGATCGGTGAGGTAAAGTGGACGTACCCAAGATTGGGAAACCACTGTAAAACTTATTGTCTTTCTGTGATTGCTTGATTTCTTGTGCTAAATCGTTAAAATTTTTATTCCACAAATAGACACACGATTTACCTATTCACCCCTCTCTAGGTGATTTAGGTTGACAACTTTACACTTTCAATTGGTATCAGAGGGAGGTTGGTCGTTAAAAGGTTAACACCTTGATCAATTTCCTCTCAAAAGTTGTCATTTGGTTATTCAAGCAATGGACAAGGTCAAAGATTTTGCCAAGCTTCCCCTGTGCACAAAGAATAACTTTCCCATGTGGAAAGAGAGAATCAAAATTTTCATGAAAGCTGTGGACCCCCGGATCTTCATGATTGTTGAAGAAGGTCCTTACGTCCCCATGATTACCTCCACTATAGATCCAACCAAGAAGGTTCCTAAGAAATTGATGGATCTAGATAAGGACGAGATTGCACTTGTCTCTTTGGACAAGAAAGCTAAAAATATTATAGCAAGTGCAGTCGATGACTCGATGCTACAGAATCTGATGCACTGCCAATCGGCTAAGGAGATGTGGCAGTCTCTAGTAACTCTGATGGAAGGTACTGAAGAAGTGATGGATGATAGAAGATCCCTACTAAACCAGAAATATGAAGCCTTCAAGCAAGGGTCAAAGGAGACCATTGCAGATACTTTTGAGAATTTCTTCAAGATAGTAAATGTCCTAAGAGTGTATGGCCGATTCTTCACTAATTGGGAGCTGAATGATAAGTTTCTTAGGTCTCTCACAAAGGAATGGGACAACAAAGTCTGTGCCATCCGAGAGTTTGACAGACTAGCTGAAACAGACCCACAGAATCTATTTGGCAAGCTGATGTCCTATGAACTGCAGATCAATTCCAGAAAAGCTGAAGAAGAGAAAAGTTGCTTCTCTTCAAAAGAGAAGTCTGTTGCATTAAAGGCTGACAGTTCAAGGAAGGGAAAAGTTGCCTCACCAGCACCTGCTCAAGAAGTGAGTGAAGAAGAAAACTCTTAGCCAAGCACCTCGGGGTCAGAACTATCTGAAGGAGAGTTCACTTTGCTCTCACGGCAGTTCAAGAAATTCTTGAATAAGAAGAAGCAGTGGAGAGGCAAGGATGCCTCATACAAGAAGATCACGACATAACGGTGATCAGCAAAAGAAGGGCTCGAGTAGCCATGACAGATATACCTCTAAACAGAACAAACAGATTTCTACTGACATTGTTTGCTACTGCTGTAACAAACCAGGTCACGCCATAGCTGACTGCTCCCACAAGAAGAAGGAGGGTGACAGAAGAGAGGAAAAGAAGTCCTCGTACCACAATAAGAGGATAGTGAAGAGCATGTTGTCCAAGAAGGGCAAGACTCTCAGCGATTCCGACTCATCTGAGTCTAGTGAAGAAGAGGAAGCCTACTTTGGGCTCATGGCTCAATCAGATGACGAACAAGAGCCCCAGTTCACTGGGGAGGTAAAATCTCACACTCCTCTCTCTGAATCTGAAAGTTCTGAGCATGATCATGAGGATAGCTCTTCTGAAGATGAGTCTAAACTTATGGCCCAGTACAAGGAGTTGATCATGACTTACGAAAAATGTCATCGAGTCGTGAAAACTCAGGCTAAAGAGATTAAGTCTCTAAAGGCTATTGAGAGTAGCTTGAGAGAAGAAGTCGCTAAGACTGACTCTCTTCAAGAGAACTTCAATCTTGCTATTGAAGAATACAATCAAGCTCTTAAGCACCTCGACCTTAAAGAGAAAATCATCAATGAGTTGGAAGAATAACTCGAAGCTGAAAAGAAACTTGTTGAAAGTTTCTCCAAGCCTAAGAATGTTCTTCCACTCATTGTTGAATTCTCAGCTAAGGCCCAAGGAGCTGGGCTAGGCCATGTTGACGCTCCAAATAAATCTTCTAGGAGAAACAAGGCTCAACGGAAGAATAAGGCTGCCAAGAAGGCCTTGGCCAAAGAAAAAGGGAAAGCCCCTCTGGATTAGACTGTCATTAAGAAAGTTATCTTTCCAACAAATAAGTTTGATCTGAACTCGTCCTATGGTAACTTGACCAGGCCTACTTTTGTAGAGCCAAAGTCTCGGTACCAAGGATGGACTTGCCCTCGGAACTTTGGTTAGAGTGTCTTTAAGGCACCTTATGAAGAAGTGATTCTTTAGGGCTATGGTCCTTATAATCATGGCCACAACTTCAAGAAAGCACCTAAAGTAAAGCCCGTTGGGGAAAGGCCTCCGAAGGAGAAGAAATCATGTGACTGCCATCACCATGAAGCTTCCTCCTCCAAGAATGATACCCCTGCTAGACCACCATCTCAAATGGTCAAGCAGGAGTACATAAGGCAAAGATACAACAGGTTTGACTGTTGGTGTTGTGGCAAAATTTGTCATTTTGCCATCGATTGTTGGTTTAATACCAGGAAGGTCACTACTCCTCAAGTTGACAACATGAGATTGACCACTCAGAATGCTAATCTTCGTAGGGGGAGTGTTCTAACCCGAGACCAAGGACCCAAACATGTTTGGGTTCATAAGGCAAAGTGATCATGAATGCAGGTATGTCCAAAGGCCACCAAAATGCCAATCTGGTACTTGGACAGTGGATGCTCTCGGCACATGACTGAGACAAGAAGCCTACTCCAGAATTTCACTCTAGTCTGCAACGGACCAAAGGTCATCTTTGGAGGTTCAGACCGAGGGATAACCAAAGGCTACGGAATGATCACTAACGGTAGTGTATCTTTTTCGGATGTAGCTTATGTGGAGGGATTGGAACACAATCTCATAAGCATAAGTCAACTATGCGACAGAGGTTACATAGTTGAGTTCCACGCTGACCAGTTCTTGATAAAGTTTGTTGACAATATGGAAACAATTCTATCAGGCACTCGAAGCAAGAACATATTTTGCTTAAATTTCATTTGTATAGATTCTTCTACACCAGTTTGTCTTTTTGCTAATGATAGTGCGTCTCTTGGTGACCAATGACACAAGAGGCTAGCACATATTAATTTTAAAACTATTAATAAAATATTCTCCCAGAACTTAGTGCGTGATGCCCCAAATGTCAAGCACATCAAAGAGAGACCTTGTCATGCATGCATAAAAAGCAAGCAAACAAGGGCTACCTTTAAAAGAATTATAGGCAAAAACTCTAATAGGTGTTTACACCTACTTCATATGGACTTGTTTGGTCCACTGCAAATTAGAAGCTTAGGAGGTAAGGATTATACATTGGTAATTGTTGATGACTACTCGCGTTTTGCGTGGGTGTTCTTTCTGAAACACAAGTCAGATACCTTCGATATCTTTACAAATTTTGTCAGGTAGGTCCAGAATGAATACAACTATTCCATAGTTAAAATTAGAAGTGACAATGGAACTAAATTCAAATCTGGGGCCATAACAAAATGAAAGTGAGATAAAGATCTATCTAAACTCTAGAGGGGGGGGGGTGAATAGAGTATTTTTAAAATAGCTTTACAATTTAAACAAATAAAGCAATTAAGATTTAATTTATGTATAGGTGTAAGGTGACTTACTAGATAAATCAGAACTAAGACAGCAAAAAGAAGAATCACAGCACACAATAAAAAAAATACTCAAGCAACCAGAAGACACAAGGAACTATAGTGGTTCCCCAAAAACCTGGGTACATCCACTCTTCTACCACCCTTGGTAGGAATCCACTCAGGATGAGTTGATCAGGTGTCCTGACACCAATGAGCTTTTGATAAGTTGCTCAAAAACCAAACTAGATTTTTTAATCAGGTGTCTTGCCACCACTGAGTTTTGATAAGGCTCTCAGAACCAATCTCAGAACTTTTGAAGGGAGTTTTGATAACCCTTTTACAGCAGGAAAAGAAAAAGTAAAGAGGTGAAGTTGTCTTCTCTATTCTCAAATCAAATGAGAGGAGACTAGTGGATTGTTGATGATGTCAAAGCTCCCCCTGAGATGTAGAGTGGTTCAGGAGTGAGAGCTTTGCTAAAGGGTGATAGGTCTTCAGAAGCTTCAGATCTCCAGCAGAAGATGATTCTAGCAGATGCTGAAAAGTTTGGTGTCTGGAGTTCTTGATGTTGAAGCTATGATCACTTTTTTTTGGTAGGTCAAAAGGATTGTTCTACTAGTTCTTCAGAAAAATGATCACTTGTGTCTGTCACTGTTAAAAATCTTGTTATTGTGCTGTCTGTAGTATTCTCTATGTTATTGACTGAAGACAAAAAGGAGGATCTTATTCTCTGAAAAATTCCTTGTCAAAGATAGTCGTTGGAAGTCATAAATGTCTTCCATAAAAAATTTTGTCTTCTAGAGGAAAGTCCAATAAAACATTCTCTGAATAATTCCTTGAAACTTGCTCCAAAATAAAGAAAAACGGCTGGCAGATCTTCTTGACATAAATACTGAGAGAATTCAAAAACATTCCAAAGACTGGCAGCTTTTGAATCCTTAAAAACGTCGATCTCTTAGTAAATCGTCGATCTGAGCTCTACGATCATCGAACTGAGCTCAGAAATGAAAAAGATCAAACAGACAGAAAACGTCGAACTGAGCTTGAAGATCGTCGAACCGAGCTCAGCGACCTGAAGAATAAGAGAAGAGAGATCGTCGACCTGAGCTCGAAGAACGTCGACCGAAGCTCGACGACTTTAGCAAGGTTGAGCTCAGAGAGCATCGAACGGAGTTCGACGTTTCGTCGACCTAAGCTCGACGATAACTGACTTTGGCTCAGCTTTAAGTCTGATTCCTTGAATGGTCCTGGGGGCAGCTCAAACCTAAATTCTAAGCCCTAGACACATTCTAATGTTGACCTTTACAACTATACAACTAGGTCAGCCTAGTTTCCTAAGACAAACATAGTGATCCTTACCCAAATTAGTAATAGAGTGTTCCAACAATCTCCCCCTATTTGGGTTAGGATTACTATTTACAGACAGAAATAGAAGATAAATGAGCATACAGACAAAACAAAAGCTAAACCAGCAATGCAAGAAGAAAGACATGGCAGCATTGCAGATCACAGATAAAATATCAGCAAATGTTCAGAGGAGGATGTTTGTTCAGCTTACACAAATCACTTCTTCTCAGTTCCCTTTTTAAACAAAATTTCCCTGTTGGGATTGAGGGCTTCTTTCTTGGATCTTCTGTCATCTTCTACACCTAAGGAAGTTTGAGATCTGGGCCTTAGAACTATAGCCTCAGGATGCAGCTTCATATAATCTTCTGGATTAAAGAATTTCCTTGAAGCATATCTCTCTAGTTCTTTCTTTCTCTGATCTGATAGGGTTGTAATGTTGGAAAAGTCTTTGCCTTGCTCTCTGGCCTTTTTCATTTGATCTAGAGCAGCAAGCTCTTTCACTCTGGCAGTCCATGACAAGGGGTTGTTCTCAGGATCCTCAAATGGAACAGGAGGTTCATATCTGTTGATAGACTCAGAATCAGTATGAGGAGTCCTGGAGACAACTGTATCTTTTAGCCTATAAGGGAAAGGACCTGAAGTAGATTCAATATGGCCTTATCCTTCCCTTTGTTGAAATCTGTGCTCTCTTTGGCTTCCTCTATATTGACCCCTACTAGATTGATAGCCTCTTTGATATTGTCCCCTTGGGTGATATCTTTGATAGGACTGGGAGGAACTTTGCCTGGAAGCTGGGGCTTGAGTGGCTGAGCCTGAACCAGAATCTGGAGGAGGAGGAGGAGGCTGATACTGAGAAGATCCCTTTTCATACTTGTCCAGCTTCCTTCTCTTCTTCATAGCCTTTTGTTGGTTCTTGGAATACTACATCCAGGGCTCAGAGATGGGGCAGTCATGCAAAATATAATAAGGGATGTCATTAGAATCCTTAGCTTGAGCTGGGGGTACTTTCATCATGGCCTTACTTTTGGCCTTCCTTTTCTGGGCAATTGTATTTGAAGAATCATCAGATTCAGTTTGAAACTGATCACTCTCTGAACTTTGGGGTCTATCATATAGGTCATCAATGCTCTTAATATATTTCTCTTGTAATTTCAACTGATCAGGAGTTAGGGCAGGAGCAGCAGCAGCAGAAATTTGAGCACAAACAGCATGAGTGGTAACACTTGAAACAGAAACAGCATCAGGAGTTGGAGCAGCAGCAGGTTCTTCCAGATAAGAAGCAAGTTCTTCAGCAGCAGTATCTTCAGTCACAGGGAGCATTTCAGTATCTTCTGAAGTCAAACTTGTTGTAGCAGCAGCAGCAGCAGATTCATTAACAGTAAGCATAATGTCCTTGGTAGTAGCATTAGAAGAGGAAGCATAAACATCCACAGCCTTGCAGGAATTTACATATGAGGCAATTTGGTTGGGATCACAGTAATTTATAGGCACAATGGCCTTAGTAAGGTCTTCAGTATGTTGAACTGGCAGAAAACTAAAATAAACTATATCAAAATCAGAGAGCAGGCTCTGGAGGTCCATTGCAAAAGTAGGAGCAGGAGCAAGAGCTGGAGCAGACTCAGGCACATCCACTACTTCATGAGGCATCTCCCCCTGCCTTAGTTCAAGGAGAACTGAATCAAGGCACCCAGTAGAAGGGATTGCCTGGGAGGAGCTAAAGGAGGAGATCTTGGTAGACAACTCCTGGACTTGTTTCAGGAGTGGAGCCAAGATGGTCTCCAACAGAGATGTCAACCTGGGAGCTAGCAGCTCATAGAGTTTGTCTGCCAAAACAGGAAGATCTACATGCTCAAGATGGGCTTGAGCAGAGGTAGGAGTAGAAGTTACTGGGGGTGTGGCTGGAGCTGATAGCATGGAGAATGTGGAGATGGGAGGAGTAGGAATAGATGGTTCTGAGAGTGGAATAATGAATATAGAGGTTGTTGAGATGGAGCTAGATGAGGCAAGAGATGGGGTGAAGGATGGTTGGGAAATAATTTCTTGGAGAAGTTGTTGATAGGAGGAAATTGAGGGAAGCTCAGGAGGAGTGGAAGGTGAATCATCCATAAAGGAATCATCTACAAGAGAAAATGATGGTGAGGTGAAAGTTGGATAAGAGAAAAGAGGATGGAATTCTTCTGAAGTAGATGCTGGAGGGGGGAAAATTGGTGGTGAACTGGTAATGGGGGAAGATACCAATACTGAGGTTTGAGAGAAGGTTGAGGTTGAGATTGGGATGGAGACAGCTGGAGGAGGAGAGGAAGGAACAGACAAGTCTTCTGCTGGGGCAGAAACCTAAGAGGGAGTGACTTGGGTAGTCCTGGTGCCTGAAGTCAGTGGTGCAGCAGCAGCTCTGGTAGGGTTAACAATCTGTCTGTCCCATTTGCTAAAAAGGGCACAGGAGAGCCTCTTGGAGGCATTAATGAACATCCCAGCAGAGGTTAGCAACACAGGGCACCTGGAATGCAGATAGACCCCTAGAATTCTCCCAAAACTTACAGAAGTTTTATTCAGCTTCTTCTTGATCAGGTTGAAAAATATTGATCCCCAGTCTAGGTGCATCTTATCAACCAGAGCTCCCATTAAACAAAACTGATATCTTGAAATAGTATCATGGGCTGAATGCTTCTCCAGAAGCACTTTGCCAACTACATCGGCCAAAAATTGATATTCTAGAAACAGATTTTTCTTCAGCAATTTGTTAGGGTTCACAGCAGTGTGACCCATTCTATCAAGCATAGAGTCATATTCCTCTCCAGATAAATCTATGGAATCATCTCCAGAACTAAGAAGAAAAACTTCAGTTAGAAGAGCCGGGGTCAGTTGTACCTGAGCCCCTTTTATGGAGCCGACGACAGAATTCTCATTCTCATCTGTCGCTGTGAAACACCATTCTTTTATTTCTTCTGATGCAATATTCATTCTGGTAGTCATTATCTGTGATAGCTGTTATTCTTTGAATAGGTTGAGAATGTCTTTGAAACGCTGATCACTTCCATCAAATGAATTCATGTCAATATCAAAACCGGTGTCGAATTTCATCTTGGAAATGGCAGCACTGGAGCCAGCCATCTGTACCTGCAATACAGAACCAAACGCAACCAAGCATAGAAGATTTGGAGGGAAAGAGAGAAAGTTGCAGAGAGTATGAAAGCGCAAAGATGAACGATGGCCGAAGAAATGATTTTATATTAGGGTTCGACGGCGAAACGAAAAATCGTGGAGCTCGGTTCGACAAAACGTCGATCTCAGCTCGACGATTTGGGCTATAGAAGGAATCTGAAGAGACTTCAATATCGTCGATCTCCGTTCGACGATGTTGAAAAGCGTCGAGTTCCGCTCGATGACCTCTAAACAGAAAGAGAGGAAACCTGGAGCTAACGGATGAGCTGAACTCAGATCGACGATTTCGGAAACGTCAATCTCTAGTCGACATTTTTTAGAAAAACGTCGATCTACGTTCGACGATTTCTGGGAAAGCGTCGAGCGCAGTTCAGAGACAAAGCCTATTCTACAGACACAAAAAAGAACTAATTTTTTAGCCTAGTTTTGCTCTGTTTTAACTTTTCAAAATCTTGAGTTTATTTTAAACAGCCTCCATCTAACATTCCTAACTGATTTAGGAAGAAATTGTGCTTCTTTTCATCCAAGGGCTTGGTGAAAATATCTCCCCTTTGCAAATCAATTGGGATATATTGAAGTTCTATTTTGTTTTTCTCTACATTATCTCTTAGAAAATGATGCCTAATCTCTATATGTTTTGTCCTACTATGGAGGACTGGATTTTGTGCTATAGAGATAGCACTAGTATTATCACAAAAAAATTTAGACATCTCTAAGTTGTAGCCATAGTCTATGAGCTGATTTTGTATCCACAATATTTGTGAACAGCAACTGCCTGCAGCCATATATTCAGCTTCAGCAGTTGAGGTTGACACAGATGTTTGTTTCTTACAAAACCAGGAGACAAGTCTGTCACCAAGGAACTGACAAGTTCCACTAGTGCTTTTCCTGTCTACTCTGCATCCAGCATAATCAGCATCTGAAAATCCAGTTAATTCAAATCCTGAGTCTTTTGGATACCAGAGTCCTAGATTTGGACAACTTTTTACATATCTAAGAATCCTTTTAACTAGAGTTAGGTGTGACTCTCTAGGGCTTACTTGAAATCTAGCACATATGCATGTAGCAAACATTATATCTGGTCTACTAGCTGTAAGGTACAATAGAGAGCCAATCATTGCTCTATATGTTGTCTGATCAACTAGTTTCCCATGTTCATCAGCATCCAGTACAGCATTGGTAGGCATGGGTGTTTTCATACAGGATGCCTCAGACATACCAAATCTCTTAACCAATTCTTTAGCATACTTGGTTTGGGAAATAAATATGCCTTCAGCATGTTGTTTTACTTGCAATCCTAAGAAGAAGGAGAGCTCACCCATGCTACTCATTTCAAATTTGGAATACATCAGGTTAGAAAACCTTCTGCACAAATTTGAATCAGTAGATCCAAATATGATATCATCTACATAAATTTGTACTAGTAGGGTATGGGACTTATGGGTTATAATAAAAAGAGTTTGGTCTACTCTACCCCTTATAAAATCATTTTCCAGAAGAAAGCATGCTAGGGTCTCATACCATGCTCTAGGAGCTTGCTTGAGACCATATAATGCTTTATGCAATTTGAAAACATAATCAGGGTGAGTTAGAGAGATAAAACCTGGAGGTTGTCTAACATAGACTTCCTCTTTGATGTCCCCATTGAGAAATGCACTCTTCACATCCATCTGGTAGACCTTGAAACCTTTGTGAGCAGCATAAGCTAAGAATATTCTAATGGCCTCTAACCTTGCAACTGGTGCAAAGGTCTGGTCATAGTCTATTCCTTCTTGTTGAGAGTAGCCTTGAGCAACTAGCCTTGCCTTGTTTCTGACAATAACTCCTTGATCATCCAGCTTGTTTCTGAACACCCACTTTGTTCCAACAATGGAGTGATCCTTTGGCTTAGGCACTAGTTCCCAAACCTTATTCCTTTCAAATTGATGCAACTCCTCTTGCATTGCAATGATCCAGTGTGGATCTTGCTCTGCATCTTGAATGGATTGAGGCTCAACTTGAGATAGGAAGCAAGTGTGCATCAGGTTCTGGTTGACCTGATTTCTGGTTTGCACACCAGCTGAGATGTCTCCAATTACTTGGGTGATTGGATGATCTCTTGTTGTTACTAGATCAACAGGGGATGTTGATTGTTCACCAACCTGTGTTGTTGTTTCCTCTTGTGGAATAACAACTGGCTCTTCAGGATGATTTTCTTCAAGAGGTTGAACTTCTTCTTCATCATCACTGCTCTCATTCTTTTGCTGAATAGGTTGAGTGGCTGTATCCTCTTCTTTACCCTGTAATCTGTCCATACTTTCTGAAATAGAGTGTACCTGCAAAGGTTCTATGGTAGAAGTAGACTTCTCCTTATAACACATGTTAGTCTCATCAAAAGTGACATGAACAGATTCTTCAATTTTATAAGAAGATTTATTATTTATCCTATAAGCCTTGTTGATCATGGAGTATCCCAGAAACACTCCTTCATCAGCTTTAGCTTGGAATTTTGCTACATACTTCTTGTCATTATTATGAATATAACAAGTACAGCCAAAAATTTTAAAATAATCTACTTTAGGTTTCTTCCCTTTGAGCAATTCATAGGGAGTCTTACCCTTCAGTTTATGTATTAAACTTCTATTCAACACATAGTTGGAGGTGTTCACTGCCTCAGCCCAAAAGAATAGAGGTAGGTGAGCATCTGTCAACAATGTAGTAGCAGATTCAATTAGGGTTCTATTTTTCCTTTCAGCTACCCCATTTTGTTGAGGAGTTCTAGGGGCAGAGAAAGTGTGCCTGATCCCTTCATTTTGACAGAACTCTTGCATAAGAAGAGAATCAAACTCTGTCCCATGATCACATCTGATCAGGGCAATGTGAGTGTTGAACTCAATCTGTATGCATTTGAGAAACTCTGTCAAACACTTAAAGTTATCAGACTTCTTCCTCAAAAAGAATACCCAAGTGAATCTAGAGAAGTCATCTACAATCACTAAAGCATAAGATTTCCCTCCTAAGCTTTGTACTGTAATGGGTCCAAAAAGGTCCATGTGTAGCAGATACAAAATCCTAGGTGAATCACTCTTATTAAGTGATTTAAAGCTATTTTTAGTTTGCTTGCCTAATTGACAAGCCCTGCAGAGTCCTTCCTTCTTGTAGGGGCCAGAAGGTAGTCCTCTAACAAGGTTGTCCTTGGAGAGCCTAGCAATGGTTCTAAGTTTTAAATGTCCTAATCTTTTATGTCATAAATCATTTGGCTTGCATACTTAATTGAATAAGCAAATGTCTGAATGGGCTGAAAGAAAATTTACTAGATAGATGTTACCTTTCCTTTTACCTGTTAACACAGTTGTGTTATTTTCTGACTTGATCTTGCACAGGGATTTGTTGAAGGTCACTTTATATCCTTCATCACATAGCTGACTGATGCTTATCAGGTTATGCTTCAGTCCTTCAACATATGCCACTTTCTTGAAAGTGACTGAGCCTATCTGAACAGAACCATATCCTTTGGTTTGGCCAAAATTTGAATCACCAAAAATTACTTTGGGTCCAAGTTTGGTTATGAAGGATGATAGGTTCTCCCTGTTCCCTATCATGTGCTTTGAGCACCCACTATCCAGATACCATAACTGGTTTGATGTTGGATAGGTCTTCACCTGCACAAAATCAGCTTATATGTTTTTGACCCAGTTAACCTTGGGCCTAGGTTGATATCCCTTGAATTCAGAAATGAAAGACATCCCAGGTTGACTCTTATAACCTTCAGGATGGTATCTCCTAAGAGGTACTATCCATTCAATATAGGGGTTAAAGCCTTGGGATGTGGGACTTCTAGGATTGAATCTAGATGTACCATTGAAGGATTGTTCACAGACCTGATCTCTGTTCGACGATCGTCGAACTGAGGTCGATGATCTTGGGTCAGATCGTTGATCTCTATTCGAAGATCGATTATACTGGAGTTCAGGGTTTGGATATCGTCGAGCTGAGGTCGACAATCTTTGGTTAGATCGTCGAGCTCTGTTCGACGATCATCGAGCTCTGCTTGACGCAATCTGTTGAACTGTGATTTTCTTTGGCAGATCTGCATTCTTCCTAGCTACCTCTACTACTCCCTTCCCTTTGTCAGAGACAAATTTGATTGGAGTTGTTAATATTGTAGGTTGGCTGGATGAAGCATCCAAGCCCAGTGTACTATTAAGTCTAGAGTTCACTGTGCTTGTAATGTCCATCAGTCTGATACTTCTCCCATTTAGGGATTCTTCAAACTTTTTGGCTTTTGATAGTTCACTTTTCAGTGAAGCTATCTCTTCCCTACAGCATTCCAACTCCTCAGAGAGTTTGAGGTTCTCTGATTTTATAGTGCTATACTCAGATAGTTGTTTTCTGAGGGAAGTGATTTCCTTCTCAGACTCCAACAGATCTAAGCATAGTACCTTAAACTCATATTTAAAATCCTCAGAACTGAAATCAAATGAATTGATTACCTGATCTTCTTCTTGTTGAGCTTCTGAATCTGATTCTGACTCTTCTTCTTCTGAGTCTATTTGAGAGGCATTGATAGCCATCATGCATAATTCCTTTTCATCAGCATCATCCTCATCATCACTGGAGCTGGATGAGGCTTCAGAGTCCTCTTCAGTTTCACTCCATGTCTCAGCAACAAATCCCTTCCTTGTATGTTTGTTCTTGCTGAAGGAGGGTTTGTCTGAGCTGTTCTTTCTGAAGTCTTTTTCCTTTCTTCTTTCTCTTCTATCTTTCTTGTCCTTGTTCTTATTTTCTGGACAGTCAGGCACAATATGGCTTGGTTTCCTGCAACCAAAACATATGATTTCTTTATTGTTATTTGATTTATCATACCTTGGTTTATCATGACCCTTGTATGATCTCTTTCTGAAGTCTTTTCTGGCCATCTTGTAGAATCTTTTGGCCAGTAGACTTAGGAGCTCATCATTTCCTATAGCTTTATCTTCAGGCTCCTCTTCTACAGCTTTGAAGGCTATGGTCTTTTCTTTCCTTGTGACTGGAGAAGTAGTCTTTTGTTCTTCTTCTCTATTTTTAATGAGCAGCTCATAGGATTTGAGCTTGCCCAGGAAAGCTTCAGTGGTAATCTCATTTAGACTTCTGGCATCTTTGATTGGCCAGATTCTTGAATCCCAAGTGCTGGGGAAGCACATTAAGATTTTGTCATTCAGCTCAGTCAATGAGATTTCTTTATCCAATGTCTTTAACTCATTGACAATTAGACTTAGTCTATTGTACATGTCAGCCACTGATTCAGCTTCTCCCTTTTTGAAGTTCTCTTATTGACTTATCAGATGGGATCTCCTGTCTTTCCTTTCATCAGCAGACCCTGAGACAATTTCAGAGAGCTTGTCCCAAATTCCTTTGGCTGAGTTGCAGTCAGCTACCTTCTGAAATATCTCATCAGACATTGTCTGAGCTAAGATGTTCATGGCCTTTGCATCTGCAGTTTTCCATTTCTTTATGTCTGCATCTGTTCCTGAGGGAGGTGGAATAGTACTTGTGCTTGTGGTCTCTGGAGGTGTTGGGCACACTGTCAAAACAGAACTAAATATATCCTCATCAATAGAATTCATATAAAGTTTAATCCTTGCCTTCCAGAGTGCAAACTTGGAAAGGTTGCACACTGGAGGTCTGGTGCTTGCATAATCTTTGTTCTGTGCCATGTCTATATAAATAGATAGATATAGTGAAAATAACCCTCTTAAGAGATTGATCTTATCAAGAATCTTTTGGTTCAGGTGTTAGCCTGTATGAGCAACCAACCTGCCTCTGATACCAATTGAAAGTGAGATAAAGATCTATCTAAACTCTAGAGGGGGGGGTGAATAGAGTATTTTTAAAATAGCTTTACAATTTAAACAAATAAAGCAATTAAGATTTAATTTATGTATAGGTGTAAGGTGTCTTACTAGATAAATCAGAACTAAGACAGCAAAAAGAAGAATCACAGCACACAATAAAGAAAATACACAAGCAACCAGAAGACACAAGGAACTATAGTGGTTCCCCAAAAACCTGGGTACATCCACTCTTCTACCACCCTTGGTAGGAATCCACTCAGGATGAGTTGATCAGGTGTCCTAACACCAATGAGCTTTTGATAAGGTGCTCAAAAACCAAACTAGATTTTTTGATCAGGTGTCTTGCCACCACTGAGTTTTGGCAAGGCTCTCAGAACCAATCTCAGAACTTTTGAAGGGAGTTTTGATAACCCTTTTACAGCAGGAAAAGAAAAAGTAAAGAGGTGAAGTTGTCTTCTCTGTTCTCAAATCAAATGAGAGAAGACTAGTGGATTGTTGATGATGTCAAAGCTCCCCCTGAGATGTAGAGTGGTTCAGGAGTGAGAGCTTTGCTTCAGGGTGATAGGTCTTCAGAAGCTTCAGATCTCCAGCAGAAGATGATTCCAGCAGATGCTGAAAAGTTTGGTGTCTGGATTTCTTGATGTTGAAGCTATGATCACTTTTTTTTTGGTAGGTCAAAATGATTGTTCTACTAGTTCTTCAGAAAAATGATCACTTGTGTCTGTCACTGTTAAAAATCTTGTTATTGTGCTGTCTGTAGTATTCTCTATGTTATTGACTGAAGACAAAAAGGAGGATCTTATTCTCTGAAAAATTCCTTGTCAAAGATAGCCGTTGGCAGTCATAAATGTCTTCCATAAAAAATTTTGTCTTCTAGAGGAAAGTCCAATAAAACATTCTCTGAATAATTCCTTGAAACTTGCTCCAGAATAAAGAAAAACGGCTGGCAGATCTTCTTGACATAAATGCTGAGAGAATTCAAAAACATTCCAAAGACTGACAGCTTTTGAATCCTTAAAAACGTCGATCTCTTAGTAAATCGTCGATCTGAGCTCTACGATCATCGAACTGAGCTCAGAGATGAAAAAGATCAAACAGACAGAAAACATCGAACTGAGATCGAAGATCGTCGAACCGAGCTCAGCGACCTGAAGAATAAGAGAAGGGAGATCATCGACCTGAGCTCGAAGAACGTCGACCGAATCTTGACGACTTTAGCAAGGTTGAGCTCAGAGAGCGTCAAACGGAGTTCGACGTTTCGTCGACCTAAGCTCGACGATAACTGACTTTGGCTCAGCTTTAAGTCTGATTCCTTGAATGGTCCTGGGGGCAGCTCAAACCTAAATTCTAAGCCCTAGACACATTCTAATGTTGACCTTTACAACTATACAACTAGGTCAACCTGGTTTCCTAAGACAAACATAGTGATCCTTACCCAAATTAGTAATAGGGTGTTCCAACACAAAATTTTGTGAAAGTCTAGGTATCTTTCATGAGTTTTCCTCTTCTCATACTCCACAGCAAAATGGAGTAGCTGAGAGAAGGAATAGAACACTCATAGAGGCCTGCAGGACCATGTTGAGTGACGCTTCACTACCGGAGTACTTCTGGGCTGAAGCCGTCAACATTGTATGTCACGTGCAAAATCGAGCCCTCATAAACAAGAATCATGATAAGACATCCTATGAACTTCTAAAAGGCAGGAAACCAACAGTTTCAAATTTTAGAATTTTTGTCTGTAAATGCTTCGTGCTTAATAATGGTAAGTATCATACTACCAAGTTTAGTGAGAAAAGTTTTGAAGGTATTTTTGTAGGATATAGTAGCCATAGTAAGGCATACAGGATTTTCAAAAGAAAAACTCTAGTTGTAGAGGAATCCATACATGTTGTATTTGATGAGACGAGCTTGCTGCAAGGCGAATCGTCTAGTGTCCTTGTTGATGCTGCAGGTACAAGGCTTAAAGAGATCTGCTTGGATGAATCGACTGAAGGTAAAGATGAAAAGTTCCTCAAGATCACCTCTCCAACCCCTATTGGAGAGGTAGAGGATCAAGATGAAAATATTGTCCAAGTTGATGAAGTCACTCTAGTGGCTGAAGAAGTCCCAGATGCGAGGAATCTAGATCTCAGACATCTGAAGGATCACCCAATGGACCAGATCATAGGAGATCCCCGGGATGGTGTCAGAACTCGTCGAGGTACAACTAACGATAATCTCTATTTAAGTTTTCTCTCGCAGGTTGAACCAAAGAAGTTTGAGGAAGCAAACTCAGACGCATCATGGATCTTGGCCATGGAAGAAGAATTGAATCAGTTCAAGTACTGCAAAGTTTGGACGCTTGTTCCAAGACCCAAAGGTAAGAATGTCATCGAAACGAAGTGGTTCTATAGGAACAAGATGGACGAGGATGGGATGATCATAAAGAACAAGGCCAGACTCGTCGCAAAAAGATACCGTCAAGAAGAAGGGATCGACTTCGACCAGACATACGCTCCAGTGACAAGACTAGAGGCCATCAGACTGTTCCTAGCTTATGCTACACTGAAGGGATTCACTGTCTATCAAATGGACGTGAAGTTCGCCTTCCTAAATGGTGGCATAAAGGAAGAGGTGTACGTGGAATAGCCCCCAGGTTTCGTTGATCCTAATTTTCCTGATTATGTTTATTTATTATCAAAAGTGATGTACGGTTTGAAACAAGCTCCTCGAGCTTGGTACAAAATGCTATCTACCTTTCTCCTCGAGAATAAGTTCACAAGGGGAAAGATAGATAAGACATTATTTCTTAGGGAAATTAAAGGCAAGATTTTGCTAGTGCAAATCTATGTCGATGACATTATTTTTTGTTCTACAGACGACAACCTCTGCAAAACGTTTTCTAAATTTATGCAAGGAAAGTTTGAAATGAGTAGTATGGGAGAGCTGAAGTATTTCTTAGGACTTCAGGTGAAACAATCTGAAGATGGAATTTTCATCTCTCAGACTAAGTTCACCAAGGACTTGATTAAGAAATTCGGAATGGAGAGTGCAACCTCTATGAGGACTCCAATGGCCTCAACTATGTCTATGGACAAGGATAAGAAATGGAAATCTTTTGATGAAACTAATTATAGAAGCATACTTGGATCCTTACTCTACCTTACTGCCAGTAGACCAGACATAATGTTCTCTACATGTGTCTGTGCTAGATTCCAAGTGAACTGTAAGGAATCTCACTATGCTGCTGTAAAGAGGATTTTGAGATACCTTAAAGGTACACCGAATCTTGACTTATGGTACCCAAGAAGTAATGACAGCGAACTAATTGATTTTTCAGATGCAGACTTTGCAAGTAGCAAAGATGACAGGAAAAGCACTTCTGGGACATGTCAGTTCCTAGGAAGAAGGCTTATATCATGGAACAGCAAAAAGCAAAATTGTATCGCAATCTCAACGGCCGAGTCAGAATACATTTCTGCCTGCAGTTTTTGTGCACAGTTATTGTGGCTAAAGAATCAGCTAGAAGATTATAATATGAAGGTCAAAGACATTCCATTGTTCTGCGACTCATTCAGTGCGATCGCAATAACAAACAACCCAGTCTCGCACAGCTGAACAAAGCACATCGAGCTCAGATATCACTTCATCCGGGAGCATGTGGAGCAAGGGGATGTGGATCTGCAGTACATGCCAACAGATCGGCAAGTTGCAGATATTTTCGCAAAGCCGCTGGACGAGACCAAGTTCAATTTCTTCAAAACTGAACTTGGGCTGCTGAACAAAGAAGAATAGAACAAAGTGGAACAGTTCAAGGCTCAATAATCTAGGACTCTTTAAAAAGGTCAGAAATTTCTCAAGAGGAAGGTAGCTCTCGAAAACTAAGTATACCTCTCGAAAAGTGAAGTAACAGTTCTCGAGAACTTAGACTACTTCTAGAAAACTTCTGATCTGTCTCTCGAGAAGTCTATTAAGCTCTCGAGAACTATATCATACTTCTCAAAAAGTATACTGACAGCTCTCGAGAACTAAACCTACTTCTCGAGAAATGCCTGTCTTCTTTTCGATTTATGTTTAATTTCTTCTATTTAAAAAACCCGCTTGATTTCAGTCCTAACCCTAGATTAATTAGACACTTAATTGACATCACAAGGATTATATATATATATATATATAAAGTTTTAGAAATCAATAATCAACCGACATTTCAAATTTCTTCTTCTCGAAAACTCTTCATCTTCCGCCGACAGAAAGCTTCGTCGCAGCCATCGTCTTGCGCTCCGTCCGTCGCCGTCAGCATCCATGGCACAGAGTTCGAAGATAGTATTCGACAGTGAACTTGTCGTTGCAGGGATTGCAGACATTTCAGATGATTTCCAGAACTTGCTCCTTCTCCTGGAAACTGCCGGACTGATGTTCGTTCTCTCAGAACCCTACAAGATTGTTTTTCCAGATGTAGAGGAATTCTTCCGGAATGACAAGGTGAGGCGAAATGATACAGTGTTGAAAACTAAAGTCAGAGGAATCAAAATCAAGTTGGATAAAACCAAAGTTTCAAAGCTTCTAAAGATGCCCATTGTGGATGAAGAGGATGACCTAACACTTGAAGATTATGACAGAACTTACTCCTTCTATGGAGTTTCAAAGAAATTCAACTCTTTAAGGAGAAATCTTTTCAATGATGTAGGAAAGTTTCTGGTATATTTAATTGGAAAAATCTTATGGTGCAGAACAGGGTCCATTAGTTTCATAAGTAATGGCCTATTTGGTGTTATGACAGTTGTAATCTGTAGGAAGAAATTTCAATATGGCATGATGGTATTTGAGATGATCAGGGACAGCATTCAGGATCCCAAGTTTGCAAGGATAATCTCTTTGTTGCTGAGTGAGATTGATCAAGTCACCATCAAAATTTCCAAAGGCACTCCAGTTCATCACTTGAAGAAGATTTCATTAGCCTCCATCCAAAGATGGGAACTCAAGCTGAATAATTCCAAGCAGTTAGCTAAGGAACATGCAGCTTTTGCCTCTGAGGTCAGGACCCCATCTCTCTCCTCTCATCATGTTGCTGAACCTTCTGGTGCAGTAAATGAGGGGGAGCCTGCAGCCTATGTTCCTACTGTCAGACCTACTCCTTCCTCTCCAGCTAGATCAGCTAGCAGATCTCCTCTCAGAAGCCCAGTGAGATCTCTAATTAAGAGCCCTGTGGCAGATTCTCCAGATGCAACCCTATCAGATGTTCCAGGATAGGAAACCCTCAAGGACATAAGTGCAGCAATTGACAGCATGATTGAAGAACTAATTTCAGATGAACCACTTCCTCCCCTTCACAAATAAACCTCTGTAGAACCATCAAAAGAATCTTCTCCACCACCCTCAACCCAAGCTACTCCACCTCCATCTCCCTCTCCAAGGAAAGCATCTACTCTACCAGAGACCATTCCTCTCACTGAAGAGGATGAGTCAGAACCTGAAGAGGTGGAAGCCCCTCTCAGGAACCTTAAATTCTCCCTCCCAAGATTTGTTGATGAGGAGGTTGATACAATATCTCACACTTTAAGATCCCAGAGCTCTGTGGTAATAGAAGAAATTCCTCCATAGAAAGCACCTCCTCCACCTCAGATTGCTACACCTAGTGCCCCTCCTACTGCCATTGTTTCTGCCACTCCTGCTGCTGCAACTGTAAGTTCAGATATTCTATCTAAGATTGAAGGTATGCTGGCTGCCCAAAGGCAATATTTTGATGAATCTCTTAAGTCAGTCAAAGATCAGGTCACCTCTCTAAAAAAGGAAATGAGCAAAGGATTTGCAGAGATCCAACACAATACAGATTCTCTTAAAGAGCTGTTTAGAATTGGTGGCAAAGCCATTGACCACACCATTACCAGTATTGGTCAGGTCATGGAACAGTCTGTTACACTGGCAAATAATCAAATTCAGTAGGAAAAGAAAGCTCAAGAACATATGATGAAGATTTGTGAGAAAGTTGGTACATTCAAAGAAGACACCATAGCAAAGCTTTGTGTAGAAATCAGAAAGGAGGAGAGTTTAGTGAAAGAACAAGTGGAAAAACTTACTGCAGATGCAAAATCTCTCTGGAATTAGAAATTGACTTAGATAAATAAGAATGTTTTAGATCAAATTCAATCAGTGAAATTCCGCACTTATGACACTGCAGTCTGGATGCATAACTAGATTTTCCCTGACTTTCAGGCTGATCCTAATCTTATTCCTCATCACCTGAACCCCCTTGCTGAAGTTCAATCAAGCCAGATGCCTCAACCTCAAATGCCTACTTTTTCTCCAAGGCCAGAAGACCAGGTACCTCCTCCTGCCTCCTATTCCAAGGTTTGGGATGATATTATTCCTCAGGATTTACAAGAAATCCACACCTCTAAGAAGAGAAAGTATGGAGAAGGTCCATCTGCAAGCAAATCTGTTCCCCAGCCAGATGCAGAGAAAAGGAAAGCAATGGAGTTTGCTGAAGTTTGGAGCCCCACTTCAAAAAGCTTAATTCTTGATACTCTAAAATTAGTGATGGACTTTAATGAGAACAGGAATCTCCACTACAACTCATCTGAGTGGGAATTATATGAGAAGTCCATGACCAAGAGAAGGATATATGATAGAGAGTTTGGCAGGAATAATCCCAAAGCTCTACCTAAGCCTCCAAGGTACTATCCTAAGCCCTTTAGCTATCAGAGGAGACAGCAAGAGAAGCAGGACAGACAACATCAAAGCAAAGAATGAACTCTTGTTGATATGTTTTTGAGAACTTGGATGAAATGGTTGTTGATTAGAAATCTAAAACATTACATATATACAATCTCTAGTTTTGCCTAATTATGTCTTTAATTAATCTGTTATTGCATTTAGACTCAATTATTCATTTCCAGTGCTTTCTTATTTGTCATAATTCACCTTAGTGTAGAGGGTTCTAACTTCTACAAATAGGGGGAGATTGTTGGGTATTGCATTCACAATAACCCAGATTTGCATGAAGTCACCCTTGAACTAAGATGAATAAAGTTGTATTTGATATCCTTGTTTTAGTTGTGTGTTTGCAGATTACCATTACTAAGTGTAGACAAATGTCAGTCTACAGTGAGTCATGAACACAGGACCATACAGTGTAATCTCTCACTGTGTGATCCAAGGGGTTGACTTATGTGTAGCCTCTCTATTGGGATACACTTCATATTCAAACCTTGGATCATGATATGAAGATTAGACTCTTGAAGAGAAAAGAAAGATTTTTTATAAAGTTCAGAAAAGTTCTGAAAGTCCACTTCTCGAGACGTGCCTCTTAGTTCTCGAGAAGTGCTTAGAGTTCTCGAGAAGCTTAGCTTCAAATTCTCGAGAAGTCCCAGCTTTTGGTTCTTGAGAAGTCCAGACAGCTTCAAGAATTTTTCTAAGTGAGAGTTCTCGAGAAGTCTTCTTTGTTCTCGAGAAGTCTTGGCCAGTTCTCGAGAAGTCTCAATTATAGTTCTCGAGAAGTCTAACTTGTTCTTGAGAAGCTTGGCTTAAGTTCTCGAGAATAGCCAGCCCTATTTCTAGAATAGTCAAAAGTTGTCTCAGAAATCTCTCTTAAGTGTTAGTTCTCGAGAAGTCTCCATAGTTCTCGCGAAGTCAGTTAGTTCTCGAGAACTCATCCTTTTGTTCTCGAGAAGTCCACAATTCTTCTAAGTAGTATAGTTCTTGAGAAGTCCTGATAGCTCTCGAGAACTCAGTTTGTAACACCCCTATCCATCACATAGTATATAACAGTAGGTCCGGTCGAGGCCCGACGCCATATAGTACGGACAGACCGGTTGGTTACGCATTGAAACCATTCAACCAATCACAACGCCCTACACAGCACCTAGCGCAAGCAATTATTAAGTTGCACAATTAAGAACCCTGCCAACATGAATGTCCACGCAACTAAAAATAAGGAATGTTTAATACACGGATATTGGCCTTAAAGCCTTACAAGAGTTTGCTTAATAAAAAGTATCTTCCAAACCTCGGCACGCAGGCCGGTCACACATGAGTACAAAAACGAAAACACTCAAAACTTGGCCTTCGAGGGCCGGCACAACAACTTGGGCTTTAGCCCGCTATTTATCTCTCGCCTCTGCAGCACCTGCAAGCAACAATCCACCGCACGGTGGTAAACAAAGGCAACGGTCAGCTATGCTGACCAAATTATAACGACTCTGCCCCCAAACCGGGGCGGCAAAGCTTCTTCCCTACACTTGTTAGAAAAAACAAGCAACATAGCAAAATAAGCATCACATCACAGGTGCACGCTCACACAGCCGTAAACCCCGTGCTCTCAGGGAACTTACTCGGCGAAGCCAGTCCGAACCCCGTCCGGTCCTCGACTCCACCACTACCCCCACGGTGGCAATCTTGTGAGCATTTAGTCTTCTCAGCCGCAGCCTAGACTCGATCTCCAAACCTCGGTAAGTCCCACGTAAAACTTTAGGTCGCTTTAACCGAGCAGGTGGAGCGGTTAGGGGTACACCAGCCCGTTGCTCACCCCGCCATTGCCATTAGGCCTTTGACGCGGACTAAGCTTCCCCAATCCCAAATAACGATCAAACATGGTACATAGCCCCGCTATGTACCCGGTTGGCTCCCAGGCCACCGATATGACAGAAATGTGTTTCCGTCCAGATTTCCGGGTGCACCTCGGGGTTAATCCCCCAGATTCCCTGATTCATACTACCGTATAGCAACCCGAAAACAAACACAACGCTCGGAGTCTTCTCCGGCCAACAATGCATAGCAAATCATCACCGATCCGGACCAACACGTCCGGGTAGGCTTCACACATTATGTCTATGTCCGTACTACGATTCCGGACTCTAACAAGGGGACTTTACATATCTACCCCAAGGAATACCGCAATCTCGCCGCTCACTAGCGGGATAAGGGTTTTCCCATGCAAAAGAAGAAGAGCTTCACATGCTCAAGAAGAGAATCGTTACCCTTGCATTTTTCCGCGGCGCCATGAAAAACTCTACGGTTGGAAAGCACCGCAACGGCGTCGCCTTCGCAGATCTGGACTCGGATCGCGATTCGGAGCTCCGAAGCTCCACCGGCGGCCAGATCTTGGCCTTCCTCCTCCTCCTTGCTCTCCCCTCTCTCTAGACTTTAGAAAGAGAACCAAGGGGATGAAATGAGGGATTGCAAACCCTATTTCCGGGTTTAAACCGCCAGCATCCACCCCCAGCCGTCGGATCCCAAGCCAAGGAAATCGAACGGCTGCGATTCAGCCCAATTTTACACAATCTGGGCCGAACACGGCCTGCGACACGCCCGTGTCCAGGGCCGTGTCACCCATTCGTCGTCTCGATCGACGCGATAACCAGCACATGGCATTCGACACGGCCTCCGACACGCCCGTGTCGTATGTGACATGGTCGTGTCACGACCCGTGTCACGTCCTGTGTGCAACTGCCAACACTTGTTTCCCGAGGAGGACACGGCACCCAACACGCCTGTGTCACATATGACATGCCCGTATCTATGACCGTGTCATGGACTGTGTGCATGACTCAGAAAACTCCCAAGTGTGACACGCCCTAGGACACGCCCGTGTCCCAGGCCGTGTGCCTCAACTCGACGATCGCCGATCGTAAAAACGTCGACCACATGACCCGTGGACGAACACGCCCGTGAAACGCCCGTGTCACGCCCGTGACATGCCCGTGTCATGCCCGTGACACCTGCTCCAAAACCCAGACTTGGCTTAGAATGTCACCTGTCCCTCTTTTGAGTTTCAGGAATGTTACAACTCTCCCCCCCCCCCCTTAAAAGAATTTCGTCCACGAAATTACTAAAGGAGAGAAAACAGAAACTCTCAGCGGTACCTAGGCGGAACAGCTCTGGGTACACATCCAGCATAGGTTGCTCTCATTCCTAAGAGAGCTCCTTGCTATCGCAATTGCCCCACCGGACCACGACTATCTTGATTTCCTTGAGACAAATTCGCTCGACTTCACGGTCTCCAAAACGAACAGGTTTGACCCTAGACGTCAACCTTTCGTCCACCAAAACTTGATCACTCACGATCAAGTTCGAAGGCTCTTGCGCCGCCTCACCAAACCGCTCTAAAAATCTCAAGTGGTCCAAGGTGTAACATCTCATTTCCAACTAGACCCCTGGGAGTGGTTTTGTCTTAACAGAACCCTAGGAAGCCCAGGAATCGAAGTTTATCGACCAAGATTTTGAGTCAAGGGGTGGTCACGCCCGTGACTGACCCGTCACGCCCGTGACCTAGGGCGTGACCCCCTTCGACGATCGTCGACCTCAGGAAGACGATCGTCGAGCTCAGAAAATTCAACATAGGTCAGACATGCCCGTGACCGATCCGTCACGCCCGTGACCTTGGAATGGCGTTGAGTGAGCTAAGCTCACTCAATGCCGTGGTCTGGATGGCGTTGAGTGAGCTTAGCTCACTCAAAGCCATAAGCGGGATGGCGTTGAGTGTATTGAGTGCACTTAACTCCATAATTTGAATGGCGTTGAGTGCACTGACTGCACTCAACGCCATCTGGTGTCGGCAGGTTGGCGTTGAGTGAGCTGAGCTCACTCAATGCCGTAGACTGGATGGCATTGAGTGAGCTTAGCTCACTCAATGCCGTAGTCGGTTAGACGGGATGGCGTTGAGTGCGTTGAGTGCACTCAACGCCATAAGTTCAACGGTGTTGGGTGCAAAGACCGCAGTCAATGCCATTTGGTGTTGTCTGAATGGCGTTGAGTGACAAAGCTCACTCAACGCCATAATCTGGATGGCGTTGAGTGAGCTAAGCTCACTCAATGCAATAACCTAGACGGTGTTGAGTGATCTAAGCTCACTCAAAGCCATAATATGGAAGGCGTTGAGTGAGCTAAGCTCACTCAACGCCATAACCTGGACGGCATTGAGTGAGCTAAGCTCACTCAAATCCATAACTGGACGGCATTGAGTGAGCTAAGCTCACTCAACGCCATAATCTGGATGACTTTGAGTGAGCTAAGCTCACTCAACGCCATAACCTGGACGGTGTTGAGTGAGCTCAGCTCACTCAAAGCCATAATCTGGACGGCGTTGAGTGAGCTAAGCTCACTCAACGCCATAACCTGGACGGCATTGAGTGAGCTAAGCTCACTCAAAGCCATAACTGGATGGCGTTGAGTGAGCTAAGCTCACTCAACGCCAAAATCTGGACGGCGTTGAGTGAGCTAAGCTCACTCAATACCATAACTTGGACGGAGTTGAGTGAGCTAAGCTCACTCAAAGCCATAATCTGGACGGCGTTGAGTGAGCTAAGCTCACTCAACGCCATTTTACTTAGAATTTTCCTTGCATTTTGTTTTGGCTGTGTGCTAGTTCAGCTGAACCGGGCCGGTCTAGGAAGTGGGCCAGAATGCATTAATGGGCCGTTTCCTTTTAATAAAACCCAATTTAAGTCTTATTTTAGAGAAGGTTGACCGGTCAAGTGAAGCTGTGCCATGTGGACCGTCGGTTTTGGCAAAAGGAGCAGTGACGGCCATAGCCGAGAGCTAGGCTTCATGGCCATCAATGGCATTTGATGCCATGGCCTTCCCCCTTCCCTTTCACGGCTGGATTCAACTCCTCTCAGGGAGAGGAGGAGTTTCCAGCCCCCCTCCAGCTGTTACAAGTCGTTCCAGCCCCCCTCCATCAATGTCATTTGATGCCATGGACGAAGCTTGCATGTAAGAGGAACTAATGGCTGGACCGTTTCTACTCCCTCCCGCAGCCTTGTTCTCCTATAAAAGACTCCCTAGACTTAGATAGGAAGGTTTCACCCTTACCAGATAAAGCTAGAGCTCATTACCTTGTTGTTGAAGAATTCCGGCGACGCCACCACCACGCCAATCGCATCCCGACGATCGGCTCGACTCCAAACCTTGAATAAGGTCCTCCTCTACTCCTTCTTCTATGAGTAGATCTTAGAAATTACTTAGGAGAGATGTCGAGCTCAAAGGAGCAAGATTGAGTGAGCTTTTCCATGGTTTTTCAAAAATAAATGGTGGTCGGGTTCGCCGGAAACCGCCTCTCCGGCGACCGTGCCGCTGCCCGACGGTAGCCCTCACCTCAACAGAGGTGGTGGTGGTGGTGGCCGGCCAGGGAGATGGCTGGGTGGCCGGGAAATAGCTTTAGAAAAGCTACAGGTTTTAAGAATTTTTAGGTTGCTGGTTCGGGCTCTTTAAGAAGATGAACAGTAACCTATATTACTAAATTATGATATTTATATATAAAATGTAGTGATTTACCAAGCTCTCTTTTATGCTATTTAATGAGGTACTTAGAGGCTTTTTATGTAGAAGTAACCAACATGAAATCTGTAGCCCTATGGGTCTACTATATTTCAAAATTAATTTGGGTCAATTTGGTCAACTGGTTTGACCAGGGTACCTCTTTTGGTGGGATTTAGACCTAGAGCTAGGCAGAGACAAAAAGGTGTGCCCACCTTTCATCCTTTGCCCAAATGTGTTCTGAAATTTGGGCAGGGAGTCTATCCTAACTATACCTAGGGCCTATCCAAAAAAGAGAATTTTTGGAGAATATTTTTCTATAGTTTTTGTAAACATTTAATAATTCATGTATAATTTAATTAGGTGTCTTAAACACCTCAAAATCCCCCCAAATTTGGGTGGTAGGTCTTAGGGGGAATGTTAGAGCTCTGGTAAAATTTCCACCTCATTTGTAAGTGATTTGATTAAGTTTTAACTCGACCCTAGGTTGGCCCTTATAGGGTTAATTAGGTCAATTCAATCCTTTTGGAATTTGAGCGGTCAAACAACCTCAACAGAGGCTGATATTTTTTCCACTGGCTTTTTGGGGCATGACACACCCTCCAATGTAATTTGTGGTGGTTTGGGATAAGGTAGCCCTAGAACCCTAGGGTAAGTCCCTTAATGGGGATTTTTAGGGTTGTGAAGGTCATGGGGTCAAATGACCTTGGACTGACTTGAAATTTGGTGGAGAGGACCATGAGGCCATTATAGTTCTCTGGACAAAATCTTAGGGGCTTTGAAGATAGTTAGGCCACCTAAAACCCTAACCCTAGTTTAGGTCACCAACCTTAATTTGAACTATTATGCTATAAAATGAACTTCAAATCAAGTACAATTTGGGGAGGATGATTTTCTTGTCTAAATGGACATGATATAATTTTGTTGGAAATTTTGGGTTAATTTATACAGTACTTCATTGACAACTCTAGTTGTGCCCTAGTTATTTATTTTGATAATTCTAGAATTTCTGTTCACTGGAATGTTATGTAATCTTGGATTAGGGCATCTTATAGCATTTTATACCTTATGTATTTTTTTTGGAAGTTTTATCTGATTATTTTGGGTACTTTCTTCTTTAACATACCAATTGTGATATGTAGTCAAAAATACAAACAATGCCAATTCATTATTTATAAAATTATGAAATTTGGTTAGTGGGTGTTTTAGACCATGATAGTCATCCTGTAAATTTCTTTGGATTTTTAGATAATTATAAATAGTACCTCCTTCTTTAAGCTAGGAAAATTAGTGTTTTACATTAAAATAAATTCAGAGCCCAAATATTAGATAAAAATTATGGGACTTGGTTTATGATGGTTTTAGGTCACCATAAAGCTTATATAATTTTCTTGTGATTTTTGGATATATATTCAGTACTTGCTTCACAATATAGTAAAAGTGGCCTAAAATGGTAAATTAGGAAATGTAGGCCTAAACACCTCTGAAGTTTCTCAAAATTTGGAATTACTGCTTAAATGTCTCATTGGATTTTTACTAATTTATGGTGATTTATTGTTGGCTCATTAGTTCACTTCATGTTCATACCAGAGCATTGGGAGGCTGAGAATAAATAAATTAAATGCCAAATAAAATAGGAAAATTATTATTTTCTGGATTTAGACTAATTATGTCATGGTAGACCTCCAGTAAATATTATAGGAGATTCGGAAGACAATTTGGAGTACCACCCCTTGCATACCTCATAAAGCTTAAGAGGGTCTGCATTTAGTAAACTGCAGAAGTTGAACTAGAGTGGGTAATGAACCTGGGAGATAGAATTTTGGTAGTTTGCTGGCTTGGATAGGGTGGTTTAAATCAAGTTCATTATTGGAAGTCAGGACGGGTAGGGTGTGAGATTGACTAGTGTTAAGTGGTCTTCGGGTTCGACGGAAGGTCGTCCTCCCCGAGAAGAGGAAGAGTCAAAGCCATCCTAGGATTAGCCCACTATAATATGAGAAGGGAATGGGTTAAGGGAACCAATCAATTATAATAAGTGCCTTGGAAAGGGAGCTTTGGGATTCACCCCATCATAGCTCCTAGTATCGCTGCGAGCCCTTCACCGGGTAAACCTCGGGAAGTCCAAGGTTAACCTTAAATCTTAGGAATAAAATGATCAAGAGTAACCCTAATAATAGTTGCACCTCACACCTACACTTGTACACTTAGGAAGAAGAATTGGCATGGAATGGGTAGAGTAGGTCCGTTGTCTAAGGGCCTACTAGTAATGTCAATGGTCTGGTTTGTGATTGGGAAGTCCGGGGAGCTGGATGCTCGGGGACTTGGTATAAATTTTGAAGTCCAGGGAGCGGGATGCTCGGGGACTTGGTATATGCTTGGTAGCCTAGAGAGCTGGAAGCTCGGTAATATGAGAACTTGTACAAATATAACTGTCATGATTGCATGTGCATAAAAGTGGTGGGTCATCGGTACTGGACGATCGATCACACCGACGTCGGTACGTTGACTCAGCGGTGTGGGACACTTAGCCAAAGAAAGCCTGGTGGATATAGCCAGCACTAATACGCGAATACTCTAGGTTGTGTTCTTCTAGGGGCGTATGGAAGGGCTAGGCCTGGTAGTGTGGTTACCTGCCTAGGAGTGGGGATCCCGACCCACTGTCTCCGTTTGCCACTACGGAGGTTCCTGGGAGTGAAGCTAGTTGCCCGAACAGGGGGAACTAAAGGTCTGTGCGCATGGAGTCATGTGGGTGTGTTGCACTTGCTTGTGCATTCCATTACATATTTGCGTGTCATAGCATAAACATTGCCACCTATCGTATAAGATGGTATGGGACGTTTTATACGATAGGCCCTGCAAAACGACCCCTTGGTCTATAGGGGTAATCCCTATAAATCAATGGTTATATTTCTTGTGCTTTTACTTACTTGCTACTCCTTACTGTTTGATAACTAACACCCCAACGTATAAGTGGTATGGGACACTTTATATGATGGGAGCCCTGCAAAAGATCCCTTGGCTTATGCGCTTCCGCATAAGTTAAGGTTACATTTACTACTTTCTGCTTTTGTCATATTTACTATGGAATTGCTAGCATAGGTCCGTTGTCACCTGCTTTTGACTTATTCTCCACTTTCATGTCCTTCCCTTTCTTCCTCTCCGCTCGGTACCTAAGAGCCATGGGGGAAGGGGTAGGGGATGATAGGGCTTAGTCTTTTAGACTGACGGTTTTCGAACCACAATATTTTAGGTGTACCATATGGAAGGGTCACGGGTTTTGCAGTTTCTGACAGAGTTGACCCCGCGGCCGTGTTACCATTGTCACCAGCCGGGACATACACGGGTCAAATGCCCCTTGATGGGTGGGATCCCACCAGCTCAGCAGCCAGGAGGCCGAAGACGTAGACGAAGACGTGGATTGCGAGGCGGCGACTGCAGGCCAAAAAGGAAGAAGCACCCAGAGATGCAGCACCAGCAGAGTACGGAGTCGGTGGAGATGGGCCAGTCTAGCTTGGGTGCTCTCGGTTCAGTGATAGTTACGGTGACACTTAGTTTTAGTTTTGCTTTCGCGAGTGACTTGTAGTGAGGATTACATATACTGGGCACAAGCCCTCCTTTTGTACTCTGATTATTATTATTGTGGATTCTCCCTTCATGGAGATTTATTTATATACATGTGGTTATGGTGGACTAGATTTATATTTACTTATACTACTGTTCTATGATCGAAAAGGGCCGGCAGAATTGGCGCTTTGTAGTGGCGACCTTCCCGTGAGTCGGTGCCACCGCAGAGCGGCAATTCTGGGCAAAGACCCCGGTGTTTAAAAAGAAAAAAAATGGGGTCTTACACAAGGTATACCGGGCTCAGCTTCCCCAAGCGTCTCTCCCGTGAAACACTCTTGAACGACAATAACTTCCTATACGCCATCCGATAACTCCACATTCCGATACGTGGCGTTAAAGTTCTTAGCCTGCCTCCCCTGAGCGATTAGCAACAGTTCTCATATGGTTCGCACTAAAGGGGTAGTGTTTACCATCTCTTGCTTTAAATACAACTTCGTGTCATCCGTTTCTAGCCTCGATAATGGCATGCGACAACTTCAACCTTATAGGGCCTCGAAGGGCGCCATTTGTATGCTCGCTTGGTAGCCAAAGTTGTACGCAAACTTTACCAAAACAGATGGCCTTCCCACTGCTTCCCGAAGTCCAGAACGCAAATGTGAAGCACGTCCTCCAACGTCCTGTAGACCCACTCGGTCTGCTCATCCGTCCGCGGATGTAAGACTGGACTAAACTACAACTTAGTCTCCAGCACTTTCTGTAACCACCTCCAATCATTGGACGTAGAACGCCCACCTCGACTGCTCACGATTTTGCGGGGAACACCATGCAGTCTAACTATGATATCCAAAAACATTTGCCAGTTACTCCGTCGATTTATCCTTCCTATACGGAATGAAGTGCGACACTAAAGTAAACACAATTACGATCACCCACACGGCGTCGCTACCCCACTGTGACTTTGGCAAACCATGCACACAGTCCAGTCGAACTTCTATTCCGAACTAGGCAAGGATTCAAGAATTCCCCGGCACTTGGCACTCTGCCTTCACTAAGGCGCAAGGCTGACATTTAGCCACAAACAACGCTACGACTCTCTTGAGCCCCGGCCACCAAAGCAATTTCTTTAGATATCGGCACAACTTGTGCCTCCTAAGCGAGTTGAGTACTTGGTATGACGTATCATAACTCCACCCATAAATTACCCATGCTTGGGCTGCACAAACGATTGTCTTTCCTTGGTAGCCTACCCACAACCGTCGACTTGGGCTTTTGACCCACCGAGCCGCACCCATGATTTCCTTCATGCAGCTACACAAACCATAGTCTGCCAACTACGATCAGCCAGGTCATACTGGACTTCTGACCAGTTCAAATACGCTTCGACGCTAGTCTGCTTGTCAACGCAAGAGATAGCTAACATCTCCAACTCCCAGGTAAAACTCTCAACATGAGCCTACACTAGTTGGCTTGGGCGGAATCCCTGTGTCTCAACGCATCCGCAACACATTGCCTTACAACGAGCATAAAATAACTTTCGAACGTATAGTCCCCCAGGAACTCCATCCATTTTTGCTGCCTCAATTTCAGATCCTTTTGATCCCACCGATGTATCAGGCTCATATGATCGGTACAGACACCGACTTTTGCACCATACACATAAAGCCTCCCTAGTTTTTGTGCAACACACACGGCCACGAACTCCAAATGATGGACTGGACAATTCCCCTCGTGCTCTTGCAACTAATGCGAGCCATAAGCCACAACATTACCACGTTGTAGCAGCACGCAGTCCAATCCACTGCCTAAGGCAGTGCCGTAGATCTCACCGCTTTTGGTTCCACTCGGCGAACTTAACACTGGCATCGTGGTTGACCAACTCTTTAACCCTTCACAGCTTGGGCGTACTCGCACATCTAAGCAATCCTTTTAAGTTTTTTCTTGACAACAATGCGAGGGGTAATACTATCCGCGGGAAGTCCTCTACGAAGCGCCTGTAGTAGCCGACCACACCAGAAACTCTGGACTTCCGCTATCGAGACAACACATGCCACCCTCGTATTGCGACTAACACCGCTGGACCCACACGCTCTCAATCTACCAATTAAAGGACCGAGAAGCGCTACGAGGATAACCCAAGACTCGTGTTCGGAGAACTTGGTGTATACATGGTTCCTTTTTAACGTCCACAAAACTAAGAGTAGATATTCAGAAGTGATACCCTTCGCACTAAAATTTCCCCCAATGCGTCGTCGATGAAGACGATCACAAACTGGACTAGGTACTCCATGAACGTTCCGCTCATCTGGTCTATGAACACTGATGCCACACTTGACTGCCAAGACAGCACTATCGTGGGCTCGGATTGCTCATCACTCGTGCTTAATATCGCATTTGCGATAACACTTACCCTTATTCTAAGATGAGGGTAACCAGACTTACGATCCACTACTGAGTCCACCGAAGACCCGACTAACTGATCAGAAGATCATCGATCATTTGGATCGATTACTTGTCCTATTTCTGCAAACTTACACAGCTCTCTGCAACGGATACAAAATTGTAAGCTCCCGTCCTTCTTCTGAGTAAAGAGGACCGGTGCGCTCCAAGGAAACAAGCTTGGACGCACCTACCCTTGCTCCATCAACTTTTCTAGTTGAACCTTTAACTCCGCTATCACCTTAGGAATCAGCCTATAAGGAGAGCGTGACACAGGTTTAGCACCTGGCACAACTCAATCGTGAAATCGATCTCTCGCTACGGTGGGGCTCCAGGGAGGTTGTTCGGGAACACATCGAGATACTCACAAACCACTGGGATATTACCCAGAGTGGACTTAGGCATTATATCCTCCACTAACGTGAAGAACAGCTCTGCCCCAGCACGAACTGTCCTGACCATCGGGAGGGCAGACGTCAGTGTCCTGCTCGATCCCTTCAGTTCCGCAAACGTTGTCTCCTGCCCAACACCCAGCTAGGTCTCTTTGTGGTTGCAAACGATAAAATCCTTTTGCCCTGAAAGCTAGTCCATAACAAAGATGACGTCAAACTCTACTAACGACAACAGCGACTCTAGCAAGTTGAATCCTTGACTTTCAATAAGACTCTTACCGTATAGACTATATCTCCGCGCGCACTGGACGACTACTGGGTAATAACCCATCGGTATTGCTCACTTTACCATCGAAGGGAAGACTCCGATGCGTGATACAGATTCTTCGTATAACAGGAATGCGAAGTTCCCGTATCGAAACTATGCTCTCTCCGGATTACCAAGATTCCAAAATAATGCCTAGAACTTCAAGTTCTAAGTTAACACGCATAAGGCAAGAAGCAAGATTGCTAACAATTAAACCATACCTGATGACCCGACGGTCGGCCACATGGCCTCCTGCTGGCCAAGGATGTTCACTCCCGGTTGGGCCGGAGTAAACAGCAATGCGGTGGATGCCACCGCCTTGCCTTTCTCTTTAGATATTTACCCCGACTTCTTTTTGGACATTGGGCGTCCACTCCAACAATCCCGGGCATAGTGCCCCGGCTTTCCACAAACAAAGCATGCATCCGGGGTTTGGACTGTAGTCACTCCGGATGTGCTAGAGGAAGGGACTAGACCCGACCTCCTAGCCTTCTTGTACCACCTACAGTACCCAGATTTTGAGGTTGTTAACTTGACCACCGAATCCTTTGCCATAGCATCTTCGACTGCTCCTGCCAAAACTTTCCTTGTCTTCTGAGCACTCTCCCAACACTCTCTGGCGAGATGCCCTTTCTTGCCACAAGAATAACAATTGAGGGTAGTTCGGGTAGTAGATGACCCAGCCTCTTTTCTCGGCATCTTTCGATAGACAACCCTTATAGGATCTGTAGGGTTTGGTACCCTATCCACTGGTACTTGGTGAGTTTTCCCCACCTCCACCTCCAAAGCTCTAGCCGACTCCACCAAAGCTCGGAATCCCAATAACTTTGGTCCTAGTAGTAGGATACGCAACTCGCTGCGCAGACCATTATAAAATCTATCCACTATAGATTGCTCGCTTTCCCATTCAAAGCCTGGGTAGCGCCTTAACATAAGGAACGTCTGCAAATATGCGTCAACTGAATGCGCTCCCTACACCACAGTCATGCTCATCTACTACTCTAATGGACCCCCAAATGCCCTTTGCTCCAACATACCGCCCGATGTTGGGGCCATCTCAGGGACAAAGAGTTGCACATTACTCCCATGTTGTGCGTTGGTCACAGCGAATACCGCTTCAACCACCCTTCTTTTTGTTTCCAAAGACATAGGGGTCTCAGGAACATTACTTGGTGCCGTACTTTGCTCAGCAAACGTGTGTTCAGACTGCCACGCTCCACTTCCGGACACCTATAGCCGTTCAAAACACCATAAGCGACTGAACAAAATTTACAAAAAGCAATTATAGGAACACGCAGGTTCCTCAAACATGTGTATTTTCATTCCTAAGTGGACATTCATGTGTTCTTTTCATGTTATAACGATGACGCACACACATGTGCTTACCACCCCTTAAAGTGAATTCATCCACGAATTCATTTAAGCTTGACCGAAACCAGTAGTCTGATACCAATTTATAACACCCCTATCCATCACATAGTATATAATAGTAGGTCCAGTCGGGGCCCGACTCCATATACTACGGACAGACCGGTTGGTTACGCATTGAAACCATTCAACCAATCACAACGTCCTACACAGCACCTAGCGGAAGCAATTATTAAGTTGCACAATTAAGAACCCTGCTAACATGAATGTCCACGCCACTAAAAAAACAAGGAATGTTTAATACACGAATATTGGCCTTAAAGCCTTACAAGAGTTTGCTTAATAAAAAGTGTCTTCCAAACCTCGGCATGCAGGCCGGTCACACATGAGTACAAAAAGGAAAACACTCAAAACTTGGCCTTCGAGGGCCGGCACAGCAACTTGGGCTTTAGCCCACTATTTACCTCTCGGCTCCGCAGCACCTGCAAGCAACAATCCACCGCACGGTGGTAAAAAAGGCAACGGTCAGCTATGCTGACCAAATTATAATGACTCCGCCCCCAAACCGGGGCGGCAAAGCTTCTTCCCTGCACCTTTTAGCAAAACAAGCAACATAGCAAAATAAGCATCACATCATAGGTGCATGCTCACACGGCCGTACACCCCGTGCTCTCAGGGAACTTACTCGGCGAAGCCAGTCCGAACCCCGTCCGGTCCTCGACTCCACCACTACCCCCACAGTGGCAATCTTGTGAGCATTTAGTCTTCTCAGCCGCAGCCTAGACTCGATCTCCAAACCTCGGTAAGTCCCACGTAAAACTTTAGGCTGCTTTAACCGAGCAGGTGGAGCGGTTAGGGGTACACCAGCCCATTGCTCACCCCGCCATTGCCATTAGGCCTTTGACGCGGACTAAGCTTCCCCAGTCCCAAAAAACGATCAAACATGGTACATAGCCCCGCTATATACCCGGTTGGCTCCCAGGCCACCGATATGACAGAAATGCATTTCCGTCCAAATTTCTGGGTGCACCTCGGGGTTAATCCCCCAGATTCCCTGATGCATACTACCGCATAGCAACCTGAAAACAAACACAACGCTCGGAGTCTTCTCCGGCAACAATGCATAGCAAATCATCACCGATCCGGACCAACACGTCCAGGTAGGCTTCACACATCATGCCTATGTCCGTACTACGATTCCGGACTCTAATAAGGGGGACTTTACATATCTACCGCAAGGAATACCGCAATCTCACCGCTCACTCGCGGGAGAAGGGTTTTCCCATGCAAAAGAAGAAGAACTACACATGCTCAAGAAGAGAATTGTTACCCTTGTGTTCTTCCGCAGCGCCATGAAAAACTACGCGGTTGTAAAGCACCGCAATGGCGTCGCATTCGCAGATCTGGACTCGGATCACGATTCGGAGCTCCGAAGCTCCACCGGCGGCCAGATCTTGGCCTTCCTCCTCCTCCTTTCTCTCCCCTCTCTCTAGACTTTAGAAAGAGAACCAAGGGGATGAAATGAGGGATTGCAAACCCTATTTCCGGGTTTAAACCGCCAGCATCCACCCCCAGCCGTCGGATCCCAAGCCAAGGAAATCAAACGGCTGCGATTCATCCCAATTTTACAAAATCTGGGCCGAACACGGCCTGCGACACGCCCATGTACAGGGCCGTGTCGCCCATTCGCCATCTGGACCGATGCGATAACCAGCACATGGCATTCAAAACGGCCTCCGACACGCCCGTGTCGCATGCGACACGACCGTGTCACAACCCGTGTCACATCCCGTGTGCAACTGCCAACACTTATTTCCTGAGGAGGACACAGCTTGCGACACGGAACCCGACACGCCTGTGTCAAATGTGACACGCCCGTGTCTGTGACCGTGTCATGGCCCGTGTGCATAACTCAGAAAAATCCCAAGTGTGACACGCCCTGGGACACGCCCATGTCCCAGGCCGTGAGCCTCAACTCGATGATCGCCGATCGTCAAAACGTCGACCACATGACCCATGGCCAAACACGCCCGTGACACACCCGTGACACGCCCGTGACACGCCCGTGACACCTGCTCCAAAACCCAGACTTGGCTTAGAACGTCACCTGTCCCTCTTTTGAGTTTCGGGGGTGTTACACAGTTTCTAGTTCTCGAGAACTAAAGTTACTTTTCGAGAACTGTAAGTCAAATTTTTCAGAAAATTATTTTAAGTCCAGATCGCCCGAAATTTTCAAATGACTTGACGTGATTGGTCCACGTGTCGTCATTAATTTCTTTTCTAGCCGTTAAGGGTAATCCTATATAAATTCTTTTCGTTAAGAAGAAACCCTAACAATTACAAGGAACGGAATTCCATACATTCTAAGTTTCTGGATAGGCCTTCACTTTCCAAAAGAACACGTTCTGAAGCCACCGCCGCCGCTCACGAGTAGATCGATCTTTTTGCTTTCGATCCAAGAAGATTTGCTGTTCAAGGGATCATCATCTTTTCCTTGATCTAGTAGGTAAAAGCTTTCTCAGGTCAGATCGTCATGTCTTCTTCAACCATTTCTGAAAGAGCTGCCTATTCAAGAAGAAGACCTAGGGCTAAATTTTTCCAGATCTGAGAAATCTCTGTTTGTATTTTTCCAAATCTTTTTGTTATCATTGTAGGAGATTTTATCCGAGTGTAGGATCGTTATTCTCCGAGTTGTAGGAAGTTTTCATCTTCTAAGTGTAGATCCATTTGGATTGAGTTTGTAGGAACTTGGTTCCGAGGCGTAGGAAGTTTTCATCTTCTGACTATAAATCTTCTTGTCTTTCTTTGATTGCTTGATTTCTTGTGCTAGATCGTTAAAATTTTTATTCCACAAATAGACGCACAATTCACCTATTCACCCCCCTCTAGGTGATTTAGGTTGACAGCTTTACACTTTCAATTATGTATACTTATTCAAAATGAACTTGACTTAAAAATAAAATGCATTCGTTCAGATCATGGAGGTGAATTTGATAAAGATAGGTTTGTTTCTTTTTTTTTAATGAGTTAGGAATTAAACATGAATTTTCCACTCAAAGCACACCGCAACAAAATAGTGTGGTAGAGTGGAAAAATAGGACTCATCAAGAACTAGCTCGTACTATGTTATCTGAGTACAAATTACCTAGATCATTTTGGGCTGAAGCTATAAATGTTGCATGCTATGTTATTAATCGAGTTATGCTTCGACCTTTTTTGAAATTAACACCTTATGAATTATATTTTTAAAAGAAACCGAATGTATCTTATTTTAAAGTTTTTTGGTTGTAAATGTTTTATTTTGAACACTAAAGACACACTAGGAAAATTTGATGAAAATTGTGATGAAGGTACATTTATTGGTTATTTTTCAACTTGTAAAGCTTATAGAGTCTATAATAAGAGGACAAAAATAGTTGAAGAATCAATTCATGTTAAATTTAATGAACTTATTTCTTATGTAGAAACTAACCCTACAGGTAATGATGAAGAACCCCTTCCTCCACTGAAGTCAGATGATGATAAAATACTTGGAGATCAAGAAGAAGATAAAGAAGAAAGAGAAAAAGAAGAAGTGGAAGAATATGTGCCTCCAAGTGAACTAGGATTTTCATAAGATCATCTACAAGATTTGTTCATTGGAGAACAATCAAGAGTGGTAAGTACTCATTCTTCATTACATGATTTATTTTCAAACCTTTATTTTGTTTCCAGTATATAGCCAAAAGATGTTTCAACCATTTTAAATGATGAACCTTGGTTTTTAGTTATAATTGATGAACTTAGTCAATTTGAACGTCATAAGGTTTAGAATCTTATAGAAAGACCTTCTGATCATCCTATTGTAGGAGTTAAGTGGATATTTAAAAATAAATTAGATAGTGAGTCTATGATCACTAGAAACAAAGATAGGCTTATAGCAAAAGGTTATGCTCAAATTAAAGGAGTAGATTTTGATGAAACTTTTGCACTCGTAGCACGTCTTGAAGCAGTTAGGATTTTTCTTGCATTTGCTAGTTTTAAGAGATTTATATTATTTCAAATGGATATGAAAAATGCTTTTTTGAACAGGTATATTAAGGAAGAAGTTTATGTAGAATAACCCCTTATTTTTTGAATGAAAAATTTCAAAATCATGTTTATAAATTAGAAAAAGCGCTTTATGGTTTGAAACAAGTGCCTTGTGTATGGTATGATAGATTAAATTTATATTTGTTGAAGAATGATTATAAAATGAGTAGTGCTGATTCTATACTCTTCATTAAGCAAATTAAAGATGAATTAATAGTTTTGCAAATTTATGTTGATGATATTAGTTTTGGAGCCACTAATGAAGAGTTATGTAATGATGTAGTAATGATTATGAAAATAAGTTTGAAATGAGCATGGTAGGAGAACTTACATATTTTTTAGGTTTTCAAATTACTCAAAAACGTGATGGTATTTTCATTTGTCAATATAAGTATATTCATGATGTTCTTAAAAGATTTGGATTTAAAAATCTTAAGCAAGCTAGTCATCCTATGAGTGTTTCATTAAAGTTAGAAAAAGATGAAAGTGGAATATCAATTGATCAAACTTTATATAGAGGGATGATAGGTTCTTTATTATATTTAACGACATCTAGACCTGATATTATGTTTGTAGTTTGTTCATGTGCTAGATTTCAGGCCAATCCGAAAGAATCACATTTAAAAGTGGTTAAACGAATTTCTAGGTATCTTATTGGCACTTTTAAACTAGGACTGTGGTATCCTCATAATGATGACTTTGTTTTACATGGTTATTCCGATTCATATTATGCTGGTTGTTCGTTAGATCGTAAAAGCATAAGTGGCACTTGTCACTTTTTAGGCCCTTTACTTACTTTATGGTTGAGTAGGAAACAGAATTCAGTTGCCCTCTCCACCACTGAGGCTGAATATATTGCACTAGGTAGTTGTTGTGCACAAGCTTTATGGATGAAATAAACTTTAAAAGATTTTGGAATACAACAACAATCCATTTTATTAAGGTGCGACAATAAAATTGCAATTGATCTTACTTATAATCCGGTACATCATTCATGATCAAAACATATAGATGTTCGTCATCATTTTATTAGAGATCACATAAAAATGGACAACATTAAAATCAAATTTATAAGAATCGAGCCACAGATTGCTGATACTTTCACCAAACCTCTTCCTGATTCACATTTTTCTTCACTAAGACTAGAGTTAGGAGTCTTAGATATTTCAAATTAAAAGTCTAAATCTTTTTATCAGAAAAATTATGTATATTACCAAAAGCTTAACAAAAATCAAATAACCAAATTAATCAAAACTTCTACTCATGAAAATCAAGTTCAACATTTAGTAAATTATACCGAATGATTAAAATAGATGCCACCCAAATGTTTTTGTAAAAATACTAGTACAAAAAAATAAAGTACAAAATGAGAATCCAAAATTTCCTTATCACCAGGTTATAACTCACTGTCACCAGGTGATATCTACCTGTCGTCAGGCGGTAGCCCTCTGTTGCCAGGCAATATCTTCATTACAACAACCCTATAGAAAATCTAATCAAAAGTCCCAGTCTTCACTGTTAGATGGCTGGTAATTACTTGAACTTTGTCCACTCACTCATGGTCGTCTAATGTGTCGAATAGAATGATGAGGAGGATCTGCCACTGGACTCTCCCGATCTTTTTCTTCCTCTGGGGTCGAGTTCAAGTTAGACCTTTAGCAATAAACTTCATGAATTTCCTTAAACCAGTCAACCTCACTTTTATTTCGGCCTTATGCTCTTCCACTAAATCATAAAGCTCATCCACCCTCTCTCGAAGAGACACTCCTCGAGGAAGTTGCAGTCTAGTAGAAGTAGAGGCTTCAACTCGTGCAGGTCTTGCTGATGAGGATGCTTTACCCAGTCCTGAAGGGTATCATGTTGTCTCTGAATTATAAATAGGAGGAATGCAATCATTGATGTAAAGCTCTTGGTGGATCCATTGGTACTTTTGATAAAGTAGCAGCTAGATGATACTTCTGAATGGAAGTGTGTTCAATTTTATCCTCAAAGGATCCTTCATTTTAAAAGTATATCGGATCACCGATAATACTAAGTCCGCCACATCAAATTGCTCTTTCTCTATTACTAGATAAGAGACTAGGCTTTGTTGTGCTGTGATTTTTCTCGTATCGCTTGCCTTCAACAACACAGTGTTTCTCAAAATATCTTGTACTAAATATGCCTCAGGAGTGAGTGTGGTCGTAGTCTGTATGAGATTTTTAGTAGTTATTTCATGAAGAACGTGGTTCATTTGTGTCCAATCTCTATCCTTCCTATAATTTTCTATGTTATCCAAGATATTTTCACTAGCGATCAGACCAAAATCATTTCTAAGGTTATCATGAGTTATCTCTATGATACGACTTTGTTATCATGATCTCACTCCTCCATTTAGTCTAGTATAGGTCAAATCTTCAGATGGTTATAAAATTCCATGACTAATACTAAATTAAATATATCAGGTAGTAGCAGTGATAATATACCTGTTTAGGCAAAAATTTCATAGATCTGAGCCTCTCGAGTCATGTCTAGTTCCACAATCTTCGATATACCTATCATGACTTTTTCAATCCCTGAATAAGACTGGTATGATGCATGGGGATTTCGTGCAGTGCTCGGGAACTGAAGGCCATTTACTGAAAAAATATATATGAAATTGTCAGTTTTCTCCCTATCGCCGGCGATAGTGACTATTGTCGGGCGATAGCTGGAAACCTTCATCAAGCCCAAAAATTCATCTTCATATTTTTTAGATCTACTCTATAGGTTCTCTGTAAACCATTTTCAAACTTATTTAAACACATACATGCTCTAGATCTACAAAAATCATGAAGAAATCAAGCATAAAGAAAGATATTTTACTCAAGCAAGAACCCTTAATCAAAATCCCCAAATCTTCATCAAACTATGCTTTTGATCTCATAAAATCTTTTCATTTGACATTTCACACAAGATCCCTTAAAATTTTCATAAGAAAAGTGTGAATTTACCTTAGATCTGGAATTTCTGGAGGTGTACCGCCATCTTCTTCCTCAGGAGTTATAGGAAAACACAAAGCATTTCAGATCTTGTCTCAGATCCGGCCCCTTTTATAAAAAATGATATCGCAGGTGATATCCATCTATTGCGGCACGATATCGTAAAATTGTCCAAATTTGTCCCTACTTTTTATGATCATCTGTATTCAAGATTGCTACACATACTTCAGTTAAGTTTTTGTTTTATCTTTTTCAAATGACTTACCATGATAATTTTTCATTTTAAGTTATAAGAACATTGTTTTTTACTTATTCATGCCTTGAATATTTGACTGTCCAATGAAATTGGAGTAATAAATATTCCTGATTATTTTCACATGCCTCTAAGTATGAGTAATGTGTTACATTAGATAATGATATTCACGAACACTCTTTTTGGCTATAAGATATATGTTGTTTAAAATTTTCTCTCTCATGATTATGCCTTAAAAATACTTAACCTCTTGAATTATAAATGTTCCTTGCTTTATATGTGATTCACACACACTTATTAAATTGAAACCATATGGCTATGATACAAAAATATTATGTTTGCAAAATAAGTGGATTCAGAGTCCTTGATCATTATAAAAAAAATATGTTGAATACTATATAAAACAACTATTCAAAATAAATTCTTAAGGCAACTCCACCAAGCACTACACAACTTCCTGATAAGTCTTAATGAACATTATGAGTTTGAGCACATTGGAAAGAATTGTAAAGTACCTTGTGTAAATATGAAAGTAATCCTACTTCAATGTTATGTGCTTTGAATCTCCTTATGAGTATCATGAATATTTTTACATTCAATGTTATACTTTATAATTCTTTTGGTTCATGAGGAATAATTTCACCATTTATATCTTCCCAAATAGCTCACCTTGTACACTCCATTATTTTTTCTAATATTTCTTCTCATGAGAATTGGATTGGACACGATTAGAATATTTCTCTCTAACATTGTTGCTTATCATATATTAGCATGAGTTTTATAATATTTCCCTTAACTTTTATGACAAGATTTCATTGATAAGCTATTTTTTCTTGATTGATCACTAACTTACTTTTATTTGAGTTACATTTCTATATTATTCACTTTTCAAATTCTTTAGTCATGTCTTTCTCATAATCTTCCACAACTCTACCAGAATAATCCTTGATTTTACATTTCTTTTGCTAATTGTTGAAACCTGAAATCTGTCTCTTGTGGAGTTTGGGGTCCTAAAAGAGGTGTGGCCTCACACTTACTTTCCTCGAGCTAGTACACCAGATCAAAGTCTTAGGAAACTTGGAATAGAACCGAGGTCCCAGCGAGGAGGTCCCACCACACTCCACAAAGATTTTTGAGCACTTCCCCTCCCAAGCCAATGCTGAGATTGGGTACGTTGGAGGATACTCAAGGCTCGCTAAGAAAAGCCTGAGGAAGATGTATTTAAAAGAATTCATCCCCTCCAAAGGTGCCCCTCGGGTCTATTTATAGATTTCCAAACTTGGTCTACCAATAACGTAACATCACTGTCACATTTCCCTATACATAGCCCAATTGGTTCTGCCAATAGCTTAACTCTGCTGTCGAAAAAGGTTATTTGCAGGCCTATAGGGGCATCCAGGTAATTTAACCTTTGGACCACACCGGGCGAGTGGCCCGTGAAAACACCATTTGCCTGAAGCGGCGGATGCTGGATGAGCTATGCATTTGCCTCCTAGCCTCATTAAAGGGCGAGTGCGAGCTTTGCCCGCCACTCGCCCGAGGAAGCAAAAACCTCCTACCTGCACACTAAGGCGAGAGTCTTGGGCGAGTGAGTCATAAAGACCACACTCGCCCGAGGGCATGTCTGCCTCTCCTGCCTTGGGCGAAAGCTTAATGATGTTATGAGCGAGTGCAAGTTTGCCTACTCCACTCGATATCCCGACTAGCTAGAACTTGAGGGTGCTCTTGCTATGCCTTGGATTTGTCGGAGGGTCCCACTCAGCGAATACGAGGTTGTACACAATCCCTGCTCTTTGTGAGCTAGTCCCATGCTCAAAAAGAAAAGTAAAACCCCTCGTATTTGGTGAGTACTTCTGACCTGGAGTGAATCTTTGGCAGGCCCCTCCACTGGCTCCAGAAAGGTCTTGCTATTCATCTACTGTTTACCTCCTTGGCTCCCGCTGCTTCGACGATGTTTGCAAAACTGGTCTCAAAACTGCCCTCGCAAGAGTTGATGGATCGTCTGGCTGCCACGCAAGAGATGACTTACTCCCAGTCTTCTTGATATGCCACTTTGCTTAAGTCTAAGAGGTCCGTAGACTCGCCCTACTGACCAAACAGAGAAAAAATGATCCGGCAAAACCCTACGACGGGTGAGTCTGCCTCGCCGAATCCAAACCCTAATCGCGAGAACCCTGCTGACCCGACAAAGGTATTTTATATCTCTTGTTGCTTACTCTAGGAATATGTCCCCCTAATCATGTGGGTCACCTGCAGGAAATGTTGGCGATAGAAAACTGAGCGGGGGTCAACCTGGCAAATGCCGATATGCTCCTGCCCCATGATGCGAAAGTACTGCCGATCAAGGAGGTCGCACCTATGGTCACCCTTGTCAAAAATCTGCTCGCGCCTAGTGAGTTGTTCATTACTCTCTCGCTCATTTTCATTTCTTCATACTCCCATTCTTACATTACTTCTTGCAGCTCCACCATTTAGGACCACATGCCTAATCAATCCATTGCCCAAAACTCCTACCGCCGAGAACCTTTCTGATCTCATGTCTGGCTTAAGGATCTCGGTTGAAAAGGCCATCGATCCTCCTCTACTTGCCAAGATCCCTCTCTCGGGACATGCATCACCCTGTCAAGGATTCGGGAAGTTGCACAAGTTTGTCTTCGAAAGACCCTTCGAGGGGACACCCAGATCTTCTCGCCTGCACCCAGCGAAGGTTCCATCCTTGCGCCAAGTGAGTAAGATCACTCTCCTTCTTACCTAGAATTGGTCTCGAGAGGATAAAAACCTCATTGATAGGCTACCAGAAGCTATGACGACCAACCAAGATGCCGACGAGGAGGAGTTCTCGCTACCCCCTTCCCCCAGCAAGCTTGCAGATTTCCTTGGTGACCCTGGGGATGCTGAGACAATGAAACAGCAGATGGTGGAAGTCCTAGGGAAACTCATCTGGATTTAGCTTGAATTCATCAACCAGGCGAATGAGCATCGAGTAGCTATGGAGCGCCGACTGAGCGTTCTTGAGAGGGACTACTCACATCTTATTGGAGATATGGAGCGTCAGGGAGGCGGATGCGAGGAGACTTCTCCTTGGAGACACATCACACGGGCAAGGGACCAGATGCACCTTGTTAATCAAGAGTTGACTTCCATGAGTGCATACTACTATCAGCGAGTGCCACCGAGGTCGGGGAGGCGAGGTCGGGGTCACTAGCAGTGGATCCAATACTGAGCCTACCGACACTCGCACCCCTTAGCCCCCTTTTCTTTTTTTAACTTGTCCAGTGACTTTATTATTTCGATCAAGTAATAAAGAACACTGGGCTTGCTTTCGTTTTGCGAGTGGCTAATTTACTTTAGGCATTACTTCCGCCCCGCACAATATTTTCTGTCCTGCCGAATGCCGGCGTCTCGCATAAAGTTTATCTTTTACAATTTACCTTGCTTTTCTCGCCCCTACCTAGGGCTTTCTTGGGTGGCATTCGCCACTCACAGGCAAGTGGGGAGAAGGTGGAGCCGACCCAACTTATGAGGCTACGAGGTGGAGTGATTGCTATCCATACTCCTCATACCTAGAAGACCTTAAATTTCCAAATCTTTTCAATAAATTGGCCTCCCCACCTATCGCATTAACTATTTCTTTTACACTGCGGTCATCGCCTTCTCTATCCTCATTCACACTTATGTCATCCTCAGCGCTCGCGCGACTCCGTCCTTAGTCCTCCCACTCACAAGATGCCGGGATATACTGATGGCCGGACCAAGTGTGCCCGAGCCTTTATTGCTCTTGACTTCCCGCCCAGTAAGATGACTGAGAAGGAGTACTTGTCGGCGATTGCCAACTTTGTAGTGCCCAGATTTGTCAGGTGTCGTCCCAACTACTCTGAGAGGATTAACTATCTGCTGGAAAGGGAACTCGCCATTCCTTTGGAGCATTTTGATGTGGGACTCTACCTCCCCCTGTGTCCTGATGTGCATTAGGTGCTCAGATATTTTGGGATCATTCCTGCACAACTCAATCCCAACTCCGTTGCGATGCTAGTGGTTTTTGACTGCTACATGCGCAGATAGAGGATTGAGTTAAATCTCTCAGTCTTCCGAAAGGTCTTCAATTTCCGGGCCAAAGCGAAATCATCTTCTTATCCGGCCAATCGGTCAAGACTAGTGGTCTCACTAACAAGAACCACAACTGGCTCCAAAAATTCATCTTCATGGTAGGGTATTTTGGCAACATCCCCCATTCACCCTAACAGTATGACGACATGACTTACTGCCCCCATCACTCGGGAATCATGAAACCTACCTGCATGCTTTCTTCGGTTCAAAGAATTTCGAAGTCAAGTTCCTGTGGCAGGACCTCGACTCTCGCCTCCCCATTCTCGCCAGTGAAGGTATCTCCTTTTCTATATATTGCTAAATCCCGCCTTAAACCCACGGGCTTTGCGCTAATTCTGCACTAGAATAAGCGAGTGAGATGTCCCTATGCACCAACCCTATGAAGATGGTGTGACTCTCTCCCCTAGACTGGCTCTCATCAAAACTACGACCGCGGCCTCCTGTAAAGAGTCGGGCACCTTATCTTAGCTGAGTGCCCCAAAGCGCAAGCCCGGAGCTCCTCTCGCTTCCTCTTCAAAAAATTGAAGTCATCGGCGCTCTCCATAGGCAAGGAAACAATCGTCAAAGTTCCTCCTACCAACATCCCATCCGCGAGGGATGCAGTGGGAACCACCGTCAGCACAACTGCTAAGATCTCTATTATGGCAGAGAAAGCCCTTGCGGTACCAGTGTCGAGAGGGCACCAGAACCTTTGAATTGTCGAGAAGTACCTGAATGAAGTGGGCCTACCCCTACTCTAGTTGGACAAGATGGCTAACCGGGCCTCAATATCCACGATCCTCCCGTCCTGGGTGGAGCAAGACACTACCAGCGATGAGGCCTTTGCCCTCGCCTTTGGGCTTTAAGGGTGAGTATATACCAGCATTTTCGATGAAGAGTCCATCTGAACGCTTGCACACGAGACCGCACGAGCCCTGTTACGCGCTCTCGAGCTTTCACATATGGTGTCGCGCTGTAGCCTCCATATTGAGCATTATCTTACCAGCATTATGAAGTCGTGGGAGCTCGTGTCTACCGATATCATATCTTTGAAGCCCCAGTTGGATGCCTCTGAGGTGCTCCTCACCAACCGCCTAGCACCAGGGCTGGGTGTGATTTTACTTGGGTCTTCGTGCGTTCATCCTTCTCTGGTGCTAACATTAGCCTACTCTTTTCTCGAAGGACTCTGTAGACCCCAACCTACTGCGTGCAAGAGTGGCCAGCCTTGATGGTTAGGTCACAAGGCTGAGGGCCGAGAATAAATGTCTGATGGACCCAATTATTCTGCCACCTTCCGGCAAGAAAGGCAAGCTGCACCCATATACAAATTTTGAAATTGAAGTTATGATGCAGGAGAATCCCAGACGGTGGAGAAGTACGTGATCGAGGTGCTGCGAAAGGCTGGGATTCTGAACAAATGGTGCGAGAAACTCACGGAGTACAACGTTCTTCTATGGCTATTCACTCCTGTTGATGTACTAGAAGACGAAGCGTCCCTTTCCCGCAAGGATGATGCTTCCCGTGAGGACCAAGAGTCTTCCAGCAAGGATTCTGACGTCTCTTCCTGAGGATCTCCTGCTTGCTCTTTTACTGTAATTCTCAATAGGGGCGAGACCCCTTTTGTAAACGAAATGTTACTACAATTAATTAATGAGAATTCTTCCTTCTTCAATTGTGATTCTTCGCTCTTCCTAGTCTTTCATTTCTCGCCTCTCGAAAAAGGCGCATATATTTGCTCGTCGTCGAATCTTACTTCCTAGGCCGCGACCAAAACGTTCACGCCCAAAGGACATGGGGCGAAGTCACGACCTCAATCATGCGCACTTGCGCCCATCTAAGATTTTGGTGGTGACCTCGATGATCTTGCTGGACATGCAGTCTCGCCAAATACGTACTTGATGAATATGATTTTGATCCTTTTTTAGATAGACCACACCCTTCCGAGTGAATCAGGTGAGCAAATACCCTCTTTGCTAGGTCACCACTAGCACATCTTGGCCCAGTACATCACCCTTCTGTATATGTGTTTCTTTCCTCATACTACCTTTCCTCTCGCCTCATCATCTCGAATCACTTACCTTCTTTTCTCCGAGCACCTTCCTACCCCGTCGGCTAGCAAAAGCGTGGTCATGGGTTCAACTCGGGATCTAATTTCAACTTGTTTCAAAACATCCACCGAGGGCCTTCTGGACCTACTAGCTAAGGGGATACTGACAGTGAGATCAGCTTGGGATCCGATTTTCAATTTGTTTCACAACATCCACCGAGGGCCATCCTGACCTGTTAGCTAATGGGAGCCTGACAGCGGGATCAGCTCGGGATCTAATTTTCAACTTGTTTCATAATATTGACCGAAGGCCTTCCTGACCTACCAGGTAATGGGAACCTGATAGCGGGATAAGCTCGGGATACAATTTTCAACTTATTTCACAATATCGACCGAGAGCCTTCCTAAACTGCCAGCTAATGGGATCCTGTCAGCGGTATCAGCTCGGATCCAATTTTAAACTTATTTTACAATATCCACCGAGGGCCTTCCAAACCTGCCAGCTAATGGGATCCTGACAGCGGGATCTGTTCGGGATCCAATTTTCAACTTGTTTTACAATATCCACCGAGGTCCTTCCCGACCTGCCAGCTAATGGGAGCTTGGGAGCGGGATCAGCTCGGGATCCAATTTTCAACTTGTTTCATAATATCCACTTAGGGCCTTCCCGACTTGTCAACTAATGGGAGCTTGATAGCGGGATCACCCGGGATCTAATTTTCAACTTGTTTCACAATATCCATCAAGGGCCTTCTTGACCTGCCAGCTAATGAGAGCCTGATAGCATGATCAACTCGGGATCCAATTTTCAAATTGTTTCATAATATCTACTGAGGGCCTTCCTGAATTGCCAGTTAATGGGAGCTTAACAGTAGGATCAACTCGGGATCTAATTTTCAACTTATTTTACAATATCTACTGAGGGCCTTCCTGACCTGCCAGCTAATGAGAGCTTGATAACGGGATCAACTCAGGATCCAATTTTCAACTTATTTCACAATATCCACTGAGGGCCTTCCTGACCTGCTAGCTAATTGGAGATGACAACAGGATTAGCTCGGGATCCAATTTTCAACTTGTTTCATAATATCCACTAAGGGCCATCCTGACCTGCCAGCTATTAGAAGCCTAACAGCGGGATCAACTTGGGATCCAATTTTCAACTTGTTTCATAATATCCACTGAGGACCTTCCTGACCTGCCAAATAATGGGAGCCTGACAACGGGATAAGCTCGTGATCTATTTTCAACTTATTTCACAATATCTACCGAGGGCCTTCCTAAACTGCCAGCTAATTAGAGCCTGACAGCGAGATCATCTCCAAATCTATTTTAAATTTGTTTATAAACATCCACTAAGGGACTTCCTGACCTGCCAGCTAAAGGGAGCCTGATAGCGGGATCAGCTCAGGATCTATTTTCAACTTGTTTCATAATATCCACTGAAGGCCTTCCTAACCTGCAAGCTAATGGAAGCTTGACAGCGAGATCAGCTCGGGATCTATTTAACCATCCTTTTAGTCCATGAGGGGGACACACTAATAAGGAAAAGAGTTAGAAAAATAAACATATTTCTTATTCATACTCAAGGATAGAATCATTTCAAGTCATCACTACTCTAGGTGCGACTGATGGTTACCCCCCTCTACATTTTAGAGGCGATAACCCCTAATTTAATGGGTTTCCTTGAAAACATAAGGACCCTCCCAATTGGTATTGAGCGTTCCAACTAAATCCAACCTCCCGACCGCATCTACCTTCTTCAAAACAAGATCTCCCTTTACAAATTGCTTGGCATGTACATATTTGTCAAAATACTTGGCCATTCGATGTTTTACCTCCTCTTGTCTGATGACGGCTAAGTCGCGATATTCTTCCACTAGGTCCAGTGATAGTCACATCTCACCTCATTCTCAATTCTCCAGTCTTTATCTCCATCTTATGTGATGACCACCTGCGGTGACCTGACCTCGAACTCTACAGGAAGCATGACTTCATAGCCATATGAAAGATTGAATGGAGTTTCCCCTGTGGCGGTGTTGGCGTGGTTCTCAGGGCCCAAAGGACCAATGGAAGCTGCTCCACCCAACTTCCCTTTAGGTTCTCAACCTTCTTTTTCAATAGTTCATGATGATCTTATTTGCCGCCTCAACCTGCCCATTACTCCTGGGGTGATGGATCGACGCGAACCTAAGATTAATCTCGAGTTGGCCATAGAAGCTGATAAACTCATCACTGGCGTATTGCGGCCCGTTGTCGGTGACTATGGCTTGAGGCAACCCATGCTGACAGATGATATCTCCCCAAATAAAATTACAGATTACTTGAGAGGTCACCTTGGCCAGAGCCTTGACTTCCAGCAACTTTGAGAAATAATTGATCATGACCAGAAGGAATCTCCTTTTCCCGCTGGCAAGAGGAAAAGGCCCCACCAAGTCCATTCCCCAAATTACAAATGGCCATGGTATCATGATAATTCTTAGTCTCTTAGCGGGCAGGAGCTGGAGTGGCATAAACAACTGGCATTGATGACATTTTTTCATGAATTCTTCCGCATCTTTGCTCAAGGTTTGCCAAAAGTACCCTTGCAAAACTATCCTGCCTTCTAGGGTCAGGCTCCTAGAGTGGTTACCACACTCTCCAGAGTGGATCTCCTTTAATATCTTCGGAACCTCTTCCTTAGCTACACACCTGTCCAGAATTCTCGATAGAGTCTTCCATAACAACTCTCCTTTGCGCAACAGATTGTATGTCGACTTGTGTCTAAATCCCTTCTTTTCTATGACCTCCCCTGGAAATTTTCCAATGGTTAAAAATGTGATGAATGGTCCCTCCATAAGGGCCGTTGATCTATCTCCATTAGCTCTTCCTCCTCCACGGACGGTTGGAACAAGACCGTCACGACCCCCTGCCCTTGGACCAAACTTGGCCAGCCAATCTGCTTCAACACTCATTTCCCACCGTACATGACAGATGGAGAATGTCCAGAACCCCCCAATAAGGCCTCTTACCTTAACAAAGTATAGCAGTGGGTCGGCTATGCCAGTGTAGTTGGACATCTCCGGCTCCCTGAACCCCTCTGGAACTGGGGCCGACACGACCAACTCATTAAAGGGGGTTCCTCCTACGGCGTGAGTGGTTGGCTCCCTCAAAACCATCTTGCTGACGCGGCCAACACTCGACGAGTCGGGGAATAGATCTTGCCCGGTGAGATCCTGCTCGCCACCCTCACCCTCGTTCTCCTTCTGGGTCTGCCTGACTGAGGCATTCTCGCCTAAAGTTGGTTGCGCGACCACCGGACAGCTGGTGTCGAGCATTCGCCGTGAGTGGCATTGAGCCAATGGTGCAAGGTCTCCATGACCTGCTTACTAAAATCTTCGAACATGCCCACTATAGATAAGACCGGTATAGGTGGTGATTGCTCCTGGCCAAACCCTTATCCTTCACCTCCAGTAATGGAACAAGCTGAGGATCTTTTGTGATGGTCATAGTCCACGCTCACCGCACCAAAGTGTTGAAACCTGAAGTCAGTCTCTTGTGGAGTTTAGGGTCCTAAAAGAGGTGTGGACTCACGCTTACTTCCCTCAAGCTAGTACAACAGACTAAAGTCTTAGGAAACATGGAATAGAACCGAGGTCCCAGCGAGTAGGTCGCACCGCACGCCCGGAATATTTAAGAGCACTTCCCCTCCCAAGCCAATGTTGAGCTTGGGCACCTTAGAGGATACTCAAGGCTCGCTAAGAAAAACCTAAGGAAGAAGAAGTTAAAAGAATTTGTCCCCTCCAAAGGTTCCCCCTCGGGTCTATTTATAAATTTCCAAACTTGGTCTGCCAACAATGTAACTCCACTGTCACATTTCCCTATACATAGCCCAATTAGGTCTGCCAACAACATAACTCTTCCATCGAAAAAGTTTATTCGCAGGCCCCCAGGGGCATCCAGGTAATTTCACCTTTGAAACTCACCTGGCGAGTGGCCCGTGAAAACACCATTCGCCTGAAGCGACAGATGTTGGATGAGCCATGCATTTGCCTCCTAGCCTCATCAAAGGGCGAGTGCAAGCTTTGACCACCACTTGCCTGAGGCGGAGAAAACCCTCCTACCTGCTCATTAAGGCACGAGCCTTGGGCGAGTGCGTGATGAAGAACGTACTTGCCCGAGGGCATGCCTGCCTCTCCTGCCTTGGGTGAAAGCTTAATGATGCTATGAGTGAGTGTAGGTCTGCCTACTCCACTTGTTATTCCTACTAGTTGGAACCTGAGGTTCCTCTTGCTATGCCTTGGATTTGTCGAAGGGTCCCACTCAGCAAATATGGGGTTATATAATGATAATAAAGGGGGAGAAAATTGCACGAAAGCTTAGGGAGAATATCACAAGAAATTTTAGGGTGAATATATGTTACTTATATGTTATTATCGCAAGAAATTTCCTAGTGTTTTTGACATCGGGGGAGCTTCCATTAAGGGGGAGTTTGTGCACACTCTATTTTTTACCTTTTTATCATTTATTTATTTTATCATATCTATTGGTCATCATTGATTTCTTTCTCAGTGGATTTGTTATTATCAAAAGGGGGAGATTATTGGAGCATGCATTCCAAATTTCTTGGTTTGAAAATAATAAATCCCATATATATTTGATCAGACTGTGTTTATGGTGTGCAGATATCTCAAGGTAAACTCTGATAATTTAAAAGTGACATTGAGTTGCAGAATTTTCAAAGACGGGAGGTATCGCCGGCAAAAGCTTTCTATCGCGGGGCGATATCAACTTGATGACATCAACCATGTTCTCAATAGTTCTAGTGTAGCGTATTATACACTGATATCACCAAATGATACCTAGCTATCACTGAGCAATAATTTATGATCAAGCATGGTCACCATCATTCCGGCACTATTGCACCAGAGTGGTCCACGCTGCAGGCTAAGGTGATATCGTGCAATAGATATCGAGCTATCGCGAGGCAATAACACAAATTGCTTAAATGGGCTATTTTCATGCATTTAAAGACACATAACTCCAGGTGCCTTTGTGTTGAGAATTTCCAACCTGAAAACTCTGTGGAACCAGAGAAATTCCCAAGTGCACAATTAAGTTAAAGAGCATAGAAGAGACCGTTCATTCGTTACAATTACGGTGACTTTTGCAAGGATTCATCGTCTTCTTCTAGTACTCTACACCAGAGGGAGTTTTCATTCAGAGTTTTATTTTGATACTTCTCTTTGTTCTTATATTTGATAGAGAAATCATCGCCTTGTGAGTGTTGACTAGGTCTGTGTGTGGCTTAGGGGGAAATCACTGCCTTGTGTGTAGTTACTAGGTCGTGGAGTGATCTTGGGGGAGGCTAGTAGCTATATCTAGGGAGAGATAGGATTTAGCCTATCACTTCTTGGGAGAAGGACCAGTGAAAACTCAAAAGATATTTTTCATTTGTAGCCTTGATTTCAAGCTCTATTAAAATCTTCGTTTATGTTTTTTCATCACTTAAGAAATAAAATCTTCATTTCATCTTCATTAAATTTCTTAGTGTTTGGAATATCTTTTGGTTTGTGAAAAATATCATCTTAACATTTGCATTATTTTTGCCTCAAGATCAAACAAATTAGTGGCAACACTGTCTTGTGCTTAAAAAACTCAGTCACTACCATGCTCTCTTTCAGGAGCTTCTCTTCAAGATCCTTAATGATCTTATTTTTTTGGCTAATGGTGCCTATTTAAATGATTGAGATTATTTTCAGCTGGCTGACTTCCCTCCTCATCTGAGCTAGCAAAGGAGCTGACTCAGAATGCAGGGAAGTAGCTTGCTGAAGAGAGACAATCTCCTCAGCATGTCTCTTGACAAGCTTCTTGCTCTTCTTCAGAGCTTCCAGGATAACACCATACTTGTAAATCAATATATTGACATCCTCATCAGATTCTGATCCATCATCCCCACTAGATGAAGTGGATGTCTCAGAGTCTGAGCCTGTCTTATAGATAGAAGGAGAGTTGGGGAGTGAGTGTACCTTATAAGGAACAAAGTTGTCCTGATTGTCTTTAATTAAGGCCATATGGCTAAACTCATCATCATGTTCAAAATCACTGTCAACAGAGGATAACAGTGCACTTATGCCAATTGTGGTAGCAGGATGATCATCCTCCATATCAATAGAAATGAGACCAATGTAGGTCTTTTCTTATTGTGATTCTGAAGACTCAGAATCACTATCTGACAAGCTGGTTTTCTTCTTGTCCAAGAAGCTCTTTTCAGCCTTCTTGTAATTGTAATGCTTCTTGTCATCAAATTTATTGTTCTCCATCCTCTTGATTTGATAGTCAGCAATGACATATCTAGATCTATTGCAACAATAACAAACAATATTAGTCTTAATATGTTTGTTCTGCTTAGAATCATATCATTCCCCAGAGGGGTCTTTTCTGGACTTCTCCATGCTTGTATATGGCTTTCTTAAGCTAGAGCTAGAAGAGCACTTGTTCTTCCACTATCTTCTCTTGCTCAACATTTTCTTAAACTGTTTGGGGAATATGGTAAGTTCTCCATCTGACAGTTCATTGCCTGAGGAGCGGGGATCTGAGCACTCTAACTCTGCAACTCTCCTTAGTGGAGAAGGAGTCTTTACCCTGCTCTTCCTCGTGGTTTCAGCTCTGAAGGTCACAACCTTCTATCTGTTGAGAGTTTTGGCAACATCTTCTGCTCTTTTGGAGTTCAGATGCATCTCATAAGATAGCAGATTCCCAGATAGGTTTTGAGGCCGAGTGTTGGCCAGGTTGCCAACCTCCCAAATGACACAGATCTTGATATCTTAGTCCTTATTAAGAGATCTCAATAACTTGTCATTTAGCTCATAATTTGTGAACTGCCTTCCATAAGTGATCAGACTGTTCACTATCATGAAGAACTTTTCATAGCAATCAGCTATGGAATCTTTCTTGCCTTGCTTGAAGGCCTCATACTACTGATTTAGGAGGGATTTCCTGTCATCCCTCACCTCCCCTGTCCCTTCCGTATACACAATCAAAGAATCCCACATCTCTTTAGCGGTTCTGTAGTGGACCAGGTTTTAGAATGTGGAGTCATCTATGGCACTTACAATAATGTTTTGAGCCCTTTTGTCCATAATTTCCAGAATGACTTCATCCTTGGTCATCTCAGTGTATTTCTTGGGTGTCTGGATATTGACATCTATAGCAGATACCTTTATCGAAATGAAAGGTCCCTCTTAAATAGTTTTGAATATCCTAGGGTCCGAGGATTCCATAAATAGCCTAACCCTTTCCTTCCAGATCCCAAAATTTTCCTTCCTACATATAGGAAGTTTCATAGAACACAACTCCTTATGGTTCTCACCTAAAGCCATGGAGATAATTTTCTTCTACCCTTGGAGATTTATTCTAACTGTTAAGTCATTTTTGAACAACCTCCCTCTGATACCATTTGAAAGTCATTTCTAAGGGTAACTAAACTCCTAGAGGGGGTGAATAGGTTTGTTTTGACTCTTTTTGTAACTTTGAATTTATGAGCTTAGTATGCGTTAATGTTAGTTGTTATCTTTCAAGAATACACAACAACACACAAGAATTATTGTGGTTCCCCTATCTAGGGTACATCCACTTTCCACCTCCACCTATCTAGCAGAATGCTAGATTCAGCTTACTTCTCCAATTTCCTCAGCTCCTTGAGCTTACACCTCAGATCCATAAGGATCTTACACATCAGAGTGAGACTCACTCCTATAGCTCAAACTAAAGATAATCCTACCACAAGCTCAGTAGCCCTATCTCAGGGATGAACCAAATCTCTTACCACAGATCCCTCAGGATCCTACCTCAGATCCACTCTTGGATCCTATCCACTCAGATCCACTTCTAGATTCTACAACTTAGCCTTTATAACACAAGCTTACATCTCAGATCACATAATGATCCTACAAGTTGAATAAAGTTTTGATGAGATTGACTCCATAGAAGTAATTCTCAGAGTCAGCTTCTTGGACTATGTATAACCAACCCTAACTCTTCACAACAGTAAGAATGTGGATCTTCAAGTTTGTTCTGCTTGTGGTGAGAAGATCTGTTCCAGAGCTCTGTTCTTTCAAGCTTGAATATGTTATGAGTTGAAAGCAGCAACCTTTAAGAAGAACAACAACTATCTTGAGTGCTCTGTTAACTAATCCTTTCAGAAAATTAGGGTTTGAGCTCTTCCTGAAGACTCCACAGATTTTTTTGATTTCAAAAACTTTTCAGGGAAGAACGATCGATCTATATGCCAAACTTTATTTTTAATTTCTCTCTAAAGACTTTTTTATATCCCGTAGTTCAACGAATCTTTTATATATATGGGCATAATGAATAGGCAGCTGTAAAGTTACTTTACCTTTAACTGCTCTACAGAAAGTATACGATGACATTTGGCATCTAGTGTGCAAGTCCCGCTTCATTTGAATTTGGATGACATCAGCATGACTCACCGCTTGCGGACTTAGCAACTTTCACAAATAATCTGCACAAACATTGAGTGAAGTCTTGTGACTCAACGCATAGAGGCATTGAGTGTTATCTTGAGACTCGATGCATCTGGACTTAACAGAATTCTTCTGGTAGAAAGCGTTGAGTGAACCTCAATCACTCAACGCTTCTGGACTTAGTAGTTATCCTGACTGAAGGCGTTGAGTTAACCTTCTTCACTCAATGCTTCTAGACTTATACAGAATTTCTGAATGAAGGCTTTGAGTGAATCTTCTACACTCAATGCTTATGAACTTTACTGAATCTTTGATAAGGCGTTGAGTGAGCCTTCTTCATTCAATGCTTCTGTACTTGGATAGATTTCCTCTGAGTAGGCTTGAGTGAAAGGCCTTCACTCAATGCTTCTTGACTTTTCAAGATTTGAGTGCAACACCACTGAGGATCGGAATGCCTGAGCTTCTGTCAATGCTTCTAGGCCTCTGGCGTTGAGTGAAGTGTACTCACTCAACGCATGTAGACTTAGGCAAATTTTTTCCTCTCTATTGTATCCTGTCTTTAGTCCAACCAAAGTTTTGAATGAGTCAATCTATCTAATCATAGAACATTAGATAACCTACATATATTGAACTTGAACATATATCAAATACAAACATATGTATACTATTGACTTGTTGGCCTTCTTTAAATCTTGGACATTGTGATCAATGGACCTAACAAATATCATGGATAGAGGCGGGAGACACCTAGATTTTGGGAAAAGAGGAAGTAGCAGATGCTTGGGAGTCGGTTCAGATGATCTAGGAGCGCATGAAGGTTGCTCAGGATCGGCAAGAAAAATATTTTAATGTGCATCACAGGAATGTGGAGTTTGTAATGGGAAATATGGTCTACTTGAAGATCATGCATTTCAAGGGTGTTTTGTGGATTTCGCGGCTCAAGAAATTGATCCTGAGGTATTTGGGACCATTTGATGTTACAGAGAACATAGGTGAGGCAGCTTATCGGCTGGCATTGTCTGAAGAGCTTAGTGGATTACACGATGTCTCCCATGTCTCGGTGTTGAGAAAGTCCTTAGTGGAGCTCTGTGATGTGGTCGAGTCAGTGGTCGTACCTGTGGTAGCATATTTGAGGATGATGGTTCGTCCGATTTCTATGGAGGATTCAAAAATCTAGCGTTTGTAAAATAAATAGGTCAAGCTTGTGAAAGTATGCTAGAATAATTGCGGGCGAGACGAGTTCTCTTAGGAGCGTGAGCAAGCTATATGGGAAGACATCCAAGAACTTTTTGCTTAAGGTATGTTTTTTGGTTACCAGCACTTTAATTTTGAGGACAAAATTCCTGTAAGGGTGAGGAGTTGTAACACGCCAAAATTTATACCTCGTGTATGAGCGTGCCAGGAATTATCGCCAGATGTAGTGTATTATTGTGGCATTATGGTAAGCAGGGTGATACTATCGAGATTGCTGGGAATCTCGACGATACTGTCGAGACTCCTTAGGAGTCTCGGCAATACCATCGAGACTGTTGGGAGTCATGATAGTACTGTTAGGAGTCACGACGGTACCGCTGGGAGTCTCAACAGTACCGCTGAGATTCTCGACATTACCACTAGGAGCAGTGGGTCTTACGTTTTAATATTGAAGGGTGAACCTGATCGGGTTTCAGGGCGTCCGATCATCTTGAAAATTTATCCAATGGCCAAGATCTTTCGTCGTGAGCCTTAAATAGGGCAAAAGGGATTTTTACCCTCTTTTACCTAGGTCCACCGTGACTTTGATGGCTTATGAACGGGAGATAGCGGAGGAGGAAGATGACCTAGATCCACCATTGTTGGAGATTTGGAGCTCTGATTGCCGATCCAAGACCAGATCTGTAGAGCGGGCGTAGAGGCGAACACGTTCATTTATGCTTCTTCTTGTGTACATGGTGAGGAAGTGGTTTCATAAGGTAACGACATCTCTCCTCCAAGTTTTAGGATGTGTGTATGATATCTATTTTTATGCCTTTATTTTGAGCATATAGGAACCAGATCTCTCAAATGAGAGGGGTTCGGGTTGCCTTAGTTCAAGAAGAACCACCGGGTCGATTGAGTTTATCCCTGACATATTTTGCATTTGAAATTTGCTCCGTTAGTGGATTAGGAATTATGGGTTGTCTGATTCAGTGATGTTGCTTGATGTGCATGTTATGGATTTTTTCTACAAATATGATCGCGGCGAAGATGTCATTGTGATGCCCTTAATTTCACGTTAGAACGATTGATTGTTTAGGGTAGGAAAGTTTATGTTTGTTGATTTCTATATGAAGGTATGTCTTCTTCTCTATGGTCGACTGGCTAGCCCCGTGATGTTGCAAGTCACATACGGAGGGTGTCTCAGCAAGACAAGTCTTCTTTCGTGAAAACTAACAAAAACACCAAGATTTGGACAAGCCCGGGAGATGAATCTCATTAGCAGGCAGGGTTAAGCAAGGGTTCTTAACATCAGTTGGATTATTGTGGTGGAACTGACGAGAGTGTCAAAGCTTGCAGGCAAGCCCGGTTGTTGATATCCATGAGCGGGCGGGGACTACACAAGAGTTCCATTTGAGGCTTGAAATTCATTGGGGGAAATTGGAAGTACTCGTGTGATTGATATGATGTGTTATGATGGTGTTAGAATCATACATGCTTAGGGTGCATCAGGTGAAACCCAAGTTTGCATACATGCTACATGGTAGACCCCCTTTTATTTCAATGCTCAACATAGAAACGTGTTTGATGCTTGTGACACATACACACTTGTTATTTCTATGATGCTTTCCTTTTATTACATATGCAAACAAGTGCTAACCTGCAGGATGATGGAGTTCCCCAGGATCCGCTAAGGAAGACCTGAAGGAGGGGTATTGGTTATTCTACTTGAGTTCAGCCTTTGTCGACCCACGTTACATCAAATTTTTACTGGACATGGATCGCAACCTAGAGCTAGCTTGCAGGACAAAAATGCCTGAGCCTCATGGAGTGTTACTTATTCTACTTGGTTGTTTGTTATGTTTCCTTACTCTGTTTCTGACTTACATGCTGAAGTAGCCTAGGTTTAATGTACTTTTATTTTTAAAATGTGATGATGATTTGGGACAGTCGGGTGATGTAAGGCCATACGGCCAATTATACTTCTGTGGCAGTAGATAACTTCTGTTTCTAGTGTTGGTTTAAGGTTTCAGCTATTTTATTTCTGAGTTATGAGATGTGTAATTTTTCTATATCACTTTATAATATCAAAGCTGTAGCATCCATGTGTTGTGGAGCCCCAACCGGACCCTTATTATATGGTCATTGCATGGGAGGTGGTATACGTTGCACTTGCTCCTGCACATCGTGAGGTGCGTGCCTGTGCCCAGCCATTTGTGCTTCCTTCCATTCAGATGCTCGGCTTCCTACAGCTCGATTTGGGAAAACTTAGCAGAAATCTCATCATTGTCCGATTATTAAGAGGTTGATTTATAAAATATAAGTGCATGTGTGTAACGCCCCCGATTGTTCAGTATTTATTTAATATTTCTTTGGCGTTATGTTGACGCCTTTTCGACTTGTTCCGTTGTTAGAGTATCTCGTTAGGTGTTCTTGGTGGTTGTAGCCTGTTTGCAAGGTTCCCTAGCTAGCCGGAGTCTGTTTTGGAGACTCGACTGAGCCTCTCAGGGAATGCTTGTGCTTTGGCTTCGGGAGGTGTTAGCCCAAGTGTTTGGCCGTCGGAGGTTATTTTTGACTTTGCCGTTGTTTTCGTGGCCTGAGTGTTTAGCTACGGTGCGAGTTTGGTTGAAACCCGAGATCGTTTATTTTCGCGTCGTTTCGACGGTTGCTTGTTAGTGGGTAGTCATTTTATATAAGCGTATGTATATATTTACGCATTTTGGTTTGGTGAGTGATTTAGGCGTGTCGGTGCATAAATGCATGCGTGCACGTGCGTGCGAAGCTTTATAAAAATTACAGGTGCGTGTCTATATGTATAGGTGTATAGTGTATAAGTATATTTATAAGTGTATAAATATATTTATATGTGGTTAAGTATATATAAGTTATTATGCCTTAATACTTAATTAATATTTCATTAGTTACTAGGATTGAAATTGATGCGATGATTTATTAGGTTATTCTATATAAGGTGTTGCCTTAGGTTTAGGTCTTCTCCATCCCCAAACCCGGCGGCCCTGCACCTGTAGATCGAGCGAGATAAAAAAAGGGTGGAAACTCAGATGAACTCCGATCGCCAGTTTCCTTGCCCAATCTAGTTCGAAACTCCAGTTTGAGGCCGGGTCCGAGCTCCTCTAGGCTAGACCATCGTTTCAAGGTATTCATTTTGGGATTTCTCTTTTTTTTCTTTGGAATCGTGAATGGCGGGTTCGTTTTTCTTCCAAGCTTTGAGCGCCCAGTATTTTTCAGATTTCCTCTTAGGATCGTTACTTGCGGCCGGATAGGTTGGGAAGGGGGTTGCCGGCCGAAGTCCTTCAATGTCCAGGCAAGTGTACCCTTGCCAAAGTAATTCCATATCTTGTCTTGTTTGCTTGATTCCTGGAAATATATTGTTTGAATTTTTTTGACTTGGTTATGCAAATGAAAATTGGTACAAGGCCTCGCATCTCCTTTTCTTTTTTTGTTATTGCCATTGCATTATTATTCCCCTTTTTGTTATTCCTGCATATCTATTGTTTTGTTATTGGGCTGTTTTTATTTATTTTGCCCAGATCGGTTTTATTAGGCAGGTGTTCTTTTTGCTATGAATATTGCTCCGATCGGGTATAACTTGAGAGCCCTCTGTATTAAGTTTTTTCATTTCATGAGATATTTCTTTGGTTGCGGTCTTCCTTGGGTGTAAACCATTGCTATGGTTTGATATAATTAGTTTCAAGATCATAATATTGCTTGCTCCGTAGTTTCTCCAAAATTGGATTTGTATCAAAACCACCCAAATCTCGTGTTTTTATCAAGTGTTAATCCTCTTATTTGCATTTAGTGTCAAACTCCCTTGCTTATGTGCGGTATCAAACCACTCAATTTAAGAGTATATGTTTTGATAGTGAACTAATCGTACATGTGTTGTATCAATCTACTTGTGCATGTGTAGTATCAAACTACTTGGATACAATTAGTATCGTGTTACTTTTATTTACTTCGTATCAAATCACTTGAATAAACAAACTATGGGTTTAGTTCTTTGGTAAATATATAAAATTCGTAGGTGTAAGACCTCTTGATACTGAAGTTTAGCCTACTATAATTACTTATGTTATAAAATTGTCAAGTGTTTTACTATCTGTAGTGCTTTGTGTACTCAACTTTAATATATTTATGCGAGGTTAGATGCGTGTCTAGTTAACCAATGCCGTCAACCGCTAGACAGCTAAGCCTCTTAGGTGGGTTGCTCTAGTTGGATTAGGGTTTATTTTGACTTCTTGGTGGTATATGGAGCCACCAGCAAGGGTTTTCCCGAGTCACTTAGTACTGGAGTAGGATGTGATTTTGAGGTGGGTCAAACCGGTACTGCCACCATTGTCTTACTTCTTGTCTTGCTTAGACATTCTGGGCTGTTTGGTTGAGTTGGACTGATGTCACCACCATAGCACCTTGGAGATATTTAGGCCTGATAGACTTGGTTGGACCTGTTGCCACCAGCCTAGGCCTTTGTTACTGATTTTTTCCATCTCTAGTACCAGGTGATTCTTTCCGCTCTAGCTCTAGGTGAGGATTTTATTATTTTGCTAATCCTTCTTGCAGAAATTTTTGAAGCTTGTCTTCATCTGTGCACTTGGTGCACCCCTTTTTACTCACTTTTGATGAGTATTTTTCCTTTACCTGTTTACTTTGTCCTTACCTGTTTTATTTCCTTTTTTAAAACTATTGTTTCATTTTCCTATTGATAAACTATTTTGCTGAGGTGTTCTTCTTTTTCTGAATACCTCAGGTACAGGTTTATAGCCGACTGTGCGGCTAGATTCTTCTGGAGATTGCTAGTGTTATAGCTGCTGCTGTGACTTTCTTTTCCTCATTCTTGGGAGGTAGTTTCTTTAGACTTGTATTATAGACATGCCTACTCACCAGTTTGTTAGTGTCAGTTGTTGACGCCCACTGGTGGTTTCTCTTTTAGATGCTTTGCACTTTGCTTATACTGCTTGAATTCCTGTTTTAGGTTTATTTTATTTGCTCTTGGGAAGATTTATGCTAGGTTGCTAGTTACTTTTTAACCTAAAATACTATTATAAGTATATCTCATGATCAGCATGTTTATAAAACTCAGATACTACTTTCCAAACAACGTGAAAAGATTGTTTTATTATATATAGTATAAATTAAATGTAGGGTCTTGCATAGTATAAGTTGTCCTCTAGGGACACTTACGCACTTTTTTAGGATGTCAAATGGGAATAAAGTATTTTCCGCTGCGTATGAGTATAGTTTTAAACTGTGGACTAGATGATCCACTAAGCCGAGGGATACGGCCTTTAAAATATAATTGATTTTCTAATCATTAAACTTATGAATTTTCATAGTCTGGTTAGATGGTGTTTGCCTGAGCGTCGACAGTTATCCCCTGCTCGACGTGGCATCACGACGTGTGTTTTCTCATACTCTGAAACATCTTAAATTCGGAGAAAATACGGGTTGTGACAGTTGGTATCAGAGGGAGTTTGCTTGATAATTTGTAGGGCAACCTTTCCTTATAGGTATTAGATGTTTAGCATCATATCATACACACACCGATATGTCATCAGCACGTCTTGGCTGAAGCACGAATACTACACTCATAGCATAACATGAAGTATACGGTGCATATTATGTAGTTTGGGATGCATAATAAGTGTTTGTATATGGATCAACCATAGGAGGCAACATGTGAGGGTTATGTAACATGGGATGCATAACCTCACCACATGAATGCGGATAACACGTTTTCTTTTTCGTTGCATGAAAATGTTATGTAGTATGGGATGCATAACATTTTCATGTGTACGCCGCTCATAACATGCATTAGGGCCTTTTTAAAATGCATAGCACAATCATGCATAACATAACATTGCATAAGCACAACGTGCCAAGCTAAAGATTTGTCGGATGACATATGTACACACATGGTTTTGAGTCAAAAAAAAGAATATAAATACATGCATTCATGGTCTTGGCACCTGATCTAGTATGATGGTGGTGAACTATCTTTAGTTAAGCATAACATTATAATTGAAAACACCTGAGCAAGTTGGCAGTTGAAGCAAGTACTTATGTAGGTTTGTCTGTACTTGTTTGTTTAGTCCTAGTAGTTGAACTAGGTTCTGATTATTATTTTGTTTATTCTTTTTTAGCATGGCGCCTAAGTGTATAGTGACGAGGTCGACTCCCAAATCTGAGGTTGAGTCTTCTGGAGCACAAATCGATGCAGTTGTAGCAAGCCTGAGGCAGAGCAATGAGGATCTATCAAGGAAGATGGTGGACGTTCAGTCCCAGGTCCAGGCCTTGATATCTGTAGTGGCAGGACTAGCCCCGAGAGTGCAGGATCCTGCTGCGGGTATAGCTGTTCCAGCACCTCCTGCACCTCCTACCCCTTTGGTGCCTTTAGTTGTTGTGCCCCTAGATATGACCTTAATCTCTCAGTTCAAGCAACTTAGACCCCCTACCTATGATGGGAAGGCGGATTTCATGATCCTAGATGATTGGCTGATTTCCATAGAGGAGATGTTTCACTATTCTGAAGTTTCTTACGATCAGAAGGTGATGCTTGCCGCCTACCAGCTGAAGGGGTTGGAAAAGAGTTGGTGGATGAGAGAGAAGGAGGGCATGGTAGGAGGATGCTCTTAGTTTTCCTTCAAGGAGATATTGATGAGGAAGTTTCTACCTGTAGTTGAGCGGGATAGATTGATGAATGATTTCTTGCATCTGAAGCAGAGGCAGCTCACGGTCAGCGAGTATGAGATTGAGTTCAGCAAACTCAGTCGGTTTTCCCCCAGTTTGGTGAGTTCCGAGGAAGATAGAGCGAGCGTTTCCTTGGTGGCCTGAGAAGTGATGTTCAGCAGTTCACGGTTGCTTATGGAGCGGTGAGTTATGCTTGTTGGTAGAAGCTGCTTTGAAAGTGGAGGCCATTGAAATTGCTAAGCAAAGAGGGAAGCAGGCGAGGAATAAAAAGAGGAAAGAGGTTGAAGGAAAGAGCACCAAGGTATCTAATGCTCCTTCAATAAAGAGGAGCAAAGTGGTCTGTAGCTTCTGTGGCCGGTCGGGCCATCCCGTGGAGAAATATTTCAAGAGGTTGGCAGCGCAGAAGGAGCAGGTTCATGCTATTAAGGGTGCTCCCAGACAGAACATGGTGTGTACCTTGTGTAAGAAAGAGGGGCATGATGTTGCCCATTGCTGGTTGAAAGATAAGGTCTGCTACCAGTGTGGACAGAAGGGTCATACCAAGGCAAGGTGCCCGCAAATCCAGTCTGTGCTCCGACCAGTTCCTCTTCAGGCCTTGCCACCGCCTCAGTCTATGGATAAAGGCAAAGGGAAGTTGAATGTGATATCATCAGCGGAGGCTCAAACTTCAACGCAAGTCATTTCAGGTTAGATTTTCTCTCTAGTCTTTATGTTTTAGCTGCAGTTTTAGTTTTGCTATTATTTCCTTAAATACATGCGCAATTTTATATAGGGAGTTTTAAGGTAAAGAACTGCTGGGCGCACGTTATCTCGACTCAGGTGCTACCCACTCATTTGTGGCTAGGGCCTTTGTAGAGCGGTTCTAGTTGGATCTAGATCATGTCGGCGATGCCTTTTGCGTCAAGTTCCCCTCGGTTGATTCCGTGATATCGGATCAGGGCATTCAGGACTGTCCTATTATGTTGGGGGATTTTCTGGCTAAGGCAAATCTGAAGGTGATTGACTTGGAGGATTTCGATGTTATCCTAGGCATGGATTGGTTGTCCCGATATGATGCAGTTATCTAGTACAGGGGTAAGCGCTTGGATTTAAAGAAGGACAACAATCAGCCTGGGAGTATTTATGGTGATCCGCGCCAGGTCTCTCCGGCGATTTCTGCGGTATGTGTTTAGAGGCTATTTAGTTCTGGTTGTTTTGCTTGCTTAGTCTCAGTGCTGGGGATTATTAGCAGTTTGCCGCGGTTGGGTGAGATTCCTATTGCGCGTGAGTTTTCTGATGTGTTTCCTAGCGACCTTCCCGGTCTTCCTCCCGACAGATATGTCTAGTTTGCGATTGATTTGGAGCCGGGTACGCGTCCAATTGCTAAGGCGCTTTACCGGATGGACCCGCGAGAGCTGGAGGAGTTGCGTACCCAGTTGGATGAGTTGTTGGAGAAGGGTTTCATAAGGACATGTTCGTCGCCTTGGGGTGCTGCTGTTCTCTTTGTAAAGAAGAAAGATGGGTCGATGCGCCTTTGCATCGACTATAGAGAGCTGAACAAGGTCACCATTAAGAACATGTATCCTCTTCCTAGGATCGATGACTTGTTTGATCAGTTGCATGGCAGCTTGGTATTTTCTAAGATTGACCTTCGATCAGGCGATCATCAGCTCAGGATCCGTGAGTCGGACATTCCACGGACTGCTTTCAGATCGAGGCATGGGCATTTCGAATTCCTGGTTATGTCGTTTGGTTTGACCAACGCGCCATCAGCATTCATGGACATGATGAACCGGGTGTTCAAGGATTTTCTGGATAAGTTTGTGGTCGTATTTATAGACGACGTTCTGATTTATTCTCAAAATGCTGTGGAGCATGATCAGCACTTGCGATTTGTTTTATCTGCTTTGAGAGACCATCAGTTATTGTCCAAGCTGAGTAAATGTGAATTCTGGTTGCCCCAGGTTTCCTTCCTGGGTCATGTGGTGAACAAAGATGGCATTTTGGTTGACCCAGAAAAGATTTCTGCAGTTATGGATTGACATAGGCCGAGCACACCCAAGGAGATTAGGAGCTTCTTGGGGTTGGCCGGCTACTATAGAAGATTCCTGGAGGGCTTTTCTACACTGGCAGCGCCCTTGAATAAGTTGACACAAAAGAATGCGGCCTTCATTTGGAGCGAGAAATGCGAGGAGGCCTTTCTAGAGCTAAAGAGCAGGTTGTGCACTGCTCCTGTTTTGACATTGCCTACGGAGGGCATGGACTATGATGTGTATGTGGATGCCTCGCGTGTTGGGATCGGAGGTGTGTTGATGCAAGAAGGGAAAGTGATTGTGTATGGGTCAAGGCAATTGAAGACTCGTGAGAGGAATTACCCTACGCATGATCTGGAGTTCATAGCAGTGATCTTTGCCCTAAAGCTGTGGAGACATTTACTTTATGGTGCACAGTGCAAGATCTTCACCGATCACAAAAGCCTAAAGTATGTCTTCACCCAGAAGGAGCTGAATTTACACCAGCGGTGTTGGTTAGAGTATGTTGCAGATTATGAAGTGGAGATCCAGTATTATCCGGGCAAGGCCAATGTGGTGGCTGACACCCTGAGCCGTAAGACGGGAAAGATCTTTAACCTCTCTGTTGAGCGCTTGGTGGAAGAGTTCCTCTTGATGGACATCTCGGTGGGGTGCTGTGGCTTGCAGAGCAGTTTGGCCGTAGCAGAGCCTTCTTGGATTTCACTTACTAGGCTACACCAAAAGGAAAATCCAAATCTTTTGCACCTGTATCTCCGGACTGAAAGGGAAGAATTTCCAGACTTTTCTATTGATGATGCGGGTACTCTGAAGTACCGTGGTAGGTTTTGCGTCCCCGCTGTTAGGGACATTCGAGTCATGTTGTGTAAGGAAGTGCATGGCTCGAGTGTTGTCTACCACCCGGGCTCAACCAAGATGTATCGCGACTTGAAGAAGATTGCCTGGTGGTATGGAATGAAGGGGGATATAGCACAGTTTGTTTCTGAGTGTTATACCTGCAAGCAAGTTAAGGCCGATCATGGAAGGCCTGGTGGAAAGTTGACTCCATTGGAGATCCCGACTTGGAAATGGGAGAGCATTTCTATGGACTTCATTACGGGCTTACCGAGGTCTCCTAGAGGTTTTGACTCTGTTTGGGTGATAGTGGACAGACTGACGAAGTGTGCTCACTTTGTGTCGTATAAGATTGATTATCCGATGAAAAAGATAGCGGAGCTATATTTGAACGAAGTCATCCGATTGCATGGAGTTCCTGTTAGTATCATATCAGAACGAGACTCCAGAATTACTTCCCGCTTCTGGAAGAGTTTGTAGGAGGGTTTGAGTACAGACTTGAGATATTCTACCGCATACTACCCACAGACTAATGGGAAGATAGAGCGAGTCAACCAGATTATGGAAGATATGATCCGGTGTTATATTCTGGGCCGCGGAGGAGCGTGGGATGAGCGCTTGAGGCTTATGGAATTCATATATAATAACAATTATCAGGAGAGCCTGCAAATGGCTCCTTTTGAAGCCTTGTATGGGAGGCGCTGCAGAACACTGTTGTTTTGGACTGAGGCTGGTGAGAGACCTTTGTTGGGTCCTGATGCGCTCGAGGAAATGGAGGTTGCTGTGAAGCTTATTCGGGAGAAGCTTCGTTTAGCTCAGGAGAGATATGAGAAGAACGCCAACCGGCGTAGATCCGATTTGAAATTTTCAGTGGAGGATATGGTATTCTTGAAGGAATCCACGATGGTTGGAGTAAAGAGGTTCGGCAAGAATCATAAGTTAGACCCAAGGTATGTGGGCCCATTCAAGATAGTGGAGCGTATTGGCATGGCAGCTTATAGGTTGGATTTGTCAGCAACCTTTCCAGGTGTGCATAATATTTTCCATGTGAGCCAGCTACGGAAGTGCATGCGGAATAGTAGGCAAGTGTTGGATGTTGTGCCTCAGTTGGAGCCAAATCTGACTTTTGTGGAAGGGCCGGTCCGCATTCTGGATGCCCAGGATAGAGTGTTGCGGCGGAAGACCATTCCCATGGTCAAAGTCTTATGGAGGAACCAGGAGGTGGATAGCGCGACTTGGGAGTTGGAGTCGGCAATGAGAGAGGCTCACCATCATCTCTTTCCTTGATTTGTGCCTGGTATGTTTTGCCTTCTCCTTTATAGCTCTTGTTTGGCTATTTCTATTTTTTCCTTGTTAGAAGCTTGTGCGTAAAGTTTCGGGGCGAAACTTTCTTTTAGGGGGAGTGTCTGTAACGCCCCCGGTTGTTCAGTATTTATTTAATATTCCTTTGGCGTTATGTTGATGCATTTCCGGCTTGTGCCGTTGTTAGAGTACCTCGTTAGGTGTTCTTGGTGGTTGTAGCCTGTTTGCAAGGTTCCCTAGCTAGCCGGAGTCTGTTTTGGAGACTCGGCTGAGCCTCTCAGGGAATGCTTGTTCTTTGGCTTCGGGAGGTGTTAGCCCGAGTGTTTGGCTGTCGGAGGTTGTTTTTGACTTCGCCGTTATTTTCGTGGCCTGAGTGTTTAGCTACGGTGCGAGTTTGGTCGAAACCCGAGATCGTTTATTTTCGCGTCGTTTCGACGGTTTCTTGTTAGCGGGTAGTCATTTTATATAAGCGTATGTATATATTTACACATTTTGGTTTGGTGAGTGATTTAGGCGTGTCGGTGCATAAATGCATGCATGCACGTGCGTGCGAAGCTTTATAAAAATTACAGGTGCGTGTCTATATGTATAGGTGTATAGTGTATAAGTATATTTATAAGTGTATAGATATATTTATATGTGTTTAAGTATATATAAGTTATTATGCCTTAATAGTTAATTAATACTTCATTAGTTAATAGGATTGAAATTTATGGGATGATTTATTAGGTTTTTATATATAAGGTGTTGCCTTAGGTTTAGGTCTTCTCCATCCCCAAACTCGGCGGCCCTACACCTGTAGATCGAGCGAGAGAGAGAAAAAGGGCGGAAACCCGGATGAACTCCGATCGTCGGTTTCCTTGCCCAATCTAGTTCGAAACTCCAGTTTGAGGCCGGGTCCGAGCTCCTCTAGGCTAGACCTTCGTTTCAAGGTATTCATTTTGGGATTTCTCTTTTTTTTTCCTTTGGAATCGTGAATGGCGGGTTCATTTTTCTTCCAAACTTTGAGCGCCCAGTTTTTTTCAGATTTACTCTTAGGATCGTTACTTGCGTTCGGATAGGTTGGGAAGGGGGTTGTCGGTCGAAGTCCTTCAAAGTCCAGGCAAGTGTACCCTTGCCAAAGTAATTCCATATCTTGTCTTGTTTGCTTGATTCCTAGAAATCTATTGTTTGAATTTTTTGACTTGGTTATGCAAATGAAAATCGGTACAAGGCCTCACATCTCCTTTTCTTTTTTTTGTTATTGTCATTGCGTTGTTATTCCCCTTTTTGTTATTCCTGCATATCTATTGTTTTGTTATTGGGCTATTTTTATTTATTTTGCCCAGATCGGTTTTATTAGGCAGGTGTTCTTTTTGCTATGAATATTGCCCTGATCGGGTATAACTCGAGAGCCCTCTGTATTAAGTTTGTTCATTTCATGAGATATTTCTTTGGTTGCGGTCTTCCTTGGGTGTAAACCATTGCTATGGTTTGATATAATTAGTTTCAAGATCATAATATAGCTTGCTCCGTAGTTGCTCTGAAATCGGATTTGTATCAAAACGACCCAAATCTCGTGTTTTTATCTAGTGTTAATCCTCTAGTTTGCATTTAGTGTCAAACTCCTTTGCTTATGTGCGGTATCAAACCACTCAATTTAAGCGTATATGTTTTGATAGTGAACTAATCATACATGTGTTGTATCAATCTACTTGTGCATGTGTACTATCAAACTACTTGGATACAGTTAGTATCGTGTTACTTTCATTTACTTCGTATCAAATCACTTGAATAAACAAACTAGGGGTTTAGTTCTTTGGTAAATATATAAAATTCGTAGGTGTAAGACCTCTTGATACTGAAGTTTAGTCTACTATAATTACTTATGTTATAAAATTGTCAAGTGTTTTACTATCTGTAGTGCTTTGTGTACTCAAGTTTAATATATTTATGCGAGGTTAGTTGCGTGTCTAGTTAACCAACGCCGTCAACCGCTAGACAGCTAAGCCTCTTAGGTTGGTTGCTCTAGTTGGATTAGGGTTCATTTTGACTTCTTGTTGGTACATGGAGCCACCAGCAAGGGTTTTCCCGAGTCACTTAGTACTGGAGTAGGATGTGATTTTGAGGTGGGTCGGACCGGTACCGCCACCCTTGTCTTACTTCTTGTCTTGCTAAGACATTCTGGGCTATTTGGTTGAGTTGGACTTATGCCACCACCACAGCACCTTGGAGATATTTAGGCCTGATAGACTTGGTTGAACCTATTTCCACCAGCCTAGGCCCTTGTTACTGATTTTGTCCATCTCCAGTACCAGGTGATTCTTTCCGCTCTAGCTCTAGGTGAGGATTTTATTATTTTGCTAATCCTTCTTGCAGAAATTCTTGAAGCTTGTCTTCATCTGTGCACTTGGTTGAACGTTTTGATGGTGATGTGTTGGTCAAAAGTGGGAATGAGGGTTGTATAGGGGGATTTATATTTTCCATGGGATGGAAGGTGAAGGGGGTGGTCAGCCATGGTAGTTGGGCACCTCCATTGATGGTGGCTGATGAGAAACTGAAACGAATCTTTTCCCAAGGGTCAGGGGGAATAAATGGAGGCAATGGGGAGATGAATTGGGTGGCCCATGGTCTCCCTCCATAACTCCTCTCTCTCTTTCTTCTTTCTCTCTCTCCATTAAGGGGGGAAACTCCCATTTTCTCTCTCCTAGTCACCCCCTCCAAAATTTGAATGGCATTTTAGGTAAATATCAGCCTTCTAAAGCTTGTAGGCCACTCAAATTGGGCTTAGCCTTGGGCTAGGTTATGTCAACGTGAGTTAATTTGACACATTTTAGGGTTGAGTTGACTTTGGTCAATTTGACCTTTTGGGTTGACCCCAATGGGTCCTTAGTGACCCATTAGCCTCTCCTAAGGTCTAGAGAGACTTGGGTATGGTTGGTTTGACACCTTGGTGGCCACTTGACCCTTATTAGGGTACTTTGACCATTTTAGGGTTTAGGTTGACTTTGGTCAACTTGACCACTTGAGTTGACCCCAGTGGGTCCTTAGTGACCCATTGGCCTCCCTTAAGGGTCAGGAAGGTCTAGGTGGGGTCATTTTGGCAAGTTTGAGGTCCATTGGCCCTAGATAGGCCACTTTGACCATTTTAGAGTTAGGGTTGACTTTGGTCAACTTGACCACTTTGGTTGACCCCAATGGGTTCTGGGTGCTACAAGGGACCCCCTAATGGGTTAGGGATGTTATGTTTGGGTCAAAGAGTCAAGGTGAGGCCTTAAAGTCATACCCTAGGTTAGGTAATTGGAATGTGTTATTTGCAGACCATAGTGATCTTCACCTTCGTGCCTAAGTTCACATGGTCTCTTTGAGCTTCCTAGGATTTTGTCATGACCTAGTCATGACATGTTGGGTATTGTATCCACAATTACCTGGATTTGAAGAAGCCTCCAGTCAAGCTAAGATGAATTCACAATGTATTTGATGATATTTCTTCAAGATGTGCTTGCAGCTATTCCATGCTAAGTACACACCAATGTCAGGGTGCAGTGGGTCAATATACACGGGTCGGCGCAACGTAATCCCTCATTGAGCAGATCAGTGTGTTGACTCATGTGTGCTCTCTCTATTGGAGTGTACTTATTTTCAAGAACAGGGTCGAGATAGATCAAGAGCAGAAGCGAAGCAAAGATGGGTCAAAGACCAAGTTCAGGGGAAGGAAAAACAAAATCGTCTAAGTCAAAATCAACGAGAATCACTAAGTGATTCTCGCCGATTCGACGGGAATCATTAGTGATTCTCGCCAAATCGTCGAGAATCACTCAGTGATTCCCGCCGATTTCATCTGGCTGACTGTCCTCCTTCAAGAAATCTGCTAAGGCAGAATCAACGGGAATCACTAACTGATTCCCGTCGATTCGTCGAGAATGATATTGATTCCCGCTGATTCGTCGAGAATGATCTTGATTCTCGCCAATTTCCTCCAGATGACAAGTATTTCAACTGGAATTCTACCAAGGCAAATTCAATGGGAATCATGAGTGATTCCCGCCGACTTCATCGAGAATCACCAATGATTCTCGCCGAATTTGCCTTAGGCAAATTTGCTCTGTTCGCTGGACCGAACTAAGATGTTGGGCGCTGTTTTGACCGGATTTAGGGCTTCTTCGTGTGGGGCCCACAATGGTCATTTAGGGTTGATCTATAGTATATATACTCGCTTATTTTGAACTTGAACAGTAGCGATTCACGGAAAATCAAAAGCCGCCGAGCGTGACCTAGCCGATCGCGGAAATCCTCCCATCGCCGTCGCCGCTCGCAAGGTAGTCGCCGCTGCAGATCTCAGATCATCTTTGATCTCCCGACGATAGAACCGAGGCAAGTCTAGCATCTCACGCTTCTTTCTCGAAATCTCTTGTCTCTCGATTTGTTGAACGAGGATAGTTCTTTATTCCGAATCGATTGAGACGACTGATCCGATTGAGATTGTTGGTAGACCTTGCTTGCTTCGTCAAGAAGTTTGGATCTACAAAGCATCGTCGCCGCATTCACTTACCGCCGCCGATCTTGGGAAGATCCTCTCCAAGAGAGTACTCCGGTCGTGGACTCTTCGTCTTCATCAAAAATGCTTCAACGAACGAAGAGGGACATCGGGTTCTCCACACGTGTAGTTTGTATTTCTTGTACATTCTATTATTGTTTTATTGTAAAGGAATAGTGATTCCTAGTTGTAAGGGTTGGGTGCAACCCGTGGTGGAGGAGTAGTGACTCCTTCGTTTGGAAGGGTGCCTTGTATAGTGTGAGGATTGGATTTCAATCCGTTTGGTGAAGTGACCGAGTCGTACCTTAGTGGGAGATAGGTCGAAGGGGGAGAGTGGACGTACCCAAATCGGGGAACCACTATAATTGCTTGTGTGTTTTTTTGTGCTGTGTTTGTTATTTGTGCAGGTAATTTTAAATTCCGCAAAAGACAGCACTACACCTATTCCCCCCCCCCCCCTAGGTGGAATTAGTTGACACTAAAGACTTTCAAGTGGTATCAGAGGGAGGTTACTCGTCAATAAGGTTAAAACCTTGAGTAAGATCCCGTGTCCAGTGTCAAGAAGAAAACAAGACTCAAGCATGGAGCTATACTCTGATGTCTCTCCTCTGAGACTCCCTGCCTACACAACGGAGTACTATCCCATCTGAAAGATGAGAGTTATGTTTCATCTGGAGGCCATTGACCCTCGCGCATCATTCATTATGGAAGAGGGTCCCTTTATTCCCTTGAAGGCTTCCGGATCTGGAGAAGGTCTCCAAATACCCAAGAGTCCCGAAGAGATTTCTGAGACTGAGCTCTCACTTTTCAACCTGGACAAGCTGATTTGTCAGATCATCACTGACGACTGGTCTGGATCGTCTCGTTCAAGATTAGACAAGTGTAGGATTGTAAAGTCTATGTGGCAAACTATCTCTGACCTCATGGAGGGACCGGAGACTGCTGGGACTGGATGCCTGCAAGAGGATGAAGCATATGTGGGGGTCCTTATCTCTGAAGATGAAAGTCAAGACCAATCTCTAAATATCAGGGCTCTTGTGTCTCTTTCTGAGACTGAAGAAGAGATTGAGGAATGCAGTTCTGATGAAGCTGACACATCTGTCTCTGCAGATCTTAACGCTAACCCTGATTATCACCGTCAAGATCAGGTATCTTCCTCATCATGCTCCTTTCCTCTGGTATCTCCTGAAGACAGGAGAAGTCTAGAGGTTTGTCCCTCTTTTGATGCTGGGGAAATAGACAGTTTCAATCAAAAGATTGAAACTCTTGATTCCCTTCACAGTGCCCTTCAAAAGAGTAACTTGTTTGTGGAGAAACAAGCTATGGAAATTGCTCAGTTGAGGACCATGATGGATCTCCAATTGAAATCCATCAAGGTGAAGTACTCAAAGATCTCGGCTCTAGAGTTTTCTCTAGAGACCGATAAGAGAATAGTATCTAACTTTTCCAAGGTAGATGCTATTAAGAGAAAGGGAGAAAACGGGTGGATCTCACGAATTATAAAATCGTGGAGAAATGGGAAACTATTTTCAGACCCCCAACACCGAGTAGGAAGGGCATACATCATGCCTTCAGGTATGACCATAAGAATAACTATGGTCACTGCAAGAATGATCAACCCTCATGTGGAAATACCCACAGTGCAAGAGCTGTTATAGCTACCCATGAGGGAATACACAAGGCTCATCATGAACCTTTTGTATTCACTGCCTCAGCCTCAACACTTCATGAGATTACAGGAACCAGTTCTCACAGTAACTCTCACCACCCAAGGACACAGGGAAAGGGGGTTGGGAAACAGGTAGCAAGTACCCATGGGGCCCCCGGATGTGTATTGGCTTAAAAGAAGGCACCACCTCCCAGGCCTCATGACACTCACCACATGTTCTTCATCCACCCTCCCTCGTGTCTCGGTGGAAAGGGAAAATCTATGAGCAGAACCTGCTCTGCCCCTGTCAGACCTAAGATCATGACTAATTCAGTTAGTAGATCTGGTCAGAAAAGGAGATACAACATTCATGAGTGTTGGTGCTGTGACAAAGTGGGTCACTTTGTCATAGATTGTTGGCACAATCCTTATGTGCCAAGGGCAAGGGTATGTCCACTTCCTTTGGCTAGAGATAGCCTTCCTGACGGAAATCCTGTAGGAAGGCATTCGGTAGTTTATGCTGATAGGAACCTAGGACCCAATGCATATTAGGTTCCTAAGGTAAGGTAATTTGTTTTTGTAGGATAGTCTAAGTACTCGTGAACATGATGGGACCTAGACAGGAGATGTTCCAGGAATGTTATGGAATAAGCATATGGGATAAGAGATAATGCTAACTCTAATGTCCCACTTGAACAGGATGCCTGGTGTACTTCTAATAGTGGATTCGAATGATCAACCCAATGATCTCAGGTACGCGCATTGAGTTTCGAACATTGATTCGCATTACATTGATGGTTATATATATATATATATCCAAGCAAATATATAGATTCTCGCTCCAGATATAAATATATATATATATACTCACACTTGATGGAAGGACACGGATGCGAAAAACTGTATGATCCTTAAGTTAGAAATCTGATGAATTCTTTTTATATACATATACAATTGATAATGTATAACAATGAATGTCAATCAGTCCGAAGAAATTCAAGGTATGTGGGCCAGTAGTTGTAACAAAAATTTTACATAAAAAGGGCAAAGTTTCAAAATTCAAATCGACAACTCAAAGTTTCGAAACAAAAAAGGGGAAAGTTTCGAAAAGTTTGAAATTCAAAACGGCCAGCAGAAACATGTCCTTCACAGCGGGAATATCGGCTACCCCTGTGTTCGGAGGATATAAGTAGTGTAAACCACTGAATCCCGACCCTTCGCATTCTGGACCTTGCGGAAATCCCGTCGACTCTGCTGAAACATCGCCTAATCCCGTCGATTCGTGCGGAAATTCCTCCTGTGCTTTAGTCGCTTGGTGTTCTCATCGACTCCTCCTTGCCTCCCGTCGACTCCAGCTCCGTCGATTGCATTCCGCCGCAGTCCCCCCTCTATCGGCTCGGTGCTTCCGTCTCCAGCATCTTTTGGACACAAGGAACTTGCCGATTCAACGTCAGCTTACCCTCTCTAGTCAACTCCCATTCCCGTCGCCAGCGGTCCCGACGCAAGCCGACTAGGGATTCTTTCTGCTCAGCGCTAGGGTAACGACCATTCCTCCTTGAATCGAGCTTGTTTGTAACTTCTCTAGTTCCTTCTAGTTCAGTTCCTACTAGTTTGTAACTTGTTTAGTATAGTTCCTAAACTAGAGATTTAGATAGAGTTAAGTCCCTTTGATGTTATTTTTTTTAGGTTTACAATGGCTCCTCGAACCACGGTTGGGCTTCTCACCGGGAGTGAGTTGGTTAGGACCGGCTTCTCCCATTCCTCTGATGAATTCAGGAACATCATCCTGATGCTTGAGGAAGCTGGTCTCTCCTTTATCCTTGAGCACCCGTGCAAAATTCTAGATAAAGAAGTTCTTGAATTCTATGCAACCGCGAAGCTATATAATGAGGACACCCAGATAAAGAGTAAAATTGTTGGACTAAGAATCAAGATGAATGCTGTAATACTATCACATCATCTGCAGCTCACCAGCTCAGCTCAAAAGGACTACCTGGATGAAGATGATCATGTCAGGACTCTACTATTCTGTGGACTCGCTCGGGGGGACCAAGTCCATCAAGCGTAAGGACATGAATGAGGAAGGAAAGTTCCTCTCTGACATCATTGGGAAGGTCCTAATCTGCAAACAGGGCTCCCATGATCATATTTAAGGGGATATGTTCAAAATCCTGATGGTTGTGGTGTGTAGAAAAAGATACAACTGGGGCGCCATATTGTTTGAAAAGATTAAAGATACCCTACAAACTCCCAACTTTGGTAGAATCATCAGCCTGTACCTCAATCAGATGGATGGAGACATGTTTGATATGAGTAAGTGAGTTCCTCTTCACTACTTAAAGAAGATGGACTCCAACATGTTTGATAGATGGGAGAGGCAAATTGGCCTCGGAGGTGCAGCTGATGCACAGGGTGATGATGATGACAGAGCTTCGGAGTACAGAAATCCTTTGGATGACCCCAGTGATGTTCCTAATTGGCTGCATGCAGGAACTGAGGGGGAGTCATTACTCATTCCTTCGGATGCCCTCAGGATGGAAGTCTCAGGTTCGGATCATGCAGATGCAGTTACTGATATTACCCAGATTGCAAAGGATGCAGTAAATACCCTCGCTTCTGATACGGCTGAAGAAGAGGTAGTGGAGGACATGGAAAATGATGCTGATGATGATAATAATGTGGAGAATGCGGCCACTGATGATGTGAACAATGATCAAGCTAGAAATGAGATGGACATGAGGGAAAGTGATGTTAACGTCCCCTCTGAGGAACAAGTTCCATTGAAGGTTCCTGATGAACTTAGTGTAGCAATGGAGGGGGAGACCTCCCGGCAGAGGATGACAAGTATACATGGAAAAACAACGGAGGCTGCACAAATCCCCCCGCTGGATACTGTGAACCTATCAAGCTCTCCGAGTGTATCTGCAGAAGAGCACGACCAGGACATGCATCAAGTTCATCCACTAAGACCTAACCTGGCAAATCACACGGTAAATATCATTCAAGGTATAGTGGATGAACTGAAAACCTCTTTTTAACAATCTCACAACAAGGTGCTAAAACGAATTAAGCAATCTGAGGATCTAATGCTTAAAAATGTTGTGGAGATAAATCATGAACTGGATGTGATGGAACAGAGATTTTACACTAAGTATGTAGAGGCCGGCACTGCCGTAAATCTTCTAATGCATGGACTTCAGAAGAATACAGCTGATCTGGCAGTGGTAAACCAAAATGCACATGTTGTGGCCAACAACATCAAGCTATTCGATACCAGCATGGTGACACTCAACGCAAATCAGACATCCCTGCTGAACGAGTTCACTAAGACTGTTAAACATATAGATGAGTCACTGCATTCCTATGCAAACTCCATTGCCCTCGAAGCCAAAAAGGGGGAGAATGAATATAACGCTAAGATGGCAGGGCTAGAACAAATTATGGTCGACAACATCAAGCAGTCAAATAAGTATGTTTTTGATAGCTGTCACTGGCTAGTTCAGCAAGCATCCGGTATACAAATTCCAATTCCAATTCCTCCTCCTGATGAGGTTACCACTGTTGCTGATGAGGAGGTAAGTGTTGAGGAGGTTCCCCTGAGTGAAGCTGAGGTCAGGAAAGCTGCTAGGGACACTGCCAAAGCTACTCTCAGGGCTATGTTTGATCAAGAGGCCATTGAAAAAGGCAAAAGAAAACTTCAAGAAGGGACGTCCAAAGAGACTCCAGCTGAGAGGAAAGTAAGATTGAAGGAAAGTGAAGTGAGGAATGAACGATGGATCCCTACATCGAGGAGCATCATATTGGACACATTCATGTTACAACTGCAGGGAGAACTAAATCGAAATGAAGTGTATAGTCAGTATGAGTGGGAGATGCACAAGGTGTATGAAGCTAAAAGAAACATATTTTTTAGGACTAACTCTGTGGAATATAAAACTCCTCCCAGATACTACCCGAAGCCAAAGGAGTACTTTGAAAGACAAAGCAAGAAGTTCCAGACTGAAAAACTAAAGGATGCTCAGGCAAAGGAATAGATTTTCTTTCTATTTGCGTCTTTCTATATGCGTGTATATCATTTTTTGTACTTAAATGAACAATCTTTGGATATATATATGTATATATATATATATATGATCACATGCTGATTCATTTGTTGTTCTGAATGCGTGAAATTTTATTATTCTGAATTCTTGTCTCGCATATTTATTATGTATATCTTTCTGGTTGGTGTAATTCATCTTAGCTAGTAGGATTTTGGCTTCTTCAAATATGGGGAGATTGTTGGGTATTGTATCCACAATTACCTGGATTTGAAGAAGCCTCCAGTCAAGCTAAGATGAATTCACAATGTATTTGACGATATTTCTTCAAGATGTGCTTGCAGCTATTCCATGTTAAGTACACACAAATGTCAAGGTACAGTAGGTCAATATACATGGGTCTGCGCAACGTAATCCCTCGTTGAGCAGATCAGTGTGTTGACTCATGTGTGATCTCTCTATTGGAGTGTACTTATTTTCAAAAATAGGGTCGAGATAGATCAAGAGCAGAAGCGGAGCAAAGATGGGTCAAAGACCAAGTTCAGGGGAAGGAAAAGAAAAATCGTCTAAGTCAAAATCGACGAGAATCACTAAGTGATTCTCGCCAATTCGACGGGAATCATTAGTGATTCTCGCCGAATCGTCGAGAATCACTCAGTGGTTCCCGCCGATTTCATCTGGCTGACTGTCCTCCTTCAAGAAATCTTCTAAGGCAAAATCGACGGGAATCACTAACTGATTCCCGCCGATTCGTCGAGAATGATCTTGATTCCCGCCAATTCGTCGAGAATGATCTTTATTCTCGCCGATTTCCTCCGGATGACAAGTATTTTACCTGGAATTCTACCAAGGCAAATTCGACGGAAATCATGAGTGATTCCCGCCGACTTTGTCGAGAATCACCAATGATTCTCGTCGAATTTGCCTTAGGCAAATTTGCTCTATTCACTGGACCGAACCAAGATGTTGGGCGCTATTTTGACCGGATCTAGGGCTTCTTCGTGTGGGGCCCACAACGGTCATTTAGGGTTGATCTACAATATATATACTCGCTTATTTCGAACTTGAACAGTAGCGATTCACGGAAAATCAAAAGCCGCCGAGCGTGACCTAGCCGATCGCGGAAATCCTCCCGTCGCCGTCACCGCTCGCAAGGTAGTCGCCGCTGTAGATCTCAGATCATCTTTGATCTCCCGACGACAGAACCGAGGCAAGTCTAGCGTCTCATGCTTCTCTCTCGAGATCTCTTGTCTCTCGATTTGTTGAACGAGGATAGTTATTCATTCCGAATCGATTGAGACGACTGATTCGATTGAGATCATTGGTAGACCTTGCTTTCTTTGTCAAGAAGTTTGGATCTACAAAGCATCGCCACCGCATTCACTTGCCGCCGCCAATCTTGGGAAGATCCTCTCCAAGAGAGTACTCCGGTCGTGGACTCTTCATCTTCATCAAGAACGCTTCAATGAACTAAGAGGGACATCAGGTTCTCCACACGTGTAGTTTGTATTTCTTGTACATTCTATTATTGTTTTGTTGTAAAGGAATAGTGATTCCTAGGTTTAAGGGTTGGGTGCAACCCGTGGTGGAGGAGTAGTGACTCCTTCGTTTGGAAGGCTGCCTTCTGTAGTGTGAGGATTGGATTTCAATCCGTTTGGTGAAGTGACCGAGTCGTCCCTTGGTGGGAGATAGGTCGAAGGGGGAGAGTGGACGTACCCAAATTGGGGAACCACCATAATTGCTTGTGTGTTTTTATGTGCTGTGTTTGTTATTTGTGCAGGTAATTTTAAATTCCGCAAAAGACAACACTACACCTATACCCCCCCCCCCCCCCCCACCTAGGTTGAATTAGTTTACACTAAAGACTTTCATGACAAAACCATCTTAGGGGTCTAGTTGTTTGAGGGATGTTACAAGAAGAAGCCCCAAAAATCATCCCTCCATGGTGGTATCAGCATCATTGTCTGAGGCATCCACCACTCCCAGGATATCGCGCTCTGGAAGCCTCCGAACCACTTGGAACCCCTTGCTGAAGCCCAATGAGTCCGCAGCTTCGCTCTCGTCCTCTAAAATCAGATTAATCTCGGTCGACATCATCTCAGAACACGTCCCCTCTGTGGTACGGGATCCCTATATCTCAAAGCTGTAAGATCCTTTGTACTCAGCCACCACAGGCGCTCGCATAACCTTGACATCCTATAGCTCCACACTCAATCAAGCCATCTCTTTCCTCAGCTACTCCACCTCCATCCAGATGGACTCGGGTCCTCCTGAAGAACGATCAAATAAGGTCTTTTTTCCAAGTAAAGTATGTACCTCCTCGAACAAAAGCAAGTAAAGTCTTTTTGCCAAGTTCTAGGTCTTCTCGAAGCGCGTGCAAACCAAAGTCCATCGCAACCTTGGGAAAAAACGGACCTCAGGGTCTATTCGCACTACCAAGGCAAGGGGACAAGTGTACTCCATCCTCGCACTTCAGCAATAAGCATTGCCACTAAAACCTGAAAAATAAGGTACCTAATGTCACAACCTGCATTTTCTTCACATTAAATAATACGTCAGAGTAAGAGAAATTACATGTCCTGATGTCACGCCGTGCAGGGACAACTACAGACGCACAGGCAAAAAAACCTAACTCTATTACTTTTCATGAAGATCTATGAATTATAGTTTGAAAACATGATTTAATTAAATTATTAACCGTGTCCCTCGGTTCAGTGGAACGACCAGTACACAAGTAAAGATGTGGTTAGAATTAAGCAGCGGAAAATACTTATTTTATTCATTTATTCACCTATATGAACACGACAAACCAGTGTTATTACATGATATGCAGACCTCTAGGTTTAGTATAAGTACAAAATGAGCTTGTTATGGTCTTCAAAGTAGGGTGACGTTCCTTTTAAAAGATGTTATGCAATGCTATTATAAGCATTTTTATATTCAAAATATCTAATATGCAACTCTAGCATAAAACTTCCCAGAGAGCAAATAACTAGGCAAAAATCAGCAAATGATAAACTAGCAGCTAGCAGAGTGTATAACACAAGAAAACCCTGTGGGTGTCAATAACCTGACAAAAATCCACAGACCACAACAGTTTGTCTGAACAAAGTGAACAAAATCACAAAAAAACTACCGCACAATGGTGAGGGAGGGGATCTCGGCTGCAACTGCAATGCTGTAAATCGCCAATTCAAGCTTCAATACCTGCTACTGCTCTGAACCTGAGACATTCCAAAGACAGAACACCTAAGTAAGAAGGTACAAGTAGTGGCAGAAAACAAGCAAAAGTAAACAAAGGTCAATAGGGGTACCAACCCAAGACCAACAGTACTGAAAGTAAAGTACGGAAAGAATAGTACATAATAATAATAAAAACACTTACGTGAATCGTCACGTACACCAGACTACACCAAACGCACGAAGCTATAAGGTGGAAACATGAATAAATCATAAGGAAAATTTTAGATAATTTATTAGCCACTTGTGAACACCGAAAATGCCCGGTGACAAAGGTGGAAGGTATTTCTGCCAGCGCCCTCAAAGAAATTAAACACTGCCAGGAACAAGGGCGAGGTGGTCTCACATCCTGGCACACTCCCGCAGATAAATATCTGGCAACTGCGGTGGGAGATCGCTCCAACAGTACACTGACAGACACCCAAGCCAAAATCTGGGTAGAGTTCCATAAGGTACCAATTTAAAGAAAATGGGCACTGTGAAGGTGGTCTAGTCCACTAACACCCACATCCTAGAAAACCATGACTTATACCTCGAGACTTGGCACATCAGACCCGATTAGACATCACTAGACTTAAAGAGAGAATTTAACCAAGGTAAACGTGTCATGCCAAAAAAAAAATCAACTCGACTCACCGAACAATCACGACACACAAGCTTCGCTAACCAGAGGCCCACTTAATAAGTGAACAACCTTTACGATGAATTTACGAACTTAAATACACTTTACCACGACCTACATAGCGGTTAAGGGACGATCAAAATCCAACGAATGTAAATTGTTCGAGGAAACGCAACACAAATATAATTAGCGACGCTACGTGGTTAGTTTAACATAACAAAAATAGTTCTACGAGTGGATTTCAAGTGAAAAAATCGAGGCATACAAACTAATCGGAATGTTCATCGATATTTACAAAAACGAAGAGCGTTCAAAAATGCGACCTAAGCATGGCAACATGTCAAAAATAATTTATTAACGAAGAATAGAAAGTTTTTACCATGATCGAAAGAGGAGGGAGGAGGGAAAAACCACCACTTGCCTTGGTTTTGCCGGAAAAGATCTCTGAATCGCTCCTCGTCGTAGATCGGGGCAAGAGAAGGCGGGAGGAGTTGAAATGTACACGAAAACGAACAAAATAGAGGTTAGGGCCAAAACAACCCTAACGAGAAAAGCTCACAAAACGGGAAAATCTTACCACGATTGCGTAGCTCTCGTCGCGAGCTTTCCGGATCTATGCTCCATTGAAGATTTCGAGCACCGGAGCTCCGTCGGCTGCCACTGAAAGATCAACAAAAATCTCGCTCTCGCTCTCGGTCTCTCCGCTCTGTTTTGGCTTAAATGAAGAAGAAGAAGTTTTGTCTTTTTTTACATATATATATATATATATATATATATATATATATATATATATATATATATATATATATATATATATATATATATATATAGGTATAATATTAAGAAAATATTAATTATTATACATAATATATTTTTACCTTAAGCACAGGCGCGCGGGAAACGAAAATAGAGGCTTAAGATGGCTTCGAATCGAAAAGTGATCAACATAAAAGTTGTAGATCTCGTCGAGACAAACACCTTTTATGTTAATCATTTTTTAAATTTTACGTCGTTTTGACCCTCAAAACGGCGTTGTTGAAACCGAAAACTCGGTCTCTGTGGAGTTCACTCTTGGGGAAGGGGTGATCGCACACTTACTTCTCTCTCGCGTGCCAAATAACTAAGGAAAAAAGAACAAGGAACTAACCCAAGGGCTCGACGTGGAGGACCCACCACACTCCTGGAAGATCTTAGAGTGCTTCCCCTCCCTAGCCAAGTGTCGAGCTAAGGATACCTCAGATAGCGCAAGAAGATCGGGGTAATGAAGCATGCCTTCTGAGGTATCCCCTTGGGTCTATTTATAGATTTCTGGGGTCGGCTTACAAATAGCCAACCTTTGTTGTTCTGAATAGCTATGTGCAGTCCAAGTTGGCATGCCAACAGCATAACTCTGCTTTTCTAGAAGTCTATGGGCAGGCCAGCGGGGCAAAATGGTAAAAAACATCATAGATCACTTGGGCGAGTAGTCCCTGAGATCTCTACTCTCCCGGGGTGGCAAGTACGGGCTCGGCTGGCCCTACTCGCCGACCGCTTGTCGAGCTCCTCTAGGGCGAGTGCGAGCCCGCCTGCTCTACTCGTCCCTCAGATAGTGCGACCTGGCCTGGGCGAGTTAGGGGGTTGCCGAGCTCCCCCCTGGGTGCATGCCCGGGACCTGGACTGCTAGATTTGGCCGACTTGGCTCCTGCCGACCCCACTCACCGGATACGGGGTTGTACACAATCCCCGTTCTTTGCGAGGTCAGAACAAGCTCAAAAAGAATCATCCATCCCCACAAGATTTGGCGAGTGCGATAGGTGCCAGAGGGAATCTTCTGGTGGGGTCCACCTGCGGCTATATATATGCATCTGTATACCTGGGTGACCTCTGCCTTTCCTTTTGCTCTAAACCTGCTGAGATGCCAAACCCCAAAGAGATCCAAGAGAGGCTAGCCCGAGCTCGCGAGGCTGCCACTGCCCGTGTTGTCGGCTTGACCGATGTGCCCCTTAGCAAACTGCCGAGCACCCTGGCAGAATCCAACCCCGCCAAGAAAACTAAACAGATTCTAAAGGCGGCCGAGCCCATCTAACAGGAGCTGAAGATTGTCCTGGATGACTGGGCTGGCTCCTCTACTCAGCCTCCGCCTGAGCAGAAGGGTAAAAAAATCATTGATATCTCCTCTTACCCGGACAGCCAACGGAATGACAGCAAGTCCTCCCTGCCATGAATAGACACCCTTCATGACAACTCGCGGCCTCAAACTCCGGACACTGGCCTGCGAGACCCGTCCCCCCCCCCTCCCTTTAGGACCCTGGGACTAGACATGCAGAAGCCGAAGTCTCCAGCTCGAACCTCTTCTCAATTGTTAAAGTTTGGAGTGTTCGGGCGGCCTGGTCTCTAACCACAGCGGTCTATTTATTCTAACGGTCTGGCGGTCTGGCGAAGAGAAACCACAGTGGTCTGCTTGAAGCCGTAGCGGTCTGCTTGAAGCCACAGCAGTCTGCTTTAAGCCGCAACAGTCTGGCAAAGTATAACGGTCTGATTGAAGCCGCAGCGGTTTGACCGCGGTTGTATTCCGACAACTTGCAGGAGGCGGTCAGTTCGAGAGGCTAACTCTGGGAGATTGCGGCTTTGTAGTTAGTTGTTTTATTTCTTGTATAGTTGGCGGTTTGGTCATGTCAAACTGTATAAGCTGCACGGCTTGTATTTAGTCTCACATCGTTTGTTGTAAATCTCTCTCTCCACCCCCAGTTTCTATAAATAAGGGGCATACCTTTGTAATCTTTATCTTTTTTGAGCAATAAAGTTTGTTTTTTATTTACCTTTTTTGTCCATTTTCCACATGGTATCAGAGGAAACTGATCCTTTGCTTCAAGAAGATCGCGGTTTGTTTCTCTAATCGCGCGGCCTCTTCCATCGGCTTAATCCGGTTTGTCCGGCTTCTTTCTTTTCCCTTCCATCCCTTGCTTCCTCCCGGGCCTTTCTGTTCGCCCGGCTTCCCTTGCTAACTACGTGGTTTCTCTTCCCGCGTTTTCTCTTCTCTATTACAAGTTCCGCCTTTATTCACGGTTTCTTCCATGTTGCTGGTGTGTTTTCTCCTTCACCGGGCGGCCTCGTGCTCTTTTCTCTTTTTGTTGCTTCTTTGCTAGTCACTTGTCTCTTCTTTGGTGTGAGTCCGCATTTTGGTCGCGGCTTATTCCTTATCGCTGGTGTGTTGACACCGTGACCGTGCGGTCTCCGTCTCCTTCTACAACCTATTTTTGATCATTTTGTCTTTTTTTCACTGCGCGGCTTCTTTCTTTCTATTCGCGCGATTTGTGTCATGTTCATGCGGTCTCTGTCTCTTCTTTCTTCTTGTGCGGCTTTTCCGCCTTTCGGTCGCAACTTTTTTTATGCTGGTGTGTTGACACTGAGACCGGGAGGCTTGTTTTTTCCTTGTCTGCGTGCTTCTCCTCTTCTCATTTCTCGCTGTCTTTCTTTACCCACTGCGGTTTCCGCCCCTTGGTCCGGTTTCTTCCGTTTTCTTCCTCTCTTCCCACCCTTCTGGTCGCGGCTTCTTCTAGCCGCTGGTTTTTGTATCTTTGACCGGGCGGTCTCCTTTGTCTCTCTTTCTTCTTCATTGTTTGTGCCGGCTAGTTTCTCCCTGAGCGGTTTGTTTACCTGCTTTCTGGCTTCTTCTTTCTAATGACTTCCCTTCTCTCTTCTACTACTCATGCTCTTGCAGTCTCCTATGATAAGTGGCTTATTGACTCTAGTGTCACTTGTCACATGACTGGTAACTCTCATTTGTTTTCCTCTTTTCTTGAGACAAACAGGTTATCTCCTGTTGTTGTTGCTGATGGGACCTCTGCGCATGTGCATGGTATTGGCAATGTGCATCTCTCTTTATCTTTGTTATTAGAGGACACTCTTTATGTCCCTACTTTCCCATGCAATTTTCTATCTATTCATGATCTTTGCACCCAGTTAAGTTGCACAGTTACTTTTACTGGCACCACTTGTTCTTTCTCTGATTCTATTTTTTAGGATACGATTGCTACTGGTACTGCTCATGGTGGCCTATTTTATCTTGACAATATTGTTGCTCTTTCTGCTTCTTCCTCTGTTCAATTGTGGCATCGTCGTCTTGGTCATCCTCCTTCTCGCCTCATTCATCAACTTTTCTAGACCTTCCTTTCGACGATTTTCCTTTGAACTGTGAAACATGTGAGTTGGGCAAACATCATCGCTCTTCTTTCCCAGCTCGAACGGGCCGTTGTTCTTCGCGTCTTTTTGAGCTTGTTCACTCTGAAATCTGGGGTCCTTCTCCGGTTGCTTCTGTTGGTTGCGGAAGCATGTACTTTGTCACGTTTATTGATGATTTCTCCAGATGCACTTGGCTGTATCTCTTGAAGGATCGTTCTGAACTATTCTCTGTATTCACTACTTTTTATCATTGGATCTTCACATAGTTTAGTGTGCCCATTAAGATTCTTCATACTGATAATGCCAAATAATATTTCAGCCATCAGCTCTCTTCGTTTTGTTTGGATAAGGGTTTGATTCATCAGACAAGTTGTCCATATATCTCTCAATATAATGGCATTACTGAACGCAAGAATCGTCATCTTCTAGATGTTGCTCGCGGTCTTTTTTTGCAAATGAATATCCCTCGGTCTTATTGGGGTCATGCAGTTCTTCTTGCTTGCTATCTTATTAACCGTATTCCCTCGTCTGTTATTCAGGACAAGACTCCTTTTTCAGTTTTATATCTGGAGGCCAAACCATTTCCTTTGCCCCTTAAAACCTTTGGTTGTACTACCTTTGTTCACGTCCCTTCTCCTAGATGGGACAAACTTTCTCCCCAATCAGTTAAATGCATAATCCTTGGCTATTGTCTACTCAAAAAGGGTATCGATGTATTGATCCTCTCCTGCACAAATAGTATGTTTCCGCAGATGTTACCTTCTTTAAAGATACTCCATATTTCTCCTCTCCTTCTTCTCTCGTACCTGCCGATACTTCTCCTTCCCTGCCTATTCTCTCGGCACCTCCTCCAGAGCCGGTTCTTTCAACATCTCCTCCTGTTGCTCCATCACTTTATCGGGAGCCTGATGGGTTACCCTTGGAACCCTTTGTGCCTGTTCCGGAGCCTCTTCTGTCTTCTGCCAGTACATTGCCTTCAGTCAGCAGTGACCTCGATCTTCCAATTTCCCTGCGAAAGGGCATTCGCCAATGTACTCAGCATCTGATTGGTGCGGTGGTCTCCTATGCTCAGCTTTCCCCAACTTCCATGCGTTTTGCTCTTGTTATTTCTTCTACTGCCATTCCAAAAACGTATCAAGAAGCTCTTGCTCTTCCTTAGTAGAAGGCTATTATGGATGAAGAAATGAGCACGTTAACTGAGAGAGGGACTTGGACTCTTGTTCCACACCCTCTAGGAGTTGATGTGGTTGTATGTCGGTGGGTCTTTGTGGTTAAGTATCTTCCAGATGGCTCTGTTGAACAGTATAAGGCATGACTTGTTGCCAAAGGGTTTACTCAGACATATGGGGTGGATTTCTTTGATACTTTTTCTCCTGTTGCTCGCATCAGCACTATCTGTATTCTCTTCTATGTGGTTGTTAATAGAGACTGGGAAATGTCTCAGTTGGATGTTAAGAATGTCTTCCTTTATGAGGATTTGCAAGAGGTGGTATATATGGAGCAACCTCTTGGGTATGTTGCTCAGGGGGAGTCTCAGGTGTGCAAGCTTCGGAAGGCGATTTATGGTTTAAAGCAAAGTCCACGAGCCTGGTTTGAAAAGTTTAGTTAAGTTGTTTCTCTTATTGGGTTTAGTCGAAGCTCTGCTGATCATTATTTGTTTATACGCAAGACTACTAAAGGTCTTGTAGTTTTTACTGTCTACGTTGATGATATTCTTCTGACTGGTGATGATAAGGAGGGCGTTGATCTAGCCAAACAACATCTTCGACAACACTTTATCACTAAGGATATGGGACTTCCCAAGTACTTCCTGGGAATTGAGATTTCACGAAAGAGGACCTCAGTGGTTCTTTCACAGCAGAAATATGTGCTAGATCTCCTAAAAGAGACAGGTCTTCTTGGCACGAAACCTGCTCGTTGCCTGATGGCTGGTGGTGATGATAATGGTTGGACTGATGATTCTCCTCTTCTCCCAGATTTCACTGTATACAGGCGACTTGAAGGCAAACTTATATATTTGACGGTTACTCAACCAGATATCTGTTATGCAATTGAGAAGGTTATTCAGTTTATGCAAAGTCCTAGAGAGTGTCATCTACGCTCTGTCATGAAAATTTTGGAGTATGTGAAAGGGTCTCCAAAAAAGGGCTTATTGTTTCAAAAGAATGGTCATCTGAAGATTGAATCATATTCTGATGCCAGCTATGTTGATAATAAGGAGGATAGAAAGTCTACATCAGGTTTTTGCATTTTTATAGGAGGAAACCTGGTTAGCTGGAAAAGCAAGAAGCAAGCAGTGGTTTTAAGATCAAGTGCTGAAGCAGAATATAGGAGCATGGCCTCAACTACCTGCGAGTTAAAATGGCTACGGGAGCTTATGCTTGACTTGGGAGAAGTCAATGACCATCCTCTTCCTATGTTTTATGATAACAAAGCCACCATTTATATTTCAAGGAATCCTGTCTTTCATGAGAGAACAAAGCATATTGAGGTTGATTGTCATTTCATTAGAGAGGAGATTTTGAAGAATCGGGTTTGCACTCCTTTTGTTACATCAGAAAGAGAACTAGATGACTTCTTCACCAAACCGATTACTCCATTTGAGGAGGTCTATAGCAAGCTGGGCATGATCGATATATATGCTCCAGCTTGAGGGGGAGTGTTAAAGTTTGGAGTGTTCGGGAGGCCTGGTATCTAATCGCAGTAGTCTATTTGTTCCAGCGGTCTGGCGAAGAGAAGCCGTAACGGTCTGCTTGAAGCCACAGCAGTCTGGCAAAGTATAGTGGTCTTCTTGAAGCCGCATCGGTCTGACCGCGGTTGTATTCCGACAACTTGCAGCAGGCGGTCAGGCGGCTAGTTCGAGAGGCTAAATCTCGAAGATCGTGGCTTTGTAGTTAGTTGTTTTATTTCTTGTATAGTTGGTGGTTTGGTCTTGTCAAACCGCATAAGCCGAATGGCTTGTACTTAGTCCCACATTGTTTGTTATAAATCTCTCTCTCCTCCCCTAGTTTCTATAATTAAGGGGGCATACCTTTGTAATCTTTATCTTTTTTGAGCAATAAAGTTTACGGTTTATTTACCTCTTTTGTCCATTTTCCACATCGACAATCTTCTCCCGCTCCCGATCTTAAGGGGAGAACCGATGGAACCATCCCGGTCCAAGGCCTTAGCCTTCTTCCCCCGAGAACTCATCGGCCAGGTCGTGGCAAGGACCTGGAGCTGATCCCTCTTCGCATCTCGCTGGGGGAGCCGGGCTCGCCATGTAGGTTTCTGCTTATGTTACTCCGTCCTGCCCAATTTCCTTGTAGTACTCGCCCCTCATATAAGGTTGATTAAACTTCCCGCAGATGCCCCCAGCCAGCCTGATGCCAACATCTCTTCAGAGTCGCCTCGCCACTTGCCCCTTCCTTCCCCCAACTCGATAGAGGCCTTTCTGGGCCCTTTGGTTGAAAATGACGAGCTGACGAGGCAAGGGATCGCGCTCTTCAAAAAGTTGGTGTGCGGGTTACACGTTGTCCAGGAGGATAATTAGAGGGTGTAGCGAGACTATGTACGGCTTATGGACGAGGTGAGGGGCTCCCCGGCAGGCGAGGTGGAGGGAAGCCTGACGGACGAGGCAGTGTCTCCAACTCCACTTATGGATGAGATCGGCGAGAATATCCGGGCTGCCTAGAAGAACCTCGAGCTGCTACGCGAGCTCCACAAATCGCAGTGACCTGCTGGGAAAGGGACGTGAGGCCGGGGTAGGTATAAATAGCTCCCCTATTGAGCCTACCGGTACTCGCACCCGGCCCCCTCAGTCGTGTGCATGTGAGATAGCCCTTTTTTTGCATTTGATTTCTTTGATCTGTATTCGCACCCCAGTCTGTAATAACTTGGCATATTCTTTAGATTTTCAGTATTTGCCATTTGAATAAGATATTGGTCTTTAGTCTCAGCTCGACGTGTAATTGAATAGTCCTCAGAAGTCAGAAAGCTGGGGTTAGCAAGCTGGGGAAGGCGAGTCGGACTGATCGGTTGGCTCGGGCTCAGATTTGTTTTTTTATAAATAGGCCCCCTCACCAACCCCGACCCACCGCCTTTATTGCAGACAACACAGAGAACCCTTCCCTCGAATCTTCTATAATATCTGGCCTGACCTAAGAAGCTCCTAATCTCCTTAGGTGTAGTAGGCCTCTTCCAATCCATTTCAGCAGAAAATCTTGGCTGGGTCCACATCAATTCCATCCTTGCTCAGAACATGACCCAGAAAGGACACCTGGGGTAACCAGAACTCGCACTTACTTAGCTTCACATAGAGCTTGTGCTCTCTCAGGGTCGACAAAACTAAACGCAAGTGTTGGGCATGTTCCTCAACACTGCGGGAATATAAGAGGATGTCGTCTATGAACACGACCACAAAACGGTCCAAGAAGTCCTTGAACACTCTGTTCATCAAGTCCATGAAGGCAGAAGGTTTATTTGTCAAACCAAAGGACATCACCAAGAACTCAAAATGTCCATGCCGTGTAATATCCCTCGGAATTCTAGACCCCTAGGATGGCTTTGCAATGACTGGGTCATGACAAAACCATGGGAAGTACCAAAAGATTTGGGTGAACTTGGGAATTAGAGTGTAAACCACCTTGGTCTGCAAATAGTAGAATTCCAATTACTAGCTTAAGGATGACCATAGGGCTTCAACATGACTCCATGACCCCACCAAAACATCACTAACCTATTAAATGGTACATTAAAGCCATAGGGACCCATTAGGGTCATCTAAAAGGTCAAGTTGACTAAAGTCAACCCAAACCCTAGTTAGGTCAAACTAAGCCCATACATGGCCAACTGACATCCCCTTAGCCAAAGGGACCCACCTATACCTTCCAAAGCCTTAAGGGATGACAATGGGTCACCAAGGACCCATTGGGATCAATCAAAGAGGCTAAGTTGACCCAAGTCAACCCTAGCCCTTAAAAAGTCAAAGTGTCCTAACTAAGGGTCAAGTGACCTCCAAGATGCCCAACCAACCCTACCAAAGACTTCCTATACCTTAGGGGAGTCTAATGGGTCACCAAGAACCCATTGTGGTCAACCCAAATGGTCAATTTGACCAAGGTCAACTTGACCAAGGTCAACTTAATCTTTTAAATAGGTCAAACTAGCTCAAATGGGCTAACTCAAGCTCAAGCCCAATCCCCCTTAGGCTAACCTTATTTCCATGAATAATATGGGGGTTAGTGGGGTGCCTTTAGGCTGAAATAATCATCAAAATTCGGCCATGGTGACTAGGAGAGAGAAAGCTCAATTTTTCCCTTTAATGGAGGAGAGAGAAAGTGAAAAAGGAGGTCATTCATGGCCAAGGGATACCAAGGGCCTCTCTAATTGATGGATACATTCTTACTCATCAGTTTTGAGTAGTTGAATAACCATAGCCAGCCATCAAAGTGGCTGAATTTAATTTCTCCCATAAGGAAGAGAGAGAGAAGAGAGAGAAGGCCATTAATGGCCATGGGAGATCAAGAGTTCCTCTCCAATTGATTCCAAAGGATAGATACACTTCCCCTCATCAGTTTTGAGGAGTTGTATAGTTATGGCCGGCCACCCAAGGGGCTGAATTCAGAGAACTCTACTTTGGCTGAATTTCCCCATTAATGGCAATTGAAGCCATGCCCCTTCCCCTACCTCAACTGACCTCTTTATAATCTTCAGAGCATCATAAGCAGTGGGTTTAGGCCTTGACATCTCTGCTTTTGCTCAAGGATAGAGATTGGGAGGTGGAAACTTTTGTAGCTCGGCGGCCATGGCACATCACCACCAAACACGCCCGCAAGCACGGTTGAAGATCATCCTCTACTCCTCTCTTCATGGGCTAGAATCTTAGATCTTTTAGGAGAGAAATCAGGCTCAATTGAGCCCAATTGGGAGAGGAAATTTCAGAGTTTTTTCATTTTTTTCTACCACTTGGGTTCGCCGGAAACCGCCCCTCCGGCGGTCGTGCCGCCGCCTGGCGATAGCCCCCACCTCAATGAAGGTGGTGGCAGTGGTGGTTGGCCAGGGAGGTGGTCGGGTGGCCGGAAAATGGACTTGGAATAAGCTCCAGGTTCGATAAATCATGGCCTTTGGCTGGAGGAAGAAGACAATGACAGAGCCACACGATATTGCTTTAAGATTCGAGCAAATAATTATATAGCAATTCAATTTATTTCATTTTCTATCACAGTTATTGGGCTGTTTTGAATTTATTATTAAAAATACTTTGGGTACACTACAGTAAAAGTGGTCCACATGAAAGTTGTCGCCCTAAGAGTCAAGTTTATTTAAAAGTGGTTTGAACCAATTTGGAGTTCATGTCACACCACAACACTCATTTTGGTGAGATCTATACCTAGGCTTGATTAGAGATTGTTTTGAGTGCCCCCATCAATCCAGCCATCCAAATGACTTTAAATTTGGGTTGGGGGCCACTCTTACCTATACCTAAAACATATCAAAAAATGGCAATTTGTGGAAAACATTGTCCTAAAGTTTTTGTAGAAATTTAATAATCCATGTATGAATTATTTAAAGGATCTAATGACCTCCAAACCCTCCCAAATTTTGGTAAGTGGTTCTTTGGGTCAATATAGGGCTCTATATAAAATTTCATTCAATTTTGAGATGAATTGGTATGGAAATTGGTAAACCCTAGACAAGGCCAAAAAAGGCTAATTAGGGTAAAATGCCTCTTGTGGTATTGAGTGACCAAATCACCTCAACAGAGGTTGAAACTTGGGTCACTGATTTTTTATGACATTAAACACCCTCACATGGAATTTAGGGTGGATTAGGGTGGATTTGCCCTAGGACCCTAGTTCAAACCCTAAGGTTGAACTTTGGGGGTTTGTGAAGGACATGGGGTGATATGTCCTTGTATGGACTTGTTGTTTAGTCCATGTGATCTTAGGGTGGTGAAATGACCTAGGAAGGAATTTGGAAGTATTTGGAAACATGCACCCCACATTAATCACTTGGAAATTATTTAGATCTATACACCTTAAGGAATAAATAAGGTATCATATGACTTTGGTCCTTCATGAAATTTTGATATGAGTAATTTTATAGTGTTATTGACCCCTGAAATTTATTATAGAATGTTTAGAAAATAGTAGCTCATACTTGTAGGTATAATCTCCACCTTACCCTTTTTGATGATTTTGAAATAACCATGGTTAGGTTAACTTAGAATGATATGAAACTTTGGTAAGGTTAATTAAATATCAATTAGAGGCACTAGTAAATTATTTGGATCATTTGTGCATTTCCTATTAGTACTTCATGTGTTAAGTGAACAAGTGCACCATATTTTGATAAATATATAATAAATATTATATATTTCTAGAAAATTGTGTTACTTGGCCAGAGAATCTTTTAGGGCATAATAAAGCCTAGAAAATTATTACATGTCATTTTGGTGATTTTATAAGAATGTTCCTTCATAAGTGCACTTTAATTGAATTATTTGAAGTATTTTTATATATGACTCACTTACCTTGAAATTGTATGAAACTTAGTCAGTAGTGTTTTATGATCATTATAAGGCTCTGTAAATTTTTATATAATTTATGGACTATGATTTATGGTACTCCCTTCATTAACTCTAATTATTTGAATTACTTTGATCTAATTATTTAGAAATTATTACATTTATAAAAATCTGTGAAATTTGGTATTCACTAATATTTTGCTATCATATAGTGTTCAGAATTTTTGGGTGGCCATAACTTAAGGAGATCTAGTACTTCATGTTCAAAATTACCCATGGCCTAACTTTTGGGAAAATCTAATAAATGCTAAATTAATTAGGAAAATTACAAGTTTATGGATTTAAGCAAAATGTGTCATGATAGACCCCCAATAATTATCTTAGGGCATTTGGATGAAAATTTGGAGTACCTCCTATCATGTAGTTAATAGTTTACTGGTTTGGTAAGGAGAAAAAGTGAGCTTCATTTGTAACACCCATATCCGTCACATAGCATATAGCAGTAGGTCCGGCCGGGGCCCGACGTCATATACCACGGACAGACGGAAGGGTTACTAAATGAAACCATTCTTCCAATCACACGTCCTACACAGAGTACATACAAGAGGAAGCAATTAAATAAGTTGCAAAGAAAGAACCCAAGCCAAAAGCATGAATGTCCACTAAGATACCCAAATAGGAATGAACGTACAAAATACACAAGTACTGGTCATATGGCCTTACAAGAGTTTACTCAATTAAACTGTCTTATAAACATCGGCGCGCAGGCCGGTCACACATGAATAAAACAAGTAAACATTAGCATGGCCTTCAAGGGCCGACTCAGCAATCAGGGCTTCAGCCCGCTACTTGCCACTAGGCTCCGCAGCACCTGCAAGTACAAATCTACCGCACGGTGGCAAACAAAGCAACGGTCAGCTAGAGCTGACAAAATTATAACGACCCCAACCCTAGCTCGGGGCGACAGTGCTCCTTCCCTGCATTGCATTAGCATAGCCAAACATTATAGTGAAAGTACAAACATTTGCACAATACACCACAGGTGCAGGCCCGCACGGCCACACACCCCGTGCTCTTAGGGCACTTACTCGGTAAAGCCGGTCCGAACCCAGTCCGTTCCGCAATCCACCACCGCCCCCAGGACGGAATACCTCGTGAGCATTAAAGTCCTTTCAGCCGAAGCCTAGACTCGCTCTCCAAGCACCCTTTCACTGAACCACTAGGAGTGGGCAAGGTTCTACCCGCCCATTGCTCACCTCGCCGTAGCCATTTAGCCATTGGCACGGGTCAAGCTTCCCCCAGTCCCAACATATCGATCAAACAACCGTACATAACCCGGTTATGTACTCGGCTGGCTCCCAGGCCACCATTATGGCAGAACTTCCCTTCTGCCCAGATTTTCTGGTGCACCTTGGAGTTAATCCCTAAGGATCCCTGCTACAATCTATCACGTAGAAAACCCGAAAACATCCATCGGCACGGAATCTTCTCCGGCTATTCATGCATAATGAAACATCACCGATCCAGACCAACTTGTTCGGGTAGGCTTCACACACCATGCCTATGTCCATACTTCGATTCCGGACTCTACATGTGTAAGATCCATTTCCCCCTTCCCGAGGCTAACCCGAATCTTATGACCAGAACCGCCGCCTTGCGGTGGCACTAACACACGGGTTAGTCGACACCGCAAGTCGCCGATTCTGCCGGCTAGTACGATCATAACCTGTTCGGCCAATATGAGAGACAGAATCAAGGTATATAGTAAACAAAACTACACAAGTCCACAGCCACAGAGTACATATCATATAAAGAGATGATGAGTACATAAATATAGTCCACAATGAGTACAACAAAAGAGAGAAATAAGGGCTTATGCCCATTACATTATATCAATGAATCTCTCCTCACAAATCAAAGAGCGGAAGTCTAAACTATCACGGACATCTCGTCCCTCCTGAAGACGCGCTGTAGTAGTAGTCAGCATCTGCTCCTCAAGTCCTGCCTCCTCGACGCGCTAGTCCATCTCCTCGAGCTCCTAAAATAGTATGGTCACCGACCATTAATCAAAAAGACTAAGTCGTTTCCTCCACACCTCGCCCCGCAACTCCTAGGCACTGAGCGGGAGGACGAAGCGGAGGACAACAAGGGATAATAAGGTGGAAGCAGGTGACAAGAAGCTAACTACCTAATGTATATAGAAGTAAGTAAGAAAAGAAAGTAACCTTCACTTATGCGAGAACACATAAGCCAAGGGATCTTCTACAAGGCTCCCATCGTATAAGATGTCCCATACCATTTTATACGATGGGGTGTCGGTTGTCACAAGCAGTATATATATATATAAGGAAATAACCTTAATTTATAAAACTTGCCCACACAAGCTTATAGATTAAGGGGTCGTTTAGTAGGTCCTAATGTATAAGCGTCCCATACCACTTATACATTAGGTGTCATAGGTTATTATGAATGATTATGATATGCATCTATATGGTGGGTATGACATGAACAAGCAGTGCAACTCACACACCCGACTTTGTGTACACAAACCTTTAGTTCCCACTTTTCAAGAGCTAGCATCACTCTCAGGTACCACCGTTGTGGCTACGGCAGCAGCGGATCGGGCTTCTCCGCTTTCTAGGCGGGTATACACACTACCAGGCCTAGACCTCTCTTGTACGCCTTTGTACATGAAATAAGTGTACTCTAGAGTCTCCGCGTACCACTTTGCTGACCACCCGTCAGTCTTGTTGGGTCGGGTGCGCGTTATCGGGGATAGTCCTCCAGACCGCAGTATAAACAACCTACTGGCCCCTCTAACCCTCGCACCCACCTGGTCCACCGTACTGCCGTCGGTGTGACGACTGGCTAGTACCGCATGTCCCGCCACTAATTTATGCACATGCAAGTATTACATCTCGAGCCTCCAGCTCTTAGGACCAACCTGTCCAAATATAAATCTCTCGAGCCTCCAGCTCGCAGGACCAACCTGTCCTGATTCCTCCAACCCTGCCCGGGTGAGCAAGTAGTCAACAGACTCCAAGTCCTTCCAAACCGGCACGGGTGAGATATATCACATCAATTCCTTCCAATCCGGCACGGGTGAGCAAGTAGTCAACAGACTCCAAGTCCTTCCAACCCGGCACCGGTGAGATATATTACGTTAATTCCTTCCAATCCGGTACGGGTGAGCAAGTAGTCAACAGACTTCAAGTCCCTCCAACCCAACACCGTGATAAGAGCAAGTACAGTTTTACCTAACCTATTAGGCTACTCTTGCCTACTGGTTGTTATTCTTAGTGACTTAGGGTTAATCCCAGGACTGCCCAAGGTATGCCCATTGAAGGGGTCTCGAAGGCACTAGGAACCAAGATGGGATGACAAGCCCAAAGTTCCCTTTTGCAAGGATAATTACTTTTAGTTGGTGTCTACCCAATATCCACAACCAACTCTCATTGTTACTTTAGGACTAATCTAATGAATTAAGGTATCATTATTAGAAGTGCGACGGTCTTCCGCCGGCCTCCGCTCAAGTGGTTACCCAAAGACTTGCACTTTTACTCTCGTCACTGAGACGAAACTAACCACCAGGGTTATATTTCCAATCATATTCCCTAGCTCAATTGTCGATCTATCCCCTGGTGGGCCTTATGGTACAATCTACTTTTACTATGCGCAGCCCATGACCTAATACCACCCCGAAATCGAACTTCTAAATCCTTGGACCAACAGACTCCAAATATTTATCCTAGGGTGGTATGGACTAATGAAATGAATGTATTGATTTTCACAATTTTTCTAGGTCATTAAGGCCTTTAATTAAATCCTTTAAATTATTCCCTAAGTCATTTTACACATGAAGTGGTATCAATTAAAATCTACTGACCTAAGGGAATTTTCCTGAGTTGCATATGAGTAAAATATTACTGTCTACAAGATCTCATAATTTTCCTTTTTATATTTCTATTTATCCCATAATTAATACAGATTCTACATATTTATCATTTTCCAAATGAAGTATAAGAAATATATCCACCAAAATTCCAGGAAAATTACTGAGAATATATATCACTACTTTATGACTAATGGCAGAGTTTCATTAAATTCTACAGTGTAGTGGCCTATCAAAATCAATTCTTAATTAATTACCAAAATGCCATTATGCTAACTCCATAATTAACAGTGCATCCAAAAATTCTGAAATAATCCTACAAGGCTAATATCACAATTATACAACTCTGAGAAATAATTGCACAATTTTACAACATGTAATTCCAATAATTCATGAATAAATACAAAAAGGGTAAAAGAGTAAATTCAGTGTATTTTGCTCCAATAATTCTCAAACAGAGTTATAAAAATTTTCCTAAGCCAATTAACACCTCATTTTTGACTTGACAGATCTTAGGGGGTTTTCCTTGGTAAAAGTCTATTTTTCCAATTTCTTTTCCAAAAAGAGCTATATTTTGATAATTCCAAATAATGGGATTTTTGATCCCAAAAATCCCATAATTAATTCTAGGGGTGAGTTTTACCCTAATTAATCACTGTAATAAATTCCATGATTTTTTCATGCCTCAACTAGGCTGAATACACAATATATCATTTCTGGCTAAATGCACCCCAAGGCCATAAGTAGCCAACACATGCAAGTTGGTTAACCCAACATGCAGTGGTTCAAATGGGCTGAAATTTTTATCAGACCCTAACCATGTCCCAGAGAATCTGCCACCAAAATTTGGGACTATTTGGGTGCCTATAACTCCAAATATTTCATTAATTCATATTTTGATATTATTGTAAAAACTATAGAAAAAGGTATCCCAAAAATTCCTAATTTTTGTCATGGGCTAGATATGCCCTAGACATGCACATGCCCAAAATTTCAGGCCATGTGGATCACTGGTTTAGCATGGGCACTCAAATTAAGATCTGCCCTAGCCTAGGACCAGTCCTAGAAAAAATGCCCTACAGGCCAGACCACTGGACCAAAACCTAAGTTTAGGGTGGCATTTTAAAGTTAACACATTCATATACATTTTTCAATCAGGATTCAATTTATGTTGAGGTCTATATGTGTCCTAAAAATCACATGCAAGCTGACAGTATATTTGTGACAGAATGAACCACTATTCATTAATTAAATACACTATATCATTTAAATAACTATAGCATGAATCTTAATGCACGAATGGACGGGATCCTATCATCTTCTCCAATGAATCAACGGCCCTGATTGCAGATTCCTGGGCCACCTTGCGGGGTGTTTTCCGGCCGACTGAGGCGGCACCATGGCCGGCCAACAGTGCCACCACCTTCACGGTGGTGGTGGCCGGCTTTTGTCGACGACTAGACGGCGGAAGGCGGCGGCGCCGGCGATCCCGAGAAGTGAGAAAAAGCTTGAAAAATCAGGATTTTCTCCCATGGCATCGGGCTCAATTGAGCCCGGTTGCTTAACCTAAAGTTCTAGGAAGCTAGTACGGCTTGAAGTGAGGCGAAACGAACCTTGATCCGAGCCCGGCGGCGGTGGTGGCAGTGGTTGGCCATGGCCGAGCTACTCTGATGTTCTCCTGCCCGAATTCTCATTTCTCCACCGTTTTATCTGCTCCAGCACACGTTCTCCACTCCTCTCGACATTCTGAAGCTGATGGTGGGCTTGGATTTGGCCTGGAGTGGCTGTATAAGGAGTTATGGCCGAGGTGAGTTCGGGTTGGCACTTTGGTTGCTTCACCATGGCTTCCAAGTGGCTACCATGCCTCAATTCCCTCTGAAATGAAGTGGGGTGGTCGGCCAGCAACTCTTGGGCTGAAGAAGTGAAGGCCACATGGCCTCCTTCCATCACCTCCCCCTTTCTCTCTCCTCTTTTAGGTGTTTTCTCCAAAATGCCCCCTTGCATGTACTCTCTCTCCTCATTTTGGGGGTTAGGGGCTGCCCTTGTCCACTTGGCTGGTCATGGGTCAAGTTTGGTGGGCTTGGCCCATGGGAAATGACTTGGGCTCACATTTTCACTCATTAGGGTAAAATGTTGACTTGTTGACTTTTTGAGTTGACTTGGTCAACATGATGAGTGGGCTGACCCCACTTGTTGGTCATGAGCCCAATGGCACCACCCAACTTGGGTTGGGTCAAGGGGGTGCCCTACTTAGGCTAATTGGGCTTATGAATGTGGGTTTGACCACTTTAGGCTCAAAGTTGACTTGGGTCAACTAGGGTCAAAATGTTGACCTAGTGGCATGCCCTAGGTCCACTTAGATTGTTTTTAGGGTTAAGGCCATGTGGTGGGGTCATGGTGTGGCTAGGGTTCCTATTTAGGCTAGTTTGACCTAGTTTGACTTTGGTCCTAAGGTGGGCCCCACTTGGCTACACCCCACCACCTAGGGTCAAACCTAGCTAATTACCCTAACACCCACCCCATGCCTAACCCAAATCTAAGTTAGGGGTGTAGAAGTAACATTGGGATGTTACAACATGCAAAACAACGGGGACTATTCATGTCTACCCGAAGGAATACCTCGCATTCACCGCATACTCGCGAGAGCGGGCTTCCTATGCAAAAAGGAAAGAGGACTTAACATGTACAAGAAGAGAATCATTACCCTAGCATTTCTCTTCGGCGCCATGACGATCTAGTCGGACTGAAAGCACCGTATCGGCCTCGCCTTTGCAGACCTGGACTCAGATCGAGAATCGGAGCTCCGAAGCTCCACTGGTGGCCGGAATTGACCTTCTTCTTGCTCCTAGCTCTCCCCTCTCTATAAGCTTTTAGAAAGAGAAAGATGATGGGAAATGAGGGTTTGAAAACCCCAATTCCGGCCTTAAACCTAGCCAGGACAGCCCTCAGCCCTTGGATCCCTTTTGAAAGAAACGAACGGTCATGATTCGCCCTAAAAATAACATTTCTGGGCCGAACATAGCTTGCGACACGCGCATGTCCAAGGTCGTGTTCCACACTCGCCATAAACCAGGAAATCCAGAACAAGACACGACCTAGGACACGGCTTGTGACACGCCTGTGTCACCCATGAACATGCCTGTATCATGGGCTGTGTGCCTCAATCGGCGCTGAAACTGTCACGACCCGACCAGGACACGGGCTTAGACACGCCCGTGTCAACCTGGACACGCCCGTGTCATACAGTACACGCCCGTGTTGCGGGGCGTGTTCCTAAATCGACACATAACCAAAACTTCCAGAAGAGTACACGGCCATGTGACACGCCCGTGACACATGTCGTGTGCCAGATATGCCCCTGGGACACGCCTGTGTCCCAGGCCGTGTAACTCTTTCCACATAGCCCGGCAAACAGCCCGAGCAGGATATGCCCCTGGGACACGCCCGTGTCCCAGGCAGTATTACCCTTACTAGGGCCCAAACTTGGCTCAAACGCCGCTCGTTCCTCTTTTGAGTTTTGAGGCGTTACAATTCTCTCCCTCTTAAAAGAATTTCGTCCACGAAATTATCGAAAGAAAAAGATACACAAAAACAAAAACGGTACCTGAGTGGAATAACTCATGGTACTCCTCAAGCATGGTCTGCTCTCTCTCCCACGAAAGCTCTTCACGACCGCAGTTTCCCCATCGGACATTGACCATCCTGATGTCCTTGTTACGTAATCGCTTGACTTCCATGTCCTCAATGCGTACGGGCTTGACCTTCGTCGTCAACCCAACATCAACTGGTACTTGATAGACCACGATCACTTGCAAAGGCTCTTGCACCGCCTTCCTCAACACAGAAATATGGAATACGTCGTATAGACCGCTCAATTCCATCGATAGCTTAAGCCGATAAGCTGCTTCACCAATCCGCTCCAGGATTTCAAATGGTCCAAGGTACCTTGGGCTAAGCTTCTTCAAGTGTCGTACCAGTGAGACACCCTTGAACGGCTTAATATTTAAATACACCCAGTCGCCAACAGCAAACTCAACGTTCCGATGCTTGGCATTATAGTATTTAGCCTGCCTGTCTTGAGCGATCAACAACCGTTCCCGAATGGTTCGTACCAATGACGTGGCGCATTCCACCTCTTGCTTTTTGTACAACCTCGACTCGCCCGTTTTTAACCATGACAATGGCGTGCGACATTTTATACCATATAGGGCCTCGAAAGGAGCCATTTTAATGCTCGCTTGGTAGTTGTTGTTGTACGCAAATTCCACTAAGTATAGGTGATCTTTCCACTGCTTCCTGAAATCCAAGACACACATGCGAAGCATGTCCTCCATCGTCCGGTTAACTCTCTCGGTCTGACCATCCGTCTACAGATGAAAGGCCGTGCTGAAACTCAGCTTGGTTCCCAACATTTGCTGCACAAGCCTCTAGTCATTGGACGTGAACCGTCCATCTCAGTCGCTCACGATGCTGCGAGGCACACCGTGTAGTCGAACAATGTTATCAACATACAGTTTCGCCAGTTTCTCCACAGAATCATCCTTCCTATTCGGAATGAAGTATGACACCTTCGTCAAACGATCTACGATCACCCAGATGGCATCGTTTCCCTTCTGCGATCTTGGCAAACCATGCACAAAATCCATAGAAATATCGTCGAACTTCCACTCTGAGATAGACAAAGACTTCAAGAAACCTCCGGGCTTCTGGCACTCCGCCTTCACCAAGGCGCACGTTTGACACTTCGCCATGTAAAGTGTCACGTCCTTCTTTAGTACTAGCCACCAGAATAACTTCTTCATATCCTGATACATTTTCGTGCTCCCTGAGTGAATCGAGTACTTGGTATGATATGCCTCGTACATCAATTCCTCCCGCAGTTTACCCACATTAGGGACGCACAAATGACTGTGCTTCTATAACAGTCCATCAATAATATTAAACTAGGAATTTGACCCACCCAGAGCCTCATCCAAGATTTGCCTCATGTTGTTATCCAGCTTCAGAGCCTGCCGAACCCGATAAGCCAGTTCATACTGCACCTCTGTCCAGTTCAGGTGTGCTTCGACACTATACTGCTTGTCCACACAAGAGATCTCCAATGCCTCCAGCTCTTGAATCAACCGCTAGTCATGAACCGACAACCAGTTGGCCCATGCAGGGCCTGCGACTCAATGCATCTGTAACTACATTACCTTTCCCAGGCACATAGTGAATCTTGAATGTGTAGTCCCCAGGAACTCCATCCATCTCCGCTGCCGCATGTTTAGATCTTTTTGAATCAACAAGTATTTCAGGATCTTGTGGTCGGTATAGATATCGACCTTCACACCGTATAGGTAGTGCCTCCACAGCTTCAGGGCAAATATCAAGACCGCTAACTCCAAGTCATTGACCGGATAATTCCTCTCGTGTACCTTCAACTAATGCGAGCCATAATCTATCACACTTCCATGTTGCAGTAGAACGCAACCCAAACCACTGCCTGAAGCATCGCTATAGATCTCAAAACCTTCGGTCCCACTCGGCGAACATAGAACAGGCGCCGTGGTCAACCGTCTCTTCAGCTCCTCGAAAGCTTTCTTGCACTCTGGCGACCACACAAACTTTTGATCTTTCCTCGTCAAAGTCGTGAGGGGTAACGCTATCCGCGAGAAGTTCTCTACGAAGCGCTTGTAGTAGCCGGCCAGCCTCAGAAAACTCCGGACTTCCGCTACTGAACACAACACAGACCACTCCCATATCGCAACTATCTTCGCTTGATCCACCGCAATCCCTTCTCCACTGACTATATGACCAAGGAACGCTATCGAGGACAACCAAAACTCGCATTTTGAGAACTTGGTGTATAGTTGGTTCCTCCTCTGCATCTCCATCACCAAATGCATATGCTTGAAGTGATCCTCTTCGCACTGTGAGTACACCAATATGTCATCGATAAAGACTATTATAAAGTGGTCCATGTACTCTCTGAATGTTTTGTTTATCAGATCCATAAACACAGATGGCGCATTCGTCAGCCCAAACGACATGACGGTAAACTCGTAATGCCCATACCTTGTGCTGAAATCTGTCTTATGGATATCACTTTTTATTATCCTCAATTGATAATACCGAGACTTAAGGTTCAACTTCGAATATACCGATGACCCAACTAACTGATCGAACAGATCGTCAATTCTTGGTATCGGATACTTGTTCTTTTCCGTTAACTTATTTAGCTCTCTATAGTCGATACAGAGCCGCAAACTTCCGTCCTTCTTCTTAACAAAAAGGACCGGTGCGCTCTAAGACGATGAACTTGGACACACATAACCCTGTTCCAAAAGCTCTTCCAGTTGAACCTTCAGTTCTGCCATCTCCTTAGGAACTAACCGATATGGAGAGCGTGAAACAAGTTTGGCGTCTGGCACTAGCTCAATTGTGAAGTCAATCTCTCGCTGCGGTGGGGCTCTAGGGAGATCGCTAGGGAGCACGTCAGGATACTCAGATACAACCGAGATACTGTCCAAAGTAGGCTTAGGCTTCGAAGCCTCAACTAGTTTGAAGAACAGCTCTGCACCAGCACGAATTGCCTTGACCACCTGAAGAGCAGACATCAACGTATTGCTCGACCCTTTCAAGCCTACAAAAGTCATCTCACGACCAATTCCCAACTTGACCTCTTTGCGATTGCAATCGATGTATGCTTGCTGCTCCGAGAGCCAGTCCATACCAAATATTATGTCGAACTAAACCAGCGGTAATAACGATGCTTACAAGTCAAACTCCTGACTCCTAATCCGTATCTTAACGCCACAGACTCTATCTGCGTGCATTGAACACTCATTCAGCAACAACACATCCAATTTGTCCTTCGTCATCGAAGAAGGTACTCCGATGCGCGTTATGAATCCTTTGGACAAAAAGGAGTGTGAAGCTCCCGTATCGAAGAGTGCTCTCGCTAGATTATCAAAAATCAAAACAAAGCCTATACAAGCAATAATAAGCTAACATGTGCAAGATAACAGTATTTAAAGCTAAGCTGATATAAATTTAAACCGTACATATCACCACGTCAGCTTGCTTTACGGCCTCCTGCTGGCCAAGATTATAGACTCTCAGTTGATTTGGGGCATAGTGTGATGCGGTGGAATCCACCACCTTGCCCTTCTCTGCGTAGGTTGCTCCCGGCTTCCTCTTGGACTTTGGGCGTCTGCTCACGCAATCACCGAGAAAATGCCCTGGCTTTCCATAATTGTAGCATGCTCCCAGGGTTTGGCTTGTAGTTGCCCCCGAAGCACCAGCAGAAGGAGCTGGACCCGAAGTCCTAGCCTTCTTATTGAACTTACGATAACCAAACTTTGAGGTAGTCGGCACCTTGAACTCTACCCTCTTTGCACCAGAGTCCTTCTTAGCCTGCACATTCCTCATATCATTTTCCAACGCCCGGGTCGTATTAACCAAGGTTAGAAAACCATGTGTCATAGGCCCCGAGAGCAGTAGCCTTAGGTCATCCCGCAGACCTTCATAGAATCGGTTTGTCTTTCGCTCCTCATCAGCGAATGTAGCGCTTGCATACCGACCCAAACGTGTAAATTCGTGGAGGTACTCGTCCATGCTACTCTCTCCTTGCACCAACTTCTGGAATTCGTTCTCCAACGCAATCCTCTGAGCTGAGGGGAGGTATCTTGCCAAGAACAGTCTCTAAAATTCTTCCATCGAGACGTCTATGAGTTGTCTTCCCTTCAAGTGGTGTAACTCCAAACCTTCCCACCACAGCCTTGCATCGCCATCCAATAAGAAAGTGGATATAGTGGTCTTCTGCCACTCCTCCATTTCTGTAGCTATCAGGACTCTCTTTACTCGAGAGAGCCAGTCCTCCGTTTGGGATGGAGTTCCCGTCCCCGAGAACACCGGAGTATTGAAGCCCATAATATGCTTGAGCTATTTTTTAGTTTCTCTCCTAGGCATCTTTAGCTCCACCACAACCTGCTCCACCCTTCTCGGTTCTATCGCTTGAAGCGGTACTTGCTCCACAACAGGGGTAGGCTGTTGTATTTACCTTGCAGGTTGTGCATTAATCATAGCGAACACTGCTTCAGCCATCAATCTTATGGTTTCAACCGAAGGAGGTGTTGCAGGCACATCATTTGGTGCGTTACTAGCCTTAGAATGTGGGTTTTCTGAAGGCCTTGCACCACTTCTAGTCACCTATAGACGTAAAAAACACTGTTAAGTGACCAAATAATATTGCAAAAAGCAATTATAGGAACACGCAGGTTCCTCAAACATGTGTATTTTTATTCCTAAGTGGGCATTCATGGGTTCTTTTCATGTTATAATGATGACGCACACACATATGCTCACCATCCCTTAAAATAATTCACCCACGAATTCCAATAAGCATGACCGAAACCGGTAGTCTGATACCAAATTGTAACACCCCTATCCATCACATAGCATATAGAAGTAGGTCCGGTCGGGGCCCGACATCATATACCACGGACAGACGGAAGGGTTACTAAATGAATCCATTCTTCCAATCACACGTACTACATAGAGTACATTTTAGCAGAAGCAATTTAATAAGTTGCAAAGAAAGAACCCAAGCCAAAAGCATGAATGTCCACTAAGATACCCAAATAGGAATGAACGTACAAAATACACAAGTACTGGCCTTATGGCCTTACAAGAGTTTACTCAATTAAACTATGTCTTACAAACATCGGCAAGCAGGCCAGTCACACATGAATAAAACAAGTAAACATTCGCATGGCCTTCGAGGGCCGGCTCAGCAATCAGGGCTTCAGCCCTCTACTTGCCACTAGGCTTCGCAACACCTGCAAGCAACAATCCACCGCACGGTGGCAAACAAAGCAACGGCCATCTAGAGCTGACCAAATTATAACGACCCCGCCCCTAGCTCGGGGCGGCGGTGCTCCTTCCCTGTATTGCATTAACATAGCCAAACATTATAGTGAAAGTACAAACATTTGCATAATATACCACAGGTGCAGGCCCGCACGGCCACGCACCCCATGCTCTCAGGGCACTTACTCGGTGAAGCCAATCCGAACCTGGTCTGTTCCGCGATCCACCACCGTCCCCAGGATGACAAACCTCATGAGTATTAAAGTCCTTTCAGCAGAAGCCTAGACTCGCTCTCCAAGACAACTTTCACTAAACCACTTGGAGTGGGTAAGGTTCCACCCACCCGTTGCTCACCTCGCCACGACCATTTAGCCATTGGTGTGGGTCAAGCTTCCCCTAGTCCCAACATATCGATCAAACAACCGTACATAACTCAGTTATGTACTCGGCTGGCTCCCAAGCCACCGTTATGGCAAAACTTCGCTTCTGCCCAGATTTTCGAGTGCACCTTGGAGTTAATCCCTAAGGATCCCTACTGCAATCTATCATGCAGAAAACCCGAAAACATCCATCGGCACGGAGTCTTCTCCGACTATTCATGCATAATGAAACATCACTGATCCAGACTAACTTGTCTGGGTAGGCTTCACACACCATGCATATGTCCGTACTTCGATTCCGGACTCTACATGCAAAATAACGGGGATTATTCATGTCTACCCGAAGGAATACCTCACATTCACCGCATACTCGCGAGAGCGGGCTTCCTATGAAAAAATGAAAGAGGACTTCACATGTCCAAGAAGAGAATCGTTATCCTAGCATTTCTCTTCGGCGCCATGACGATCTAGTCGGATGGAAAGCACCGTATTGGCCTCGCCTTCGCAGATCTGGACTCGGATCGAGAATTGGAGCTTCGAAGCTCCACCGGCGACTGGAGTTGACCTCCTTCTTCCTCCTAGCTCTCCCCTCTCTCTAAGCTTTTAGAAAGAGAAAGATGATGGGAAATGAGGCTTTGAAAGCCCCAATCCCGGCCTTAAACCCAGTCAAGAAAACCCTCATCCCTTGGATCCCTTTTGAAAGAAACGAACGGCCACGATTCGCCTAAAAAAATTTTGTGGGCCGAACACGGCTTGCGACACTCCCGTGTCCAAGGCCGTGTTCCACACTTGCAATAAACCAGGAAATCCAGAACAGTACGCGTGTCATAACCTGCATTTTCTCCAAATTTAAGAAGCATCAGAATATGAAAAAACACGCATCGTAATGCAACGTCGAGCAGGGGATAACTGTCGACGCTCAGGCGAACACCATTTAACTAGACTGTGAAAATTCATAAGTTTAATGATTAGAAAATAAGTTACCTTTTAAAGGCCGTATCCCTCTACTCAGTGGATCATCTAGCCCACAGTTTAAAAACTATACTTATACGCTGTAGAAAATACTTTATTCAGGTTTGACATCCTAAAAGAGTGCATAAGTGCCCCTATAGGACAACTTATACTATGCAGGACCCTACATTAATTTATATTATATATAGGAAAACGATCTTTTTACGTTATTTGGAAAATACTGTTGAGTTTTATAAAATATGTTGATCATGAGATATACTTATAATAGTGTTTTTAGGTTTAAAAGTAACTAGCAACCTAGCATAAATCATCCCAAGAGCAAGTAGACTATCTCCAGAAAAGGTAGCAGCAAAAAGATAACATATCTAGTATCAAGGTAAAACTACCAGTGGGCACCAACAAACTGACACGAACCCACTGATAAGTATGTATGACTGTAAGAAAGAAGCACAAAACTACCTCACAAGACCAGGAAACTGATCTCCACAGAACGAGAGACCACCAGCAATAACACAGCACAACGAGCCGCCTAATCGGCTACTAACCAGAACCTGAGGCATTCAAAGAAGAAAAGAATACCTCAGCAAGCAAAACAAATAAGCTGAACGGAAATGTTAATCTAAATGATAAGCAAGAAGAGTAAGTAAACCGTAACAAGCACCACTGTCCAAGGCAAGACAAAAAGGAAAAGCACTATATGTGAGGAAACAGCAACAACCCTGCCAAAAATCCTGCAGAGTTTACAAGGCTACCATGAGCCCAAAACGTTGCACTCTACAAAGGAAGAGACGTCTAACACCCTAAGTTGTGAGAGATGGCAGTAGCAAAAACAACGCGGATCCAGGTTGGAGGCAAACTCAGTCCCCCAACCACCATTTCCAAGAAACAAAGCTGAAGGGTATACATGTGAAAGCACTAGGGACCTCCCACCAACTTGCCCAGCCCGTACCTGGAACAAGATAAAAGTGTGGCCACGGCTAAGTCACACAACTTCACCCCTATTAAGAGCTTCAAACCACCACTACTAACCATAACCCACGATTCGGCCTTTGGAAAAACATAGCCGACAAGGAAGCTCAAAACCAAAGGAAATTCACTCGGGAGAGAAAATCAAAGTAAGGGAAAAACGTTGAGATGACTCAACACGGCATGGCATTGAGTGAGACCCACTCACTCAACGCCTAAACAAATGGTGGTGTTGAGTGAGTTAACCTCACTCAATGCCAAAATAGCTATGGCATTGAGTGAGGTTCACTCACTCAACGCCTTCTGCAACACTGGTTGTAGTGTTGAGTGAGCTAACCTCACTCAACGCCAAAATAGTTATGGCGTTGAGTGAGGTTCACTCACTCAACGCCTTAGCACACTGACTGTGGCGTTGATTGAGCTAACCTCACTCAACGCCAAAATAGCTACGGCGTTGAGTGAGGTTCACTCACTCAACGCCTTAGCACATAGCCGCAAAACTAACTGTGGCGTTGAGTGAGTCCACCTCTCTCAATGCCAAAATAGCTTTGGCGTTGAGTGAGGTCGACTCACTCAATACCAAAATACTTACCGCAAGAATTGGCAGCGACGTTGAGTGAGTTCGCCTCTCTCAACACCTAAACTGTCATGGCGTTGAGTGAGGCTCACTCACTTAACGCTATTCGACATAACCGCGCAGATTGACTACGGCGTTGAGTGAGTCCGCCTCACTCAACGCCAACCAACCTATCCGCTCGGATTTACTGCGACGTTGAGTGAGTTCGCCTCACTCAACGCCTAGACAGCCATGGCGTCGAGTGAGGCCGACTCACTCAACACCACCATACATAGAAGCAAAAGAACAGACCAACAAGGATATGGCTTTGAGTGTGTGCACCACACTCAATGCCACACCCGAACAGCCCAAGCGTTGAGTGTGTGCACCACACTCAACGCCGAGCCTAACAGACCAGGCGCTGAGTGTGTGCACCACACTCAACGCCGAGCACACATACACCCCAACCCGAGCCTAAGCAAGATAGGTTTGCAAAAGAATTAAACTACAGCTTTTCTCCTCTACCCGGCTACAACTACTGCACAGGAAAGAAATTAACCCAACCCTCAAGCCGTCACACATCCCGAGAACTAGGCTTCTCCATCAACAGTTGGGTTTTGTACCCGATTTCAAGCAAGAATAGGGTTTCTAACCTAGGGCTAACAAGGTAACAAGGAGATAGATAAAAAGAATTACACGGCAAGGGAAAGAATAACACTTGCCTCAAATTTCCGGCGAAGCTTGGTCGGCCTCCTTTACTCTCACATGGCACCAGCAACAGCAACACCTAAAGCATAAATCTGGGGCTTTAATGGCGGAAACGGACAACCCAAGAAATTCGAGACCCCTAGAAACACCACGAAAACTGGATTTTTTACCGTAGGAATGATGCTCTAGGCGAGAGCAATCCAAATCCGCTTTTGGAATCGAATTCCGTCAACAAATGCTCCCGGATTAGGCGTACGAAGGGGAGCAGTTCCGGCGGTTTTTCTGTTTTCCGCGAACAGGTGCTGCGGACGGGGGAAGAAGGTGAACAGGAGCGGTTACCTCTTAAGTCTAAACTATCCTATATATAGCACCCTTACTAATCTTAATTAGCTAATTAATTAATAATGAACAAAAGACAAAGCACAACCGCCAAGTACCCGCACCCTTTCAAAAAAAATAATATTTAATATAATATTTATTAAATAGTTTTATTTTTCATAAAATACCAAAACGATGCGAAAACCGAATATCCTCGGAATTCGGCGAAATTCGCACCGTAGCTAAATATCCCCGCTACGAACACAACGGCGAAGTCGAAATTAATTTTCGACAAACAAAACTCGAGTTATACCCACCCGAAGTCAAAACACAAGCATCCCCCGAGAGGCCACACCGGGTCACCCAAAACGACCCGGCTTGCTAGGGAGATCTTGCCAATAGACTACAAAATGGGTCACTCAGTTCTAAGGAGTTAAGACCACACTCCACAGATGACACAAGCCAATAAAATGCGTCGACGTAACTCCAAAAAAGAATTAAATAATCGCAGAAAAATCGGGGGCGTTACAGTCACTCCGCCTAAAAGAAAGTTTCGTCCCGAAACTTTACGCACAACGCCTCAACTATAGAAGGAAATGTAACAAGACAAACATTACAAGAATAAAACAAACACATCTAATCAGGGAAACAGTTGAGGGTGAGCCTCCCTCATAGCCGACTCTAACTCCCAAGTCGCGCTTTCCAAACCCTGATTCTTCCAAAGAACTTTGACCATCGGGATGGACTTCCTTCGCAGCACCCGATCTTGAGTATCCAAAATGCAGACCGACACTTCAATAATAGAGAGATTAGGCTCCAACTGGGGAACAACATCCAAGACTTTCCCACTACTGCGCACACACTTCCGTAATTGGCTTACATGAAATACATTATGAACACCTGGGAAGTTTGCTGGAAAATCCAACCTATAAGCTGACACGTCAATCCGTTCAATAATCTTAAACGGGCCCACATACCTCGGGTCAAATTTCCCGTTCTTACCATACCTCTTAACATAAACCATCGGGGAAACCTTAAGAAACACAAGGTCCCCTACAGAAAACTCAAAGTCAGACCTACGCCGATTGGCGTTCTTCTCGTACCTCTCCGGAGCTATACGAAGCTTTTTTCGAATGAACTTCACCGCGAATTCCATCTCCTCGAGCGCATCCGGACCCAACAAGGGTCTCTCACCTGCCTCAGCCCAAAACAGGGGGGTTCTGTAGCGCCTCCCATACAAAGCTTCAAACGGAGCCATTTGTAAACTTTCTTGATAACTGTTATTGTATGCAAACTCCATAAGTCGCAATCGCTCATCCCACGCTCCACCATGGTCTAGAATGTAGCATATTATCATATCATCAACTATCTGGTTCACCCGCTCCGTCTGCCCATTGGTCTGTGGGTGGTAAGCAGTAGAATACCTCAGATCTGTACCCAAACCCTCCTGAAGACTCTGCCAAAAGCGAGAAGTAAACCGGGAGTCTCGATCATAAATGATGCTAACAGGCACACCGTGCAATCTGATGACCTCATTCAAGTACACCTGTGCTATCTTCTTCATTGGATAATTAATCTTATACGGCACGAAGTGAGCACACTTCGTCATTCTATCCACTATAACCCAAATAGAATCAAATCCCCTTGGAGATCTCGGTAAGCCCGTAATGAAGTCCATAGAAATACTTTCCCACTTCGGAGTCGGGATCTCTAACGGAGTCAACTTGCCACTAGGCCTTCCGTGATCGGCCTTCACACGCTTGCAAGTGTGACACTCAGCAACAAATTGGGCTATATCACTCTTCATCCCATACCACCAGGCAATTTGCTTCAAATCACGATACATCTTAGTAGATCCTGGATGGTAGGCAACACTGGATCCATGAGCCTCTCTACAAATCATACTCCTGATGTCTCCAATAGCGGGGATGCAAAATCTGCCGCGGTACTTCAAAGTACCCACATCATCGATAGAAAAATCTGGCAACTCCCCCCTCTCAGTCCTGAGGTATAAGTGCAGAAGGTCCGGATCATCCTTCTGGTGCAACCTAGTAAGAGAAATCAAAGATGGCTCTGTCACTGCCAAACTGCTCTGCATGTCACAGCATCCCACTGAGATATCCATAAGGAGGAACTCTTCCACTAAATGATCGGCAGAGAGATTAAAGATCTTCCCCGTCTTCCGGCTCAGGGCGTCGGCCACCACATTGGCCTTGCCTGGATGATACTGGATCTCCACATCATAATCGGCCACATACTCTAGCCACCGTTGTTGGCGCAGATTCAACTCCTTCTGCGTGAACACGTACTTCAGGCTCTTATGATCAGTGAAGATCTTGCACTGAGCCCCATAAAGTATATGCCTACACAGCTTCAACGCATAAATCACTGCTACAAACTCAAGGTCATGCGTAGGGTAATTCCTCTCATGAGTCTTCAATTGTCTTGACCCATACGCAATCACTTTTCCAGCCTGCATCAACACGCAACCCAGACCAACATGCGAAGCGTCCATGTACACATCATACTCCACACCCTCAGTAGGTAGGGTCAGAACGGGAGCAGTGCACAATCTATTCTTTAGCTCCAGGAAGGCTTCTTCGCACTTCTCGCTCCAAACAAAGGCCGCGTTCTTCTGAGTCAACCTGGTCAAAGGTGCAGCCAGGGTAGAAAAACCCTCCACGAACCTCCTGTAGTAGCCGGCAAACCCTAGGAAGCTCCTGATCTCTTTGTGCGTGCCCGGCCTGCTCCAATCCATCACTGATGCGATCTTTTCCGAGTCGACCGAGATCCCATCCTTGTTCACCACATGGCCCAAAAACGAGACCTGAGGCAACCAAAATTCGCACTTGCTCAGCTTGGCGAATAACTTGTGATTCCTCAACTCCGATAGAACCAAGCGCAGATGTTGCTCATGCTCCTCAGCGCTGCGGGAATAGACCAACACATCATCAATAAAAACCACAATGAACTTGTCTAGAAAATCCTTGAATACCCGGTTCATCATATCCATGAAGGCTGATGGTGCGTTGGTAAATCCAAACGACATCACCAAGAACTCAAAATGTCCATGCCTCGATCGAAACGTAGTCCGTGGAACATCTGCCTCACGGATCCTGAGCTGATGATAGCAAGAACGAAGATCGATCTTGGAGAACACCGTGTGTCACAACCCGCATTTTCTCCGGCAGAGCAAGTATCAGAGTATGAGAAAACACGCGTCGTGATGCCACGTCAAGCAGGGGATAACTGCCGATGCTCAGGCGACGGAAACTATTACTATAAAAATATTCATAAGTTTAATGATTGAAAAGCTGCTTATATATATAGGCCATATCCCTCGGCTCAGTGGTTCATTAGCCCACTAGAAGGAAACATAATTTGCGCTGTGGAAAACACCTTGATTCAATTAGTTTAACATTCTACATGAGTGCAAGCGTCCAGGAAGGACATCCCATGGTATGCAAGACTCTAGATTTAGTATAAGTATGGAAATACCTTTTTACGCAGTTGTAAAGTATTTCTTTTAAGTTAAAGACATGAGGTGTATGGCATGCTATTAGTAGGGTTTAATACTCAAATAACTAACATGCATCCTAGCATAAAACATTCCCCAGAGACAAGTAACCGCTCCCAATTGGATAACCGGACAACATAGAAGAGTATACAGTAGACTGAGAAAAACAACCACCGAAGGGCGCCAACAAACTGACACGAACCCCTCGGTGTACACAAAAGTCAGAGTCAACAAGCAACTACAATCTCACCTAAAGTGAGAGGATCACTCCTGCAAAATGGTCGACCAAAACGCAGCTCCAAACTAGCTGCTCAAATGGCCGCAACCTGGACCTGAGGCATTCAAAGACAGAATACCTCAGCACAAGAAAAACAATGCAAGTGGCAACAAGAGATAAAAGCTCAAAGTTAAATAAAAGATCTACAAACAGGGAGGAATCAACCCTCTGCAAGCAAACTGTCAAACTCTGCAACAGGTCAGTAATGAACAAGACTATAATAAGCAAAACATCAATAAGAGCGGAAGAAAATGCACCAGGTGCTACAGGGATACAACCCGCTTCGGCTCAAACCTACTGGAGCAAAGCAAGAAAAGGCAAGCCAGCCAACATCCATAGCCAGGATGGGAGCAGTAATCCAAGAATCAAGATATGACAATCATTACACTTAGTGATCCTTGTCTCGGAGGAGTGGGTAACTTCAAAGGCATTAAATTGCTTGTAACGACCTGGAAAGCTAAGTGGCACAGCGTCGCCCGGACCACTAGGAACCCATGGAGGACCCACGGCGCTCCGGTGGTATAGCCGGAATCTACAAGACTTGTCACGGAAATCAACACCCACTGAACACCTCACAAAGACCTCGGTATCACTGCATGCTAGCAAGGCGATACAAACCGACTGTTCCATCCACATAAACTTCTTACGGCGTCACCTGGACACATGATGACTAGTTCTAGTCATCCTTTTTGGTGGTAATTTAATAGTCAAAATTCCCGAGTTTTATATTATTTTTGTTATTTGTGTGCTTGTTATGATTATTATAAGAACATATAGTTTTATTATATGTATTGTTGTTATTTTGTGTTATTAGTGTTATATGTTATAATATAGTTTATATGTAATGTTATTTTATAATGTTTAATATTATGTGTTTAGTTTATATGTTTATGTTCAATATTATAGTTTATATGTTTATATTATTGTCATGTTATTTTGTGTTTAGTTTTATTTTCTTATATAACTAATTATTGTATTAGTTATTAGTTTTATGTTAGTCTTAATTAAATAGGATATCATGATTATGAGCTAATGTTTATTTTATTTTGTAGGTTTATTGTCCAATTGATGAAGCCCACAAGGCATGGACAGCCCTTGGAGCAGCCCTTGTTCAAGCTTGGCCCTACCCGAGCCCCTCCCTCAAGTGCAGCCCAAATCATCAAGCATGCAGCCCTCTTCCACTTTGGTGCAGCCCGGCCCCTACATGTAGCAGCACAAGCAGCCCATTGAAGCCACTCTTTCATGCTACCCGAGCCCACCAAAGGAGCAGCCCACCATGCAAGTGGCCGGCCCTCTCCACACTCCAAGCAGCCCTTACTCTCTTACCCGACCCCCCCCCCCTTCCTCTCTCTCTTTTAATGTGGCCGGCCACTTCAATTAGCCTCATCCCTCCTCTCTCTCCTATATATTAATTGCATGCATGAACTTTCCCAAATCACATGGCCGGCCACCCTCCATTTTCATCCCCCCTTGGTTGTTTTATTTTTTATATTTTTCATTCCCATTAATACAATACATGCATGAAGCCATTCTCTCTCTCCCTCATTTAATGAAGTGCATGAATCATCCCTCCAACAAGTGGCCGGCCACCCCTTGAAATTCCTCTTCTAGATGCTTCCCTCCATGCCTATAAAAGGAACCCACATCCCATGCTTTGGAAGAGTTGATTTTTGGCTTGAAGCAAGAGAGTGCTTTGTGAGAGAGTTTCTATTATTGTAATTCTCATTTCTTAGTCTTTTCTTCTAGTTGTAATTTTTAATTGTTGTCTTAAAATTTCGTTCAAGTTTGTTTTGTTTTAGCATTGTACACCTTCCTTTTTAATAATAATGCAATTGTTCTTCTCTTTTCATTTTGTTATTTCTCTTTCAATTATGCATAACTAATTCCTTATAGCATTGGATCGTGAGGATCCATGAAGTGAGATGAGAGATTATTATCTTTCTTAGTTTTATTTTTGTCATTTCATGCTCGATCCTTCTTTGATTTATTTGTGTCGACTCCGTATTTCCGGTATACGGTAGTAGGCCTTGTTCTCATTTCATAGTAGTCGAGAGACTCATGATTTGAAAGATCACTCAAAGAAGGAAGGAGTTGAACGCAATCCTAGAGATAGGACGACGTAAATCCTCCGGATTGGAGTCAAATCCAATAGTGCGGATCACCCCGATAATGCAACTTTAGGCTTCTTCGGTTTGTAAAGAGATTTCGATCGAAGAGTCTATAAGTTAGGAGACCTAATACTCTAGCGAGATTTTGTCTTATTTTCGGATCCGTCACGGTCGAGTATGGTTTGCAAAAATTAAAACTATCTTTTATCTCTCTCATCTAATTTCATGGTGAATCATTGATCGAATGCTAGTTTTTTTTTTATATAAGTTTTTCGTCCCGCAATTTGTCTTCGTTTTAATTTAAAAAAATTCTAAAAATCCGACTATTTTCCGGTAGGATAATATTTCAAGCGTGAGTAAGAGTACTTGACAGCCCCGAGTTTAAATACGACCTTGGTACTACAATTCGACAGGTACGCTTGCCTGTTCGGGTTTTGGCCCACCAAGTTTTTGGCGCCGTTGCCGGGGACTTTTTCTTCGTCAATATTTTGAAAACGCTTGCGCTATTAATTCTACAAAAATCAAAAAAAAATTATATTTTATTATATTTAAATATTAATAATCAACCCACTTCACTTTATTTCTACTCCACCTAAACTCTCTCGAAAAGGGTAAGGGGCTTTAAGCGCCACCATTTTACCTAGTACCGGGCGAACCCTTCACCGGGTAGTCCTCGGGAAGTTCGGGAGCCAAGCCGTTAAAAAAATCTTCTTTCCAAAAAAAAAATATACTAATAATATCTTCCTTTTCCTCTTTTTTCTTTTTTTCCCAAGCTTTTATTTTCATCTTCCCTCGTTCTCTTTGCTAGTGCATGACCCGAGCGAATCCGTCGCTACTTGTTGATTTGGACCCGGAAATCGAACGCTCCTTTCGGAGACAACTACGATTCGGGGCTTCCACTTCTCAAACAGCGGTTGAGGATTCCTTTGGGGATTGCAATTTTCATTCTGAAATGGGAGACCATAATCCAGGAGTGGCTCAGCAAAGGACTATGTCAGATTATGCTCGACCCAACTTGGAAGGGACAGAGACAAGTATTGTTCGACCTGCAATTGCGAACAATAACTTCGAGCTCAAGCCTAGCATCATTCAAATGGTGCAGCAATATGTACAGTTCGACGGATTACAAGATGAAGATCCGAACTTGCATATTGCTAATTTTCTCGAAATCTGTGACACCTTCAAGATCAATGGTGTCTCAGACGATGCGATTAGGCTAAGACTCTTCCCATTCTCCTTAAGAACTAAAGCCAAGCAGTGGTTGAGTTCTCTTCCAAGAGGATCAATCACTACTTGGAATATTTTAACTGAAAAATTTCTTTCTCGTTATTTCCCCCCTGCTAAAACCGCTAAGCTGCGTAATGATATTACTTCTTATTCTCAAATTGATTCTGAGACCCTCTATGACACTTGGGAGAGGTTCAAGGAACTTTTGAGAAGATGCCCACATCATGCTCTGCCTGTATGGTTGCAGGTTCAGACATTTTATAATGGGCTAAACCAAGAGACTAAGCAAATGATAGATGCCGCTTCCGCTGGTTCTTTAGACCGCAAAACTCCGGAAGCCGCTCTTGAGCTTATTGATGACATGGCGATGAACACTTATCAGTGGAATTCGTCCAGGTCTCGCCCATCTAAACCTGCAGGTATATTTGAAGTGGACTCGGTGACGCAACTGGCGATGCAAGTGGAAATGCTCAACAAGAAGATCTCGGAGATGACTGCTCCCTCCACCGCTAAGGTATATGAAAATGCTGCTGCTGCCGAGCAGGTGGATTATCTGGGGAACATACCCAGGCCTGCTCAAAATAATTCTGCCAATAATTTTTCTACTTTTTCGAATTTTTCTTCTCCTCCTGGTTTTAATGCTGCTACGAACTCTTATCATCCTGGATGGCGTAACCATCCTAATTTTTCTTGGAGTAATAATGCTAACGTAGTACGCCCACCGCACGATTTTACACCACCACCACCACTGCAACAAAATTTTCAAAAACCTTCCCCTTTGGAAGAGATCCTTGCTAAATATATAAGCTCAAACGATGCCACTATTCGAAATTTAACGGGAACCATAAAAAATTTAGAAAATCAAGTCGGCCAACTCGCCAAGGCCTTTTCTGAGAGACCACCTGGAACTCTTCCCTCGAACACCGAGCCTAACCCAAGGGAGCACGCAAATGCGATTTCCCTTCGAAGCGGTAAGGTTGTTAACGAGCCCACCCCAAGGGAAGAGCCAAGGGTTACCCCCACGGAAAATGGCAACATAGATCTTGAAAAAGAAACACCTATTTTTGAAAAAGAAAAGGATAGCTCCATTTTTTCTGAAAAAGTAAATGCTGATTTTCAAAATGATGCTCCGGTTATTATAAAGGAATTCCCGCCACCCCCGTATCCGGCTAGACTTAGGAAAGACAAACTAGATGATCAGTACCAACGCTTTCTTGAAATGTTCAAACAAATTCACATCAATCTACCATTTCATGAAGCAATTAGTCAAATGCCGAAATACGCCAAATATCTTAAGGACTTATTAACGAATAAGACAAAATTGGAGAACTTATCACATGTAACATTGAATGAGGAATGCTCGGCAGTCATTAAAAATTCTAATTTACCTAAAAAGATAAATGATCCGGGTAGTTTTTCCATTCCTTGTGTCTTTGGTGATCTATTTGTTAAACATGCGTTAGCAGATCTAGGAGCGAGCATCAACTTGATGCCTTTTTCCTTATTTAAAAAGCTAGGTTTGGGCACTCTCAGCCCGACGCGCATGAGTATTCAGTTAGCCGATAGGTCAATAAAGTATCCACTAGGTATCGTTGAGGACGTGTTAGTAAAGGTCGACAAATTCATCTTCCCGGTGGATTTTGTCATTCTTGATATTGAAGAGGACGTCGAGGTTCCTCTTATCCTTGGACGACCTTTTCTAGCCACCTCTCGAGCAGTTATTGACGTTAGTAATGGAAAGTTGTTTTTGCGAGTGGGGGATGATGAGGTCACATTTTCTATTAATAACTCGATGAAAAATTCTTTACAAAATGATGACTCATGCTTCTTTATCGATGTTTTAAATGAAGATTCTTCCCTTCCCCTTTCTAACATCTCCTCTAATGAATTTTCCTCTTCTTTTTCTGAAATTTCTTCAAATGTTTTTGAAAGTACGGTGATGTCAATACAAGAAAATTTTGAAAATGAGTCTATTTTTGGTAGGAAAAACTATGAAAAACTTATTTTTGAAAATGAAAAAGTCTTAAAAAATTCTTATGAGGAACCACCCAACTTAGAACTCAAACCCCTTCCCGAACATCTTAAATATGCCTTTCTTGCAAAAGATTCAAAATTGCCCGTTATAATCTCGGCTTTTCTTTCCCAATCCGAAAACGATCAGTTGATCGACCTACTACAAAAGCATCGCCGAGCCATAGCGTGGCAAATTTGTGATATTCCTGGCATAAGCCCCTCTTTCTGCACGCACAAAATATTTTTTGACAATAATCCTAAGGGTGTAGTCCAACCACAACGTCGTCTTAATCCAAAAATGAAAGAGGTTGTGAAGGGAGAGGTGCTTAAGTTATTAGATGCGGGGATAATCTATCCTATTTCCGATAGTCAGTGGGTAAGTCCAGTTCAGGTTGTCCCTAAGAAGGGTGGGATCACGGTAGTGCCAAACGAAAACAACGATCTAGTTCCAACTAGGACGATAACGGGATGGAGGATGTGCATCGATTACCGTAAACTAAACGATGCCACTCGAAAAGATCACTTCCCCCTCCCCTTTATCGATCAAATTCTAGAACGTTTGTCCGGGCACAATTTTTATTGCTTCCTCGACGGTCTCTCGGGATACTTTCAAATCCCTATCGCACCCGAGGACCAAGAGAAGACGACATTCACTTGCCCCTTCGGAACCTTTGCTTATCGTAGAATGCCTTTCGGATTGTGCAACGCACCCGCCACCTTTCAGCGGTGTATGCTTGCCATTTTTGATAAATATGTAGAAAATATTATGGAAGTTTTTATGGACGACTTTTCCGTTTTTGGCGACTCTTTCGAATTATGTTTAGAAAATTTAGGAAAAGTTTTAAAACGCTGCGAGGAGACAAATTTAGTCTTAAATTGGGAGAAGTGCCACTTTATGGTACGTGAGGGTTTAGTCCTTGGCCACAACATTTCCGCTAGGGGGATTGAAGTGGACAAGGCAAAAATTGAAATAATTGAAAAGCTGCCGCCACCTACAACCGTTAAAGCGATTAGAAGTTTTTTAGGTCATGCGGGTTTTTATCGTAGATTTATTAAAGACTTTTCAAAAATCACTAAACCTCTCACCCACTTGCTCGAAAAAGACACTCCTTTTATTTTTGATAAATCTTGTCTCGAGGCCTTTGAATTAATAAAATCAAAACTTATAAACGCCCCTATTATGATCGCCCCAGTTTGGGATTTACCATTCGAAATTATGTGTGATGCGAGTAATCATGCGGTAGGTGCAGTTTTAGGTCAACGAATTGCTAAGAACTTTCATCCGATTTTCTACGCTAGTAAAACTCTCACTTCTGCGCAAGAAAACTACACTACGACGGAGAAAGAGCTCTTAGCAGTTATTTTCGCTTTTGATAAATTCCGACCGTATGTTACTCTTTCTAAAGTTATTGTTTTCACGGATCACTCCGCTTTGAAATACCTCCTTTCTAAACCGGATGCCAAGCCGCGTCTTATCCGTTGGATCCTCTTACTTCAAGAATTCGACTTGGAGATTCGGGATAAGAAAGGAGCGGAAAACTTAGCAGCTGATCATCTCTCGCGTCTTGAAAATCCCAAACTTGATTTTTTAAATGAAACTTCTATAAATGACTCTTTTCCGGATGAACGCCTTTTTAATATTTCCTCATCTCCTACCCCCTGGTTTGCCGATCTGGCCAATTATCTTGTGGCCCGGGTCCTTCCAAAAGAATACTCCACTCACCATAAGAGGAAATTCTTTTCGGAGTTGAAGTATTATTTTTGGGAAGACCCATTTCTATTTCGCATTTGTGCGGACCAGGTGGTAAGGAGATGCATTTCGCAGGAAGAGGGTCACCAAATTTTAAAACATGTTCATGAAGGTCCGACTGGCGGGCATTATCAAGCAAACCGCACCGCCCACAAAGTGCTTAGTGCTGGCTTCTATTGGCCAAGCATATTTAAAGATGCACAAACCTTTGTGGGTGGATGTGATCGATGCCAGTGGACTGGAAATCTCTCACATAAAAATGAAATGGAACAAAACTATTTTCTCGAGTGCGAGGTTTTTGATTTGTGGGGCATCGACTTTGTTGGCCCGTTTCCTTCAAGTTTAGGTAATAAATATATTTTAGTAGCGGTAGATTACGTTTCTAGATGGGCAGAGGCCCAAGCTCTGCCAACTAATGATGCTCGTGTTGTGGTCAATTTTCTAAAAAAATTGTTTTCTCGCTTTGGATTCCCTCGAGCGATCGTTAGTGATAGGGGAAGCCATTTTTGCAACACCCAACTCACTAAAGCATTAACAAAATATGGTGTCACGCATAAATTGTCAACTGCTTATCACCCCCAAACTAACGGTCAAGTCGAGGTAGTCAATCGCGAACTAAAAAGAATTTTGGAAAAAACTGTTTCTACTTCTCGTAAGGATTGGTCCCTAAAATTAGACGATGCTCTTTGGGCTTATCGGACAGCGTACAAGACCGCCATCGGTTGTACTCCTTTCCGATTGGTCTATGGAAAGTCGTGTCACCTTCCGGTAGAAGTAGAGCACCGAGCGTATTGGGCATTAAAGTTTTTCAATTTCGATCCGCATTCGGTAGGCGAGCATAGAAAACATCAATTAAATGAACTCGATGAGTGGAGAGCGTATGCATATGAAAATAATCGAATTTATAAAGAACGCACAAAATTATATCACGATAAGAACCTGCGCCACCCTAAAACGTTTAAACCAGGCGATCAGGTTCTTCTTTTTAATTCACGTTTACGTCTCTTCCCGGGAAAGCTTAAATCTCGATGGTCCGGACCATTCACGGTCAAGGATGTTTTTCCTTACGGCACTGTGCTACTTTCACACCCCGATAAGGGGGACTTCAAAGTTAATGGCCATAGACTCAAACGCTATTTCTCTAATGATTCTGTGACTCCTGCAAAGGAGAATCTTCTTTTTGATTCTTAGTTATTATTATTTCTGATGGACATTTTTTTTTCTTTTGTGATGGACATGTTTACTTTTATTTTTGGACTTCTTATTATTATACTCTTTTATTTGAATGGTTGTAATAATAAAAACATTATCGGGCAATCTGCCCATGGACTCTATTTCTTTTTGCTTTTATTTTTGCTCTTCCTACCGGAGGCACATCAAGTCCATGATCGTGGTCGCCGCTCCACCGTTGCTGATATCAGATGGATCAAGTCATACCTGCTGACGATCAAGTACTCCAAAAAGCAAGCATGGGGGAGCGACATCCGCCTTCATCTCACAAACCCGGGGAAGTCCTGTTCCTTTTCCTTATTTATTTTCCTGCATTTTTCTTTTTCTCTTCTTCTCAATCCCCTTCTTTTTCTTTATGTTTTCTTCATTGAGGGCAATGAAGAATTTAAGCATGGGGGGGTCTAGTTTCTTTTTGCCTTTCTTTCTGTTTCTTATTTAAAAAAAAGAAAAAAAATGTATGTTTTAAATTAGTATAATATTTTATGTCGTCTAAATATAAAAATCCAAAAAAATTATAAAATATAAAACCCAAAAAAATTAGAAAAACAAAAAGATCAAAAAAAATTTTGTGCTTAAAATCGATTTGAAAAACAAAACCTAAAATTATTTTCTATCTTTATTTTCATGTTGCTTCTAGTGAAGTGTAGGCCCATGCGGTTTTTGTAGTTCTATATAGATTACTTTGAAAATGGTTTTCTAAACCTATCATTTTAACATAGTTTAGTTCTACTAGTTTCTTTTTCTTAAATATAGGCATCCGGTTTTTAAGTTATAAGCTAGCAATACGTAGTTATGTCTTTTTATTTGGTTAGTTACTTACGAATGGTTGCTAGGTATCATTAGTTCTTTTTCATTTGCGGGGTAGTCTTTCTTGGTGTCTAGAACTTATACCAAGCTACTCTCGAAGCATTTGCGCCGTTTTTATGTTCTTTAGAAATGATTTAGGCCACCATTTGAATAGTTTGAGCTTTTCTTGCCCACCGAAAACATAACCCTTGCAAAACAATTTTGGGCCTTTTCCTTATTTTCATTGTTTTTAGCTCCACCTTTCATTTCATCTTGTTCACCAAAGCCAAATGCCCGTCCTAATTTTTGCACTATAACCTTGAGCTTAAAAATTATTTTTGTGGGAGGGGTATTATATTATTTTGGAAATGAAAAGGACAATTATAAAGCTTATTTTTGGAGTTTCCTTATCGATTGTTATTCAAAAAGTGAGAAAGAAAAAAAATATCATTACAAAATCAAAAAGAAAAAATGAATACAAAAAGTTTATGGTTGGCCAAGTTTAGAAAAGAAAAATTTTCATGGCCTTGTTTTTGTAGTTTCATATTGGAGAAATGACATACTTGTTATTTCTCAATTTTTATGTTTTGTTTATTTTTAAGCTCACCCTTGGTTTAGTGTTTAAGCCATTATGTTTATCTTTGTTTTCATTTCGTAATCATTCACCTAAACCAAGTCTTAACGCCTTAGAAGTCCTAATGATCTTAGAATGTAAATTCGCGTAGTGGAGAAAGTGTGAACGTACAAGCCTATGGCCACCATCATTGATGGATTTCTTTGGAGGTTATCTTGGAGTGTTTTAGGGTTAATGATTATCTAGCAACCTAGTAGTTTGTTAATGCGCCGTTTATTTAGAACTTCTACTTTTGTTTTCTTTATTTTCGTTTATTTTGGATGCCTTGTTTTAAGATTTAGAAATGTGTAGACTTTTATTATGTTTTAATGAGACTTTTAGGATTGCACTTTCAATTTTTCTATTGCGCACTTCTCACCCCACTAGTTGATAACATGAATATTAGGATAGTTTAATTTTTCATGTTTTGTTTTTCTTAAATATGAAACCTAAATTAGCTTTGTTTATTTTCTAGTTCCTTCCCTAGTTTTCATTTTTATTTGCTTGAGGGCAAGCAAATGTTCAAGCATGGGGGAATTTGATGACTAGTTCTAGTCATCCTTTTTGGGGGTAATTTAATAGTCAAAATTCCTGAGTTTTATATTATTTTTGTTATTTGTGTGCTTGTTATGATTATTATAAGAACATATAGTTTTATTATATGTATTGTTGTTATTTTGTGTTATTAGTGTTATATGTTATAATATAGTTTATATGTAATGTTATTTTATAATGTTTAATATTATGTGTTTAGTTTATATGTTTATGTTCAATATTATAGTTTATATGTTTATATTATTGTCATGTTATTTTGTGTTTAGTTTTATTTTCTTATATAACTAATTATTGTATTAGTTATTAGTTTTATGTTAGTCTTAATTAAATAGGATATCATGATTATGAGCTAATGTTTATTTTATTTTGTAGGTTTATTGTCCAATTGATGAAGCCCACAAGGCATGGACAGCCCTTGGAGCAGCCCTTGTTCAAGCTTGGCCCTACCCGAGCCCCTCCCTCAAGTGCAGCCCAAATCATCAAGCATGCAGCCCTCTTCCACTTTGGTGCAGCCCGGCCCCTACATGTAGCAGCACAAGCAGCCCATTGAAGCCACTCTTTCATGCTACCCGAGCCCACCAAAGGAGCAGCCCACCATGCAAGTGGCCGGCCCTCTCCACACTCCAAGCAGCCCTTACTCTCTTACCCGACCCCCCCCCCCCTTCCTCTCTCTCTTTTAATGTGGCCGGCCACTTCAATTAGCCTCATCCCTCCTCTCTCTCCTATATATTAATTGCATGCATGAACTTTCCCAAATCACATGGCCGGCCACCCTCCATTTTCATCCCCCCTTGGTTGTTTTATTTTTTATATTTTTCATTCCCATTAATACAATACATGCATGAAGCCATTCTCTCTCTCCCTCATTTAATGAAGTGCATGAATCATCCCTCCAACAAGTGGCCGGCCACCCCTTGAAATTCCTCTTCTAGATGCTTCCCTCCATGCCTATAAAAGGAACCCACATCCCATGCTTTGGAAGAGTTGATTTTTGGCTTGAAGCAAGAGAGTGCTTTGTGAGAGAGTTTCTATTATTGTAATTCTCATTTCTTAGTCTTTTCTTCTAGTTGTAATTTTTAATTGTTGTCTTAAAATTTCGTTCAAGTTTGTTTTGTTTTAGCATTGTACACCTTCCTTTTTAATAATAATGCAATTGTTCTTCTCTTTTCATTTTGTTATTTCTCTTTCAATTATGCATAACTAATTCCTTATAGCATTGGATCGTGAGGATCCATGAAGTGAGATGAGAGATTATTATCTTTCTTAGTTTTATTTTTGTCATTTCATGCTCGATCCTTCTTTGATTTATTTGTGTCGACTCCGTATTTCCGGTATACGGTAGTAGGCCTTGTTCTCATTTCATAGTAGTCGAGAGACTCATGATTTGAAAGATCACTCAAAGAAGGAAGGAGTTGAACGCAATCCTAGAGATAGGACGACGTAAATCCTCCGGATTGGAGTCAAATCCAATAGTGCGGATCACCCCGATAATGCAACTTTAGGCTTCTTCGGTTTGTAAAGAGATTTCGATCGAAGAGTCTATAAGTTAGGAGACCTAATACTCTAGCGAGATTTTGTCTTATTTTCGGATCCGTCACGGTCGAGTATGGTTTGCAAAAATTAAAACTATCTTTTATCTCTCTCATCTAATTTCATGGTGAATCATTGATCGAATGCTAGTTTTTTTTTATATAAGTTTTTCGTCCCGCAATTTGTCTTCGTTTTAATTTAAAAAAATTCTAAAAATCCGACTATTTTCCGGTAGGATAATATTTCAAGCGTGAGTAAGAGTACTTGACAGCCCCGAGTTTAAATACGACCTTGGTACTACAATTCGACAGGTACGCTTGCCTGTTCGGGTTTTGGCCCACCAACACACTTTCCAAGGATTGGGGTCAACAACCCAACACAGGCCCCCCAAGGACCTCACTCAGCGAAAACGAGGAACGGCGGACAACTCCTTCGGAATTCGTCGAGTATCACCATTGATACTCGACGGATTCGTCGAGAATTATCGACGAAGCCGAAGGGAGTCATCGAGTATCGCCGCGATACTCGACGATTTTCCCTAAATTCGTCGAGTATCGCGACAATACTCGACGATTTTGCCTGGGATTCTCGACGATTTGGCACGACGATTCTCGCCAAATTTACCTTAGCGCTCGACGACTCTACCTTGTCATTCTCGTCGATTTTAACTTAGCGCTAACGTCTCTACTGGTGATTCTCGACGATCCTTACTCGACGATTTTGGCTAGCGATTCTCGACGACTCCAACCCGATACTCGCCGACTCTGCCTGGTGATACTCGCCGATTCTACCTAGTCAATCTCGCCGATTTTTACTTAGTAAACCTTGGACAGCCAAACCACGGGTAACGAGGATACTCGACAGTTTCCTCTCGTAGTGCGGGAAAGATCGCATGTTCGACCTATAGCATAAACCTACTCAAAATAAAGGAGAGAGAACAAAGATAAAGGGAAGAACCGGAGCAAGCAAGGGAAGAAAATCCACTTGCCTCAAAACCCACGAAGAAGACGCCGCCCGACCTGGCCGCTTCCAGATCCGGCCACAAGGAGCACCGAGCAACGATTCCTGAAACTTTTGGGGACGAAATCAAGCCAAAACCCCTAACCCTAATCTTCAAAAGTTAAGTAAACGGACAAAGCTTACCTCTACCGAGAAGCTCTCGCCGAGAGCAGCCCGAAAATCCACTCGGATGGGGGAAACGAGCCCTCTTGCTCCGCACACCGCCGACCTAAGCCACGCCGAGTCCGCCGATCTCAGGTTTCGCGGAAATGAACTACCGTCGGGGAAGAAGACACAGCGGACCGGTCCAACCCTATCTATCCTATTTATACTCTAATAAAACCTAATATATTATATAATATAAATATATATAACAACACACAATCTTAATACACCGCCCAACACAAACGAACGCAGAAACGCGCAAAACTCGTGTCGTAGCAAGAAACCAACGCTACGAACGCAACGGCGAGGTCGAAATCCTAACCCGATGAGCCAAACTCAAGTAAACACCTACCAAAGCCAAAACACAAGCGGCTCCGCCGAGTCACAAAAATAGACCCGGCCTGCTAGGAAATCTCGCCAACAGGCTAAGATACAACCCTACAGAGAACTCAAAGAGCCAAATCATGCTCTAACAACGGCATACGCCAAACACGTGCTAAGGTAATGCTTCTAAGGATATCGAAAAAAACCAGGGGCGTTACACCGTGCTACCGCGCAACTGATCAAATAAGTCATCGATCCTCGGCAGAGGGTACCTATTCTTAATATTGACTTTGTTCAACTCCCTGTAGTCGATGCAAAGCCGCATCGACCCATCCTTTTTCTTTACAAACAAAATAGGAGCACCCCAAGGCGATGAACTCTGCCTGATAAATCCTTTTGCCAACAACTCATCCAACTGGACTCGCAACTCCTCTAACTCACAAGGGGTCATCCGGTACAGCGCCTTAGCAATAAGATGCGTACCCGATTCCAAATCAATCACAAACTCAACATCCCGATCGGGAGGAAGACCAGGAAGGTCATCAGGAAAAACGTCAGCGAAACCACGAACAACAGGAATCTCATCTAAGCGCGGTACACTAACCGCAGTCTCAACCACCGAGACTAAACAAGCAAAATAATCAGAATGAAACAGCTTCTGAGCACATACCGCAGAAATGACAGGAGAATCCTGGAACGGATCAGCATACACGCTTCCGGGCTAACCGTTGTCCTTGATGAAGTCCAAGCGCTTTCCTTTGCACTGAATAACCGCATCATACTTAGACAGCCAGTCCATGCCTAGAATAACATCAAAGTCCTCCAGATCAATCATCTTCAAGTCTGCCTTCGCAAGAAAGTCTCCCAACAAAACAGGGCAATCTAGAATGCCCAAATCTGATAACACAGATTCACCCGAAGGGAACTTGATACGGAAGGTATCACGAACTTGATTTAGAGTCAACCGATGTCGCTCCACAAAGGCTCTAGCCACAAATGAGTGGGTAGTGCCGGAGTCGAACAGAACACGCGCCCAGTGGTTCTTCACCTTAAATTTCCCTATAGGAGTATATACAACTAAGGAACCAAAACAAAACTATAACTATTCTAGTAAATAAAACTTTCAGGCTAGAAAAAAACCTAACCTGATATGACCTGAGTCGAAGCTTGAGCCTCCTCGGAAGAGATCACATTCAGCTTTCCTTTACCCTTGTCCACACGCTGAGGCGGAGGTAATGCTTAAAGTGGAACTGCATGAAGAGAAGGTTTGACCTGAGGACACCTAGACTTGATATGGCCCTTCTGTCCACACTGATAGCAGACTTTATCCTTGGACCAGCACTGGGCAGCATCATGTCTGGGTCGCTTGCAAACAGAACAGGAAACATCCCTCCTAGGAGCACCCTGAATATCATGAACTTGCTCCTTCTTCTGAGCTGCTGCCTTCTTGAAACACCTCTCAATAGTGTGGCATGACCGACCAAAGAAGCTACACACCACCTTGCTCTTCTTTCCCAAAGCAGCACCGGGTACCTGGGGTTTCTTATCCTCAACAGACTTCCTCTTTTCCTTCCTCATTTGCTTGCTTCTGCTCTTTGCGTTCTCAATTGCCTCTACCTTCAGAGCAGCCTACACTACCCCTGCAGAAGTCTCTGATTCATATGCATTAGTCAACTGCTGAACCTCTCTCCTCAAGCCACCAAGAAATCGCTTGACTCGATCAGCCTCAACACTCACCAACCTAGGAGCAAACCGGCTCAACTTGCTGAACTCTATCTCATACTCACCGACCGTGAGTTGCCTTTGCTTCAGGTAGAGGAAGTCGTTCATAAGACGGTCACGCTCGACCGAAGGAAAGAACTTCCTCAGCAGCATTTCCTTGAATACTTCCCAAGAGCATCCAGCTACCAAGCTCTCCTTTTCTCTAAGCCACCAACTCTTAGACATACCCTTGAGCTGATAGGCGGCTATCATCACTCTCTGATCATCGGTAATACCGGAGTACGAGAACATCTCCTCCATGGAGATCAGCCAATCATCTATTACCATGAAATCTGCCTTCCCATCATAAGAAGGAGGGCTAAGTCTCTTAAACTGAGAGATAAATGTCATATCTGCTGGCACCACCACTGGAGGTCTCAGGGGCGCAGGAGGAGGAGGAACAGTTAACCCCCCTACAGGGTCTTGCACTCCCTGAGTCTGTCCTGCCACAACTACCACCAGAGACTGGATCTGGGCCTGCACCTCCGTCATCTGCTTGCTCAAGGAAACGCTACTCTGTCACAGGCTCTCGATCACTGCATCATTCTGCGCTCCAGATGACTCACCCTCAGACAGGGGAGTCGATCTAGTCGAAGGACGTCTCGCCATCCTAAAATCATAACAACATTAGTCAGATCCTAGTACAACAGCTACAACTAACTACGAGTACAAACAATACATACATAAATATGAACTTAAAGCTGCTAAACATGCTCTTGGAGTTTATTATTTTACAAGAATTGATGTTATGCCTAACCTAGGATGGTTTACCACCACCTTTCTAATACTTGTGCCTAGATCGGGAATGCATGAACTTATATTATTTTTGACTCGAAAACTTATGTATGTACATATGTCATCCTGCCAGTCTTTAGCTTGGCACGTTGTGCTTATGCAATGTTATGTTATGCATGTTTGTGCTATGCATTCTAAAAAGACCCTAATGCATGTTATGAGTGGCGTACACATGAAAATGTCATGCATCCCATACTACATAATATTTTCATGCAACAAAAAGAAAACGAGCTAGTCGCAGCCATGTGGTGAGGTTATTGATAGTTTTACTTTCAAGACAATCTAAACACCTAGAGGGGGGGTGAATAGGTTCTAATGCTTGTTAACACTTTTTGGCAGAATTCAATTACAGAATTACAACACATAGCACAGCAGTCACAAAAATTTAATCATCACTGATTGCACATTGTTTTATAGTGGTTCCCCAAGGTTTGGGTACATCCACTTTCCCCCTTCACCTATCAAGCAGTATGCTAGATTCGGCCAAACTTCCTCTTTACTCAGATCCACAGATCCTACAGCTCAGAACCTGAAAAGGTTCCTACAACTCAGGCTCAACAGCCCTACCTCAGCCTTATCATAAAGCCTACAACTCAGAGAAGAACCTTCTCCTACACTCAGGCAAACAGCCCTACCACTCAGAGATCAACTCTCCTACACTCAGCCTTTATAACACAAGCTTACAACTCAGATCTGTATTGACAGATCCTATAGAAATTAGAAAAGAAGTTTTTAATGTCTTGCCTTTGTTGAGAGAGAAAAGAACAAGACAATTCTTGATCAGCTGATGAAATCAACTGAATCTGAGCTTTCTTCAAAGCTTCTTGAATCTGAACTTAGCTGAGTTGATTTCCAAACAGCTTCTTGAGAAACCAATGATAGCTTCCTTCTTCTTCTTCAAGTGGCTGGATCCCTCTCTATCCAACTCCTTTGATGATACTTCTGAATTCTTAAAAGAACTCTACTTAGACTGATCCTGAGATCGTCTTCTTAGATCTTCTGATGAAGATCTTCTTTAATGCCTTGCACTTTCTTGAAGAGAGGACTTGTCTCTTAACTGATGTGTTGATTAAGAATTAATTTCCTCTTGTATATCTTTTTTCTTCTTCTGAATCTGTCTATTTATAGATCTACTTCATGGTAACCGGCTGATCTGGTTTCTAACTGACTTCTGACAAGTCTGACAGCTTCAGTTAACCTGTCATAACCCACAGCTGTCAAGTCCTCAAACAGATCCTGTGCCTTAGTCTTGGACAGCAAAGTGTTGAGACAGACTGTCAGAAAGTGTCGAGACCAACTGTCTATATGTGTCGACATAAGTGACTTTGGTGTCGACACAGCCTTTGATGATGTCGACTAGTTTGCCTTTAAGTCGACACTGCTTCTTCAGAACTTCATCTTGAGAATGAGTCGACACAGAGAATTTGTGTCGACTCAACACTTCATCTTTCTTCAGAAAATAACTTGGTCTTGACTTTGCAGTGTGTCGACACAAGTCCTGTGTGTCGACACAGTTGTTGTTGATTCAGAACTCAGTATGTGTCGACTCTGCCTTCAGGTGTCGACATAGTTGAGGTCGACTATCTTTCTGTGAGTCGACACTGCTTCCCAGTGTCGACACAAATGTGGTCGACTATCTTTCTCTGTGATTCGACACTGCTTCCCAGTGTCGACACAAATGTGGTCGACTATCTTTCTGTGAGTTGACACTGCTTCCCAGTGTCGACACAAATGTGGTCGACTATCTTTCTCTGTGTCGACACAGCTTCCTTCAAGTGTCGACACAATTATTCTGAAGTGTCGACCCAGTTTCTTCAGATGGCGACACATGGACTTAGAATAATTTCCTGTATTCTTTAATACTTCTTCACCTGCACATGTCAACTTAAAACAACATCAAATACACCTTGATGTATATCATTAAGCTAAGTTAGGCTTCTTCAAATCAGGTACACATTTTTCAATGTACCCAACAATCTCCCCCTATTTGGAGAAGTCATAAACCTTTTAGTTAATGATATACACCATTTATAACAAAAATAATATGATGATGTATGACATTACAGGAATATTTTATATAAACAAAATATTAATAATTCATCACAGAGTGAACATGAATATATGATTCCAAACAAAATTTTGTTTATAACTTGATAATGTTTGATTACAGATGTTTACATTGAATGATCAAAATATTACAAAACATCTGAAAGAACTTAGAATTAAGACTGATCAGGCTCTCTTATAACAATTCCTTTGCCAGATTGGATTTGAGCCTTCACAGGAGCTTCAGCAACTTTAGTAGGCTTCTTGCCTTTTAGCTCAGCTTTCTTCTGAGCTTCTTCCTTTATCCTTTGCCTTTCAAAGTAATGAAAGGGCTTTGGAAAGTACTTGCTCGGCTCCTGAGCATCTGGTGGCAGCCTTCCCAGCTTGGCTTTTCTCCTGAACTGTACTATGGCTTCCTGCCTAGCTTCATACTTTTGCCATTCCATTTCATTATACCACTTTCCTATTTCATGTACTTTGTCCTTTACAGCCTTCCATGCAGTTAGTATAATATTTCTTGAAGTAGGACTCCACTGCTCAAAATCTGGCTTAAGTTCAGCCTGCTCTCTAAATCTTTTCTTGGATAGTAGAGCATCTTGCTGTTCTTTCAAGTTGGCATCAGGCTTATCAACTTTTACAATAACAACCTTGGTAACCTCCTTTGGACGACTATACATATCCTGAACTTGCTGATTAATCATATCAAAATCAGGAGGAGGGTAAATGACTTGGGCAATCTCAGGTTGATTGCCTTCAAGTAGACCTGTTTGAATTCCTGACTCAGCCACCATATCATCATCACACAAAGGTGGATATCCCAATGTGGCTCGAATACTATTTGTCACCCATTTGGTGTGCTCTGAGCCAGCATGAACTAACAACCTCTCCCCCTTTATGACTTCTCTGGTAATATGATCTCTTAGATCATCCTTCTGAAATCTGATCTGGCCATCTAGATAATTCACACCTTCTTTAAAATATGGTTTCAATTTTTGAAGTTTGGCAGATATTTCCTTCTGAGATGTAGTGATGGCAGATTGAACTGAAGCTATAGCCTCCTTTAGTTTCTGATCAAAAGCTTCCATCTCTTTTGCTCTTGCTTCAGTCACCCCTGCAGTAGCCTTTTTGAACTCTTCAAGAATTTCATGGTGAGATTCAGCCAAATTATCATTCATCCTCAGCTGATTCTCCAAAACATAACCTTGCTTCAAAGCAATATCATCCACTTTAGTGAGGATAAACTGCTGTTGTTTAGCCAAAAACACTACAGCATTACCTCCCTTATGGAAGCAATCTGTTATCTCCTTCTTATTCATATTTACTTCAAATTTAATAGACTTAATATCTTGAGCCAAGTCAAATTGAAGGGATTTATTGCTCTCATCAACATACTTCTCAATTGCTAATCTCTGCTCATCCAACTTAACTTGCAAATCTACCATGAACTTGTTGTAGTTAAATTCAGATGGAGATTGGTGAGTTGAAGTTTGGAGTGCCTGCTTATAACTTTGGCTCCTTCTCTTGAAGACTATGAGCTTTCTCTTCTTAGCCATTCTGGCTTCTTCAGTCTGAGAGTCTGATGAACTTTCTATTTGAACTCTTTCAGGTGGAGTAGGAGGAATATTAGTTTCAGTGATATATTGCTCAGCCGCAACATTCACAGGCTCCCCCTCAACTACTTGCTCCTCCTCAACTCCTTGTTCCTTCTCAGCTTCTTGCTCTATCTCCATGTCTAGTGCCTTCTCATTGTCTTGCTCCTCCTCTACTCTATCAGTAGCAATTTCAACATTAGGAAATAACTCATCTAGAGTGTATTCCTTCTGAGCTTGAACAGATGTTGAATCATCCAGATCTGCAATATTCAAATCTTTTGATAAATCAATTTGTTCTTTCTCCTGCACTGATTCAGACATCTGCTCCCCCTGCACTTGTTCAGTATTTGGAATATTCTGGGCAGGTGAATACACTTGCTCCCCCTGCACCTGTGCAGGAATAGAAATATTAGTAATGTCCTTGGCAGGAAAATACACTTGCTCTCCCTGTACCTGTACCTGGTCAGGAGTAGATACATTCTGGACAGGAGAGTGAGCATGCTCCCCCTGCATCTGTGCAGGAATGGTTGATTTCTGAACTTGAGTAGACTCAGGCTGATCTTCAACCTGCTTTCTCACTTGCTCTTCTAGATGTTGGGCAGTGCCTAGATCATGTGCAGGGGATCTCTCAGGGGTGTCCTGCCTGTTCTCATCAGGCACATCTTTAGACAGCACCCTATCCCACCTTGAAAATAATCTTATATCCATTTTCCTCATGTGATTAATCTTTGTCCTAGGCAGTTGTTGCATAACCTCAGGGATCACCCCAGTCAGGTATAAACTCACAATTCTAGCCAGATTTGGCTTCTTGATTCCTTCCTTGATCTTATCAAATACTACAGCTGACCAGTCAGTTGGAATTGTAAACACAATTCTGGTCATTAGGCTGAACATATAGGCTGAAATCCTATCATGTCCACCTGGTTTGCACAAAATTACCTTCCCAACTACTTCTGACAGAAACTTGCCCTGTTGATTCATGCCCTTCCTGTTGATAGCTGCTCCAATCTTCAGGGTTGGATCCAATCCACACCATTGGAGAGCCTCCCTGGTCGTAGAGGCTGGAACCTCTTCTTCATTCTCAATGTTTGATAATTGAAGTGTTTTTCTTAAATTTCTTGGTGTTAGTTTCACCTTCGTCCCATGAACAGTGGATTTTATCTTGAGACCAGCTAAATCCACTGATGCAGAGGTAAAGAATTCAATCACCTCCTTCTTCCAGATCTTTGATGGTTCAAAAACTAGAAATTCTAATCCAGATTCAGAAATTAGAGTGACAACCCTTTGAACATCTGTCGGGGCATCCGCAAAGGCATTGCGCACCAACTCATATCCTTCGTTGACGTTATCTGCAACCTTTGGCGCCATTGATCAGACGAGAAATCTTGAGAGAGAAGAGAGAGAGAGTGTCGACACAGGGTTTCAGTCTCCAAAACCTTGTAAGCGTGTCGACAGAATAAGTTCTTGACCTATTTATACCTTCTAGGGAAAGAAGATCAAAAGTCGGGCAAAAATAGTCTATATGTGTCGACACAGATGGAGTGTGTCGACACAAACTTCTATTATCTTGATAGCAAGTCTGTCTACTATGTGTTGACACCAATTGTGGATATGTCGACACCTGAGAGACATAGTAGAGCATAAGAAATTCTGTGTCGATTCTTAAGATAAGTGTCGACACAAAATCTGTAAGTGTCGACACCACTATTCTGGTGAAGTCGACACTACATTCCTGGATGAGTCGACTATTTGATTCTTAAGTGTCGACACAAATTCTCTATGTCGACACATATTCTCTGACTAGTCGACATGACTTCACTGAGTCGACACATTATCATTGAATGTGTCGACACTATTTTACTTAGCCAATTTCTGTTTTTGTCTATACCACTTGATAATCTAATATCACTTGTAAGTTTGTTGATAAACTAATCAATGGTCAGCATGCCTAATTCAATTTTAAATTTATTGAATTTTGTTTCATCCAGTGGCTTAGTAAATATATCTGCTATTTGACAATCTGTTTTAACAAATTCCAATGAGATGTCTTCTCTTTCTACATGCTCTCTAAGAAAATGGTATTTAATTTCTATATGTTTAGTTCTACTGTGAGAAACAGGATTATTAGCAATAGAAATAGCACTTTTAGAATCACACAATAAAGGTGTTCTACTTACTTGAATACCATAGTCTTTCAACTGATGCTGTATCCACAATAGCTGTGCACAGCAGCTGCCAGCAGCAACATATTCTGACTCAGCTGTGGATATTGCCACACTGGTCTGCTTCTTACTACTCCATGAAATCAATCTTCCTCCCAAGAATTGACAAGTACCTGTTGTACTCTTTCTGTCCTCTCTACACCCTGCAAAGTCTGCATCTGAATAACCTGTTAGTAGAAAATCTCTATTCCTAGGGTACCAAAGGCCTAGATTAGGTGTGCCCTTAAGATATCTCATAATCCTTTTGACTGCAGTATAATGAGATTCTTTAGGGCAGGCTTGGTACCTAGCACAAACACATGTAGTATACATAATATCTGGTCTACTAGCAGTGAGATATAGTAGAGAGCCAACTATTCCTCTATACAAAGATTCATCAACAGGTTTACCTGCATCATCTTTGCATATAGACATACTTGTTCCCATAGGAGTTCTCATAGTGGAGGATGACTCCATACCATACTTCTTAATTAATTCTTTGGTGAACTTAGACTGGGATATGGACAGGCCATTATCAGTCTGTCTTACTTGGAGTCCCAAGAAGAACTTAAGTTCCCCCATACTGCTCATCTCAAACTTCCCTTGCATAAGTTTGGCAAACTTTTTACAAAGGTTGTTTTCAGTAGATTCAAAGATTATGTCATCAACATAGATCTGAACTAAGATGATCTTACCTTTGGATTCCCTAAGGAATAGAGTTTTATCTATTTTTCCTCTTGAGAATTTATTCTCAATAAGGAAAGTAGACAGGGTTTCATACCAAGCCCTTGGGGCTTGCTTTAACCCATACAAAGCTTTCCTAAGCTTATAGACATAATCAGGTTTAAGAGAATCTACAAAACCTGATGGCTGCTCTACATAGACTTCCTCTTTTAAATCACCATTCAGGAATGCTGATTTCACATCCATCTGGTACACTCTGAAGTCTTGATAGGCTGCATAGGCAAGGAACATTCTGATTGCCTCCAGCCTTGCTACTGGGGCAAAGGTTTGATCAAAGTCAATCCCTTCTTCCTACCTGTATCCTTTTGCAACCAATCTTGTTTTATTCTTCACTATTATTCCACTCTCATCCAATTTGTTCCTATAAATCCACTTTGTGCCAATTATGTTGTGGCCTATTGGTTTAGGAACAAGCTCCCAGACATTGCACCTTCTGAATTGATTCAGCTCCTCTTGCATAGCATCAATCCAGTGCTGGTCTTGGATGGCTTCTTCAAACTTCTTAGGCTCCATTTGAGACAGGAAACTTGAATGCAGGTCTGTGCTTTGATTTCTGCTTCTAGTCTGCACTCCCTGTCTTGGATCACCTATAATCTGATCAGCTGGATGATCTCTTAAATGTCTTGTAGCTGGAGGAAGATTCCTTTCTGGTTGAACATCTCCAGCTCCTTCTTCATGCTGAACCTCTTGGTTTTCATCAGCTTCTATTGAGTCTTGTACTCCCCCTGGACAGAAGCCTTCATTTCCAATTCTACATCTTCCTTTGATGCTTCAGCAATGGAGAGCTTGTCCATTCTTTTGCTTATACCTGTTGAATCATTTGTTCTACAAGACAACTCACAGTTGATTAATCTTGTTTCATCAAACACAACATGTACAGATTCTTCAACAACTTGAGTAGTCAAGTTGTAGATTCTATAGGCCTTACTATTTATGCTGTACCCAACAAATATCCCATCTTGGGATTTGGCAGCAAACTTAGTTAGGTATGACTTGTCATTGTTAAGTATATAGCATTTACAACCAAAGATCCTGAAGTATGATAGATTTGGTTTTCTACCTTGCATAATCTCATAGGGAGTCTTTTTGTGGTTCTTGGTGATAGAAGCCCTATTGATCACATGACATGCAGTGTTAACTGCCTCAGCCCAGAAATATTCTAGGAGAGAGATGTCACTCAATAGAGTTCTGCCAGCTTCAATTAATGTTCTATTCTTTCTTTCAGCAATGCCATTTTGCTGTGGTGTTCTAGGTGAGGAGAACTCTTGGAAAATCCCAAAGTCTTCACATAATTTTGTCATGCTTTTAGATTGAAACTCAGTACCATGTCACTTCTGATTTTGACCACTGTACTATTCAGTTCATTCTAAATTTGCTTTACAAAACTAAGTAATACACTTGGGGTTTCTGATTTCTGTCTCAGAAAGAACACCCATGTAAATCTAGAATAGTCATCTACCACCACAAAAGTATAGACTTTCCTACCTAAACTATGAACTGGCATAGGACCAAAAAGATCCATATGTAAGAGGTATAGGCACCTCACAGAATCCTTGTTTTCAAGGCTTTGAAAGGAGGATTTTGTCTGCTTGCCCTTTTGACAAGCTGAGCATATTTCTTCCTTTATACACTTAACTTGAGGACCATTCCTCACTAACTCTTTGCTAAAGAGTTGGCCAATTGTCTTGTAGTTAAGATGAGCAAATCTCTTGTGCCACTTGAGATAATGAGAAGCATTATCATCAGCTACAAGATAGATGGAAGAAGCCTTGTTCTCACATACAAAATTAAGACAATAGACATTTCTCTTCCTATACCCAGTCAATATGATCTTTTGATCACTTGACCTTTTAATATGACATCCATCCTTAACAAATGAAATGTCATATCCTAAATCACTCAGCTGGCTTATGCTTATTAGATTGTGTTTCAAACCTTTTACATAAGCCACTTGGGTGATAGTAATTAGGTTAGTAGAAATGTTACCAAACCCTTTGATGATTCCTTTTTCAGATCCACCAAAGATCACTTTAGGTCCATCTTTGACAGATGTATACTCCTTCAGCAGCCCCTTTGTTCCAGTCATGTGCCTGGAACAACCACTGTCCAAGTACCATATAGGGGCATGGCCACTTGGACTTTCCTGCAACACAGATTTACTTACCCTTAGAACCCAAGTAAGTCTTGGGTCCTTGGTTCAGGTTAGCATTAACAAAGCTACCATTATCTCTTCTAACAGGTAGACTATTGTTCTTTCTAACACTTGTGTTATGACAGCAGTCTAATGCAAAATGGCCTCTCTTGCCACAGCACCAACATTTAAACTTATTGTATCTTGATCTAGATACACCCTTGACAGAAGAATTTCTGTCCATTGCTGGTGCTGCAGCAGCTTCACCCACTGATTTCTTATAACCATTGGGTTTATGAACATGGATAGACCTGTTGGCATTTACACCCTTATTTATCAGAACATTAGTCTTAAAATGACCATGTATATCTTCATGATCATATTGGTTAGAAGGCACTTGCACCTTTCTAAACTTAATAGGGACTGAAAGGTTCAGTGGCTTGACAGGAGCTTTGCCTTTCCTCTTGAATTGGGCTGCCCTGGGGTTACCTTTGAATCCTAATCCTGCCTTACCCTTTTGAGTCACAAATTCATCTATCAAGGGTAAGACAGACTTTGGCTTAGAGTAACTAGCCACTAACTCCTTTTCTATTCCTAGTCTGGCCTCCAGACTCTTCACTTGATCATTGGTATAATTGATTGTGCCCATCTGAATAATAGTTATATTCTTCAGTTTGGCAATTTCATTCAACTTCTGATCAATTACTTTTTCAAACTCAGTTGCAGCTACCTTTAGATCAGCAATTTCCTGAGCCTGAGATTTAACCAGGTTCTTGCTTTTCTTAAGGGCCTGCAACAAGTCCCCATATTTATCTATCAATTGATAGACATCTCCTTTAGATTCAGATGCATCTACATCACTTGATGCAGATGTAGCTGATTCTGCACTTGTACTACAAACAAATTTTATTGAAGGACATAGTACCTTACTAGGACCAGACTGATTCTGGCACATGTCTTCTTTTAATCCTGCCATCAGTCTCATGCACTGATGATCTTCTTGTTCATAGATGGAGTCTAGCAATTGCATGAACTCTTCTTCTTCAGTAGCAGCATACAGTCCAATATATGCTTCAGCTTCAGATTCTGATTCTAAAGTTGATTGATCTGTTAGGCTCTTTTCCTTCTTTGCAACAAAGGATTTTTCCTTCTTGCCCTTTTGATAAGTCTTCTTCTTGTTTGATGACTCCTTTCTCTTATCAGGACAGTCAGCCACTACATGTCCAGGCCTACTGCAACAATAGTAGACAATCTTTGAAGTAGTGACCTTGCTGGGCTTTGTTCTGCTCTTCTCTTTCCTTGATGATTTTTTCTTCTGATAATAGTCATCAACTTACTGTGATGAGGAGGGCCTAGACTTCCACTGCTTCTTCTTTAAGAATCTCTGGAATTGCCTTGTAAATGCAGCAAAATCTGCATCTGACTCACAGCTTTTTGAACCCTAATTATCTGAATTTTCAGAACTAACTTCTGCAACTTCCTTAGGAGGAGATGATGATATCCTCCTATTCTTTTTAGTGGCTTCTGCCTTGAAGGCCACTGTCTTCTCTCTATGCTCTCCTTTTGAATTCTTTTCCTCCTTCCTTACCATAAGTTACATTTCATAGGATAGAAACTTTCCAAATAAGGTTGGAGGAGAAATCTCTGCCAGTTTAGCCACTTCTCTTATGGCACAGATCTTTGTGTCCCAATCCTTTGTCAAGGATCTTAAGATTTTGTCATTCAGTTCATAGGTACTGAAGACTCTTTCATAGGACTTTAACTCATTCACAATTCTATAGAATTTCTTATAGCATTCAGTTATGCTATCAGTTTTTCCTTGTCTAAAACTTTCATATTCCTGGTTGAGCATAGACTTCCTATCATGTCTTACTTCTTCAGATCCCTCCATGTAGACAATCAAGGTGTCCCACATTTCTTTGGAGGTCTTGCAATGAATCAGATTCTGAAATGTAGAATCATCTATGGCACTCACAATAATATTATGAGCTCTCTTGTCCATGGTTGCCAAAATGATTTCATCCTTGGTCATTTCAGAATAACTCTTTGGAGTTTGAATATTAGCATCAAGAACTGATACCTTCATTGGAATGAAGGGTCCTTCCTGAACTGTGATGTATATCCTTGGGTCAGATGCTTCCATGAACAATCTGACTCTTTCTTTCCAAATTCCAAAGATTTCCTTCCTGCAGATGGGTAACTTCATTGACCCTAACTCCTTGTGATTTTCTCCAGAACCCATCTTCTTGAATCTTGATTCTGCCTTTCAGATCTACCTCAGACTGTTAAGTACTTTTTGAGGAACCTCCCTCTAATACCACTTGATAGTTTTACTTTCAAGACAACCTAAACACCTAGAGGGGGGGGTGAATAGGTTCTAATGCTTGTTAACACTTTTTGGCAGAATTCAATTACAGAATTAAAACACACAGCACAGCAGTCACAAAAATTTAACCATCACAGATTGCACACTGTTTTATAGTGGTTCCCCAAGGTCTGGGTACATCCACTTTCCCCCTTCACCTATCTAGCAGTATGCTAGATTCGGCCAAACTTCCTCTTTACTCAGATCCACAGATCCTACAGCTCAGAACCTGAAAAGGTTCCTACAACTCAGGCTCAACAGCCCTACCTCAGCCTTATCACAAAGCCTACAACTCAGAGAAGAACTTTCTCCTACACTAAGGCAAACAGTCCTACCACTCAGAGATCAACTCTCCTACACTCAGCCTTTATAACACAGGCTTACAACTCAGATCTATATTGACAGATCCTACAGAAATTAGAAAAGAAGTTTTTAATGTCTTGCCTTTGTTGAGAGAGAAAAGAACAAGACAATTCTTGATCAGCTGATGAAATCAACTGAATCTGAGCTTTCTTCAAAGCTTCTTGAATCTGAACTTAGCTGAGTTGATTTCCAAACAGCTTCTTGAGAAACCAATGATGGCTTCCTTCTTCTTCTTCAAGTGGCTGGATCCCTCTCTATCCAACACCTTTGATGATACTTCTGAATTCTTGAAAGAACTCTACTTAGACTGATCCTGAGATCATCTTCTAAGATCTTCTGATGAAGATCTTCTTTAATGCCTTGCACTTTCTTGAAGAGAGGACTTGTCTCTTAACTGATGTGTTGATTAAGAATTAATTTCCTCTTGTATATCTTTTTTCTTCTTCTGAATCTGTCTATTTATAGATCTACTTCATGGTAACCGGCTAATCCGGTTTCTAACTGACTTCTGACAAGTCTGACAGCTTCAGTTAACCTGTCATAACCCACAGCTGTCAAGTCCTCAAACAGATCCTGTGCCTTAGTCTTGGACAGCAAAGTGTTGAGACAGACTGTCAGAAAGTGTCGAGACCAACTGTCTATATGTGTCGACATAAGTGACTTTGGTGTCGACACAGCCTTTGATGATGTCGACTAGTTTGCTTTTAAGTCGACACTGCTTCTTCAGAACTTTATCTTGAGAATGAGTCGACACAGAGAATTTGTGTCGACTCAACACTTCATCTTTCTTCAGAAAATAACTTGGTCTTGACTTTGCAGTGTATCGACACAAGTCCTGTGTGTCGACACAGTTGTTGTTGATTCAGAACTCAGTATGTGTCGACTCTGCCTTCAGGTGTCGACATAGTTGAGGTCGACTATCTTTCTATGAGTCGACACTGCTTCCCAGTGTCGACATAAATGTGGTCGACTATCTTTTTCTGTGAGTCGACACTGCTTCCCAGTGTTGACACAAATGTGGTCGACTATCTTTCTGTGAGTCGACACTGCTTCCCAGTGTCGACACAAATGTGGTCGACTATCTTTCTCTGTGTCGACACAGCTTCCTTCAAGTGTCGACATAATTATTCTGAAGTGTCGACCCAGTTTCTTCAGATGGCGACACATGGACTTAGAATAATTTCATGTATTCTTTAATACTTCTTCACCTGCACATGTCAACTTAAAACAACATCAAATACACCTTGATGTATATCATTAAGCTAAGTTAGGCTTCTTCAAATCAGGTACACATTTTCCAATGTACCCAACAGTTATGCATCTCATACTACATAACCCTCACATGTTGCTCCTATGGTGGATCCATATACGAACTCATATTATGCATCCCATACTACATAATATGCCCCGTATACTTCATGTTATGTTATGAGTGTAGTATTCGTGGTTTTGCCAAGACGTGTTGATGACATATTGGTGTTTGAATGACATGATGCTAAACTACAAATGCAATTAAAAGGAAAGGTTGCCCTACTAACTTGTCAAGCAACCTCCCTCTGATACCAACTGTCACAACCCGCATTTTCTCCAAATTTAAGAAGCATCAGAGTATGAGAAAACACGCATCGTGATGCCACGTTGAGCAGGGGATAACTGTCAACGCTCAGGCGAACACCATTTAACTAGACTGTGAAAATTCCTAAGTTTAATGATTAGAAAATCAGTAACCTTTTAAAGCTGTATCCCTCGGCTCAGTGGATCATCTAGTCCACAGTTTAAAAACTATACTTATACGCTGCGGAAAATACTTTATTCAGGCTTGACATCCTAAAAGAGTGCATAAGTGCCCCTATAGTATAACTTATACTATTTAGGACCCTACATTAATTTATACTATATATAAGAAAACGATCTTTTTACGTTATTTGGAAAATACTGTTGAGTTTTATAAAACATGTTGATCATGAGATATACTTATAATAGTGTTTTTAGGTTTAAAAGTAACTAGCAACCTAGCATAAATCATCCCAAGAGCAAGTAGACTATCTCCAGAAAAGGTAGCAGCAAAAAGATAACATATCTAGTATCAAGGTAAAACTACCAGTAGGCACCAACAAACTGACACGAACCCACTGGCAAGTATGTATGACTGTAAGAAATAAACACAAAACTACCTCACAAGTCCAGGGAACTGATCTCCACAGAACGAGAGACCACCAGCAATAACACAGCACAACTAGCCGCCTAATCGGCTACTAACCAGAACCTGAGGCATTCAAAGAAGAAAAGAATACCTCAGCAAGCAAAACAAATAAGCTGAATGGAAATGTTAATCTAAATGATAAGCAAGAAGAGTAAGTAAACCGTAACAAGCACCATTGTCCAAGGCAAGAAAAAAAAGGAAAAGCACTATGTGCGAGGAAGCAGCAACAACCCTGCCAAAAATCCTACAGAGTTTACAAGGCTACAATGTGCCCAAAACATTGCACTCTACAAAGGAAGAGACGTCTAATACCCTAAGTTGTGAGAGATGACAGTAGCAAAAACAACGCGGATCTGGGTTGGAGGCAAACTCAGTCCCCCAACAACCATTTCCAAGAAACAAACCTCAAGGGTCTACATGTGAAAGCACTAGGGACCTCCCACCAACTTGCCCAGCCCGTACCTGGAACAAGATAAAAGTGTGGCTACGGCTAAGTCACACAACTTCACCCCTATTAAGAGCTTCAAACCACCACTACTAACCACAACCCACGATTCGGCCTTTGGAAAAACATAGCCGACAAGGAACCTCAAAACCAAAGGAAATACACTCAGGAGAGAAAATCTAAGTTATGGAAAAGCGTTGAGATGGCTCAACACGGTATGGCGTTGAGTGAGCCCCACTCACTCAACGCCTAAACAGACGGTGGTGTTGAGTGAGTTAACCTCACTCAACGTCAAAACAGCTATGGCGTTGAGTGAGGTTCACTCACTCAACACCTTCTGCAACACTGGTTGTGGCGTTAAGTGAGCTAACCTCACTCAACGCCAAAAAAGCTACGGCTTTGAGTGAGGTTAACTCACTCAACGCCTTAGCACGCTGACTGTGGCGTTTAGTGAGCAAACCTCACTCAACGCCAAAACAGCTACGGCGTTGAGTGAGGTTAACTCACTCAACGCCTTAGCACATAGCCGCAAAACTAACTGTGGCGTTGAGTGAGTCCACCTCTCTCAATGCCAAAACAGCTTTGGCGTTGAGTGAGGTCGACTCACTCAACGCCAAAATACTTACCGCAAGAATGGGCAGCGGCGTTCAGTGAGTCTGCATCTCTCAACACCTAAATTGCCATGGTGTTGAGTGAGGCCCACTCACTCAACGCCATTCGACATAACCGTGTGGATTGGCTGCGGCATTGAGTGAGTCCGCCTCACTCAACTCCAACCAACCAATCCGCCCGGATTGGCTGCGGCGTTGAGTGAGTCCGCCTCACTCAACGCTTAGATAGACATGGCGTTGAGTGAGGCCGACTCACTCAACGCCACCATACATAGCCGCAAAAGAACAAACCAACAAGGCTATGGCTTTGAGTGTGTGCACCACACTCAAGGCCACACCCGAACAGCCCAGGCGTTGAGTGTGTGCACCACACTCAACGCCGAGCCTAACATCCCAGGCGCTGAGTGTGTGCACCACACTCAACGTCGAGCCTAACAGCCCAGGCGCTGATTGTGTGCACCACACTCAATGCCGAGCCTTAACTCTACTCCAACATGATACCAGCAAGCTTATTACTGTAGTAATATTATTCTAACAACTAAACACATTGCTCAGGTTATAATGAGGACTAGTAAAATTTTCGAGTTAAATCTTCTAACTCCTACCCGGCTACAGCTACGGCAAATGACAAAATTAACCCTAGCCTTTACTTCATTTCTTAGCCCGAGAACCAGACGATTTGCTTGTAACAAGAAAAGGAAACATAGTGCCCCGGCTGCTTTAGGTAAAAACCGTACAGGAAGGCTTACTATAGGAAGTTTATACCCGATTTCAAGCAAAGAATTGGGTTTCTAACCTAGGGCTAATAGGGCTTTACTAACATAGCAAAAATCTAGACAAGCTTTTCTACGGCCGCAATAACAAAGAGAGAAAGAAAACACTACTAGGCAACCGCAAGAACACCACTTGCCTCGATTTCCAGAAGAACTTGGCCAGCTCCTCCTCTTCCTCACGGATCCGGAGGCAAGGTACTAAGCCAAGCAAACTGGACATTTTCGGCGGAAAACATGGTTAAACCGAGAATTTGCAACCTTTAGAAATGCTACGATTCCAAAAAAAACTCACCGTAGGAGTGAAGATCTAAGCGCGAGCAGTCTAAATCCGCTTTCGGAATCGAATTCCGACAACTAACACTCCCGGAATCGGCGTCCGAAGGTAGCGGTTCCGGCAGTTTCTCCATTTCGCGAACAGGCGCAGGCGGGCGGGGGAAGAAAGTGAACAGGAGCGGTTTTATCTTTTAATCCTATTCTCATCCTATATATAGTACCTGATTAACCTTAATAGTTAATTAATTAAATATTATATAATGAGATACAATATAACCGCCAAGCACCCGCACTTTTCCAAAATAATAATTAATATAATATTTATTAAATAGTATTATTTTTCATAAAATACAAAACGACGCGAAAACCGAACATTCTCGGAATTCGACGAAATTCGCACTGTAGCTAAATTCCCATGCTATGAACGCAATGGCGAAGTCGAAATTAACTTTCGACGAACAGAACTCGAGTTATACCCACCCGAAGCCAAAACACAAGCATCCCCCGAGAGGCCACACCGAGTCACCCAAAACCACCCGGCTTGCTAGGGAGATCTTGCAAATAGGCTACAAAATAGGCCACTCAGTTCTAAGGAGTTAAGACCACACTCCATAGATGGCACAAGCAAAGAGAACGCGTCGACGTAACGCCAAACGAGAATTAAATAATCGCAGAAAAATCGGGGGCGTTACAACACGGCCTATGACACCTCTTGTGACACGCCCGTGTCACCCATGGACACGCCCGTGTCATGGGCTGTGTGCCTCAATCGGCACTGAAACTGTCATGACCCGACCAGGACACGGGCTTAGACACGCCCGTGTCAAACTAGACATGCCCATGTTACGGGCGTGTTCCCCAATCGACACAGAACCAAAACTTCTAGAAGAGGACACGACCATATGACATGCCCGTGTCATATGATGTGTGCCAGACATTCCCCGGGGACACGCCCGTGTCCCAGGCCGTGTAACTCTTTCCATACAGCCCGGCAAACAACCCGAGTAGGACACGCCCGTGTCCCAGGCCATGTGATCCTTACCAGGGCCCAAACTTGGCTCAAACGCCGCCTGTTCCTCTTTTGAGTTTCGGGGCATTACATCATTAAGAGTCATGATGAAGAGAATGTTGGGTTGGCTAGTACTGTTAGGTGGTGCTCGGGATCGAAGAAAGATCGTCTTTCCTGTAGAGAGAGAGAGTCAAAACACACTAGGGTTAGATCCAACATAATATTAAAAAGGATCGGGAATTGGGTAATAACCAATAATAGTAAGTTCCTTGTGAAAGGGAACGATGGGCTTCAGCTACCATCAGTTCCTAGTGCCCTGTGAGATCCCTTCACCGGGAATACCTTGGGCAGTCCTGGGCTAACCTAAACCGTAAGAATAATCAATGTTTAAGAGTAACTAGTATAATTAGGATTATACTTACACTCACACTCCCCGGTGTTGTGGGGTTAGGTTGGGTCACACGAGCGGTGGGCTCGGTGGTTTTAGTGATGGGCAGGTTAGCCCGGCGAGTCGATGGCTCGGTAGATAATTGTGACGGACGGGTTAGTCCGGGGAGCTTTGGCTCGGTAGATAATTGTGACGACCGGGATAGTCCGGGGAGCTTTAGCTCGGTGGGAAAATAGAGTAATATTGCATGTGCATAAGATAAAAGGTGGCGGGTCTTCAGTATTGGAGAGTCGTCACACCGACACCAATACGTTGACTCGACATGTGTGGTTTAACACTTGGCCAAATAAAGTCCGGTGCACAGCCGACAAGAGTATGCAGGAGCTCCGCTTAGTACACCAGCATCGAGGCGTACGATAGGTCTGACTGGTAGTGTTGATACAGGTTTAGAGGTGGGTGATGCCCAACCCACCGCTTCCATTTGCCACTATGGAGGTATCCTGGGAGGTTAGGATCCAGAAAGGGGGAACTAAAGGTCTGTGTGCACAGAGTCGAGTGTGTGTGTTGCACTTGCATGTTCACATCATAGCATACTTGCATGACATAGTATCATCATTGCATATAACCCTTGACACATATTATATAAATTAGTATGAGACACTTTATACAATAGGCCTTACAAAACGACCCCTTGGTCTATAGGTTTGTATGGGCATTCCTATAGGTCATGGTTACTTACTTAGTTTACCTTCTACTACTTTACTTACTCACCTATTCTTGTGTATAATTATGTTGTTTGCCTACTACTGCTTATATATACTTGCTCTGTTTATGAACTCATAATAGACTAGTTCTACCGCCACCTGCTTACCTTTGTTACTCTCCACCTTCATTACCTTCCCTTTCCTTCTCCCTGCCCAGTGCCTAGGAGCCATGGGGGGGGAAGATAGGACTTAGTCTTTTCGACTAACAGTCATTGACCAGATCATTTTAAGGGATCGTGGAGCCGAACCAGGAGATGCAACCCCAGAGGTCGGTGCGCTTGGAGACGGGACAGTCTAGCACTGGAGTTCAGGCAACAAGGACAATGAGTCCCAATAATTAGTAGATATTATAGATTTGCTTCTGCGATTGAGTGATTTGTAGTAAGGATCTTGATGTATCGGGCAGGAGCCCTCTTTAGTACTTTGCTTTATCATTTCTGTGGACTCTCCCTTCTTAGAGAATTATTTATATATATGTGATTCTGGTGGACTAGTATTGAGTTTCATTTTACTCATGTACTCTTATATTTATTCTACTCTTCTGCGATCAGTATGGCTGGCAGGATCGACATTTTGTAGTGACGACCTCCCCGGGTGTGTTGGTGTCACCGCAAAGAAACTATTTTGGGCATAAGACCTCGGTGGTTTAAAAGACAAAAATGGGGTATTACATGCCAGGAACGAAAGGCTATCCGTGGTATATCAGACGCACAGACCCTCAACTGGTGGTAGCCTGAACAAAGTTCAATCTTCGAAAACACAAAGCATCCCCACAACTGATCAAACAGATCATCAATCCGTGACAACGGATACCTGTTCTTGATGGTTACCCTATTTAACTCTCGATAATCGATGCAGAGCCTCATGGAACCGTTTTCTTTTTCACGAACAAAACTGGAGCACCCCAAGGCGAAGAACTTAGTCTTATAAAGCCGCACTTCAGCAACTCGTCTAGCTGGGTGCGCAATTTTTCTAACTCACATGGTGCCATGCGGTACGGTGCCTTAGCAATGGGGCGAGTACCCGGCTCGAGGTCTATTACAAACTCCACCTCTCTCTCAGGAGGAAGTTCTGGAAGACTATCAGGAAAAACGTCTGGAAACACTCGCACCACCGGGATATCCTCGACACATGGTGTAACTAAATCCATTTCCAAAGCAGAAATAGAAACAAGATATTCCTGACAACCAGACTTTATAGCTCGACGAGCACATACCGCAAAAATAATAGGAGAACCCTTGCCCCGAAGACCATATACGCTCAGAGGCTGACCGTTGTCCATCTTGAAGTCCAGTCACTTCGCCTTGCACTGGATGACCGCATTGTACTTGGATAACTAGTCCATGCCCAAAATTACATCGAAGTCCACCAGATCCAGCACCTTCAGATCCGCAAAAGCTAGGAAACCACCTAGATAGATAGGGCATTTTTGAACACATTGATTTGATATCACTAGATATCCGGAGGGAAGCTTGACGTTAAAAGAATCTTCTAACTGATCCACGTACAAACGATGTTTATCTAGGAAACTCCGAGCTTCAAAGGAATGGGTGACACCCGAATTGAAGAGAACGCGTGCCCACCAATTCTTCACCTTAAACTCACCTATAACCGTAGAGTACATAACTAAACGAAACTTGATTCAAATAAAATTCGCACTGTAGGCGAATGTCGGCACTACGAATCTAACGGCGAAGACAAAACTAAAATACGACGTACCGTTCTCGGGATACTAATTTCTAAAATTTACAACAAACGTAAATAATACAAAACTACAAACGCGCGCCGAGACTCCAAAAATGCTCGGATCACGACGAAACTTGACGAGCAAGTCCAAAATTAATTAACTTAATTTTCCAACGCAAAAATATTCAATTGTCGCCGAAAATCCAAAAATCTAGTCAGTCGGACCTAACAGACGCGAAATCGCACTAACGGCGTCGCGCCGTCAACTTGACGAAGTAACGCACTAACGTTATAAATACATCATTACTGAATTAAATAATTACCGGAAAATCGAGGGTGTTACACCTACAACTAAAAATACTCTCGAGCCAACCATGTCAGATTTGCATACGACACAGATGCAATCAACTGCTTCCCCATCGCCAACACTTTCTTTCAAGACAACACCTACTCAGTGGACAGAACTCCCCGCAGCCTTCGCGATATGCAAAGCCTTTACCAAGTACAAGACAAAGTTCAGCAGCACGCATCCACAGCGATCCTACCTTCGTAGCCATCGTCCCAAGGTCTGCTTAGATGTCCTACCTCACTCCATTCCAAGGCCCAGGACTTTGGGTGTTCTGCAAACGTGAAATCTCGCACCATGTCAACCTCCCAAGGCACAGACACCATCGACGACCTCCGCCTCCAGAAGCTTCGTCTCAGCTCCTGATAGGAATGGATACCAAATCACTCAAGGCTGTAATACGGAAACAAACACCGTGTCCTTCCACGTCTTCTAATGGCAGCAAGCCCATAAGTCCCTCCGTGATGCCAAGATAAGGGGGCAGAACATCGCTCCATGTCACAATAATTTACCACCAGCTCGAACTTCCCACAACAACCACGCAAGATAGCCAACATCATCATACTCGTGCATCCAAACAAAAGGGAATATGAAAAGCGAAATGCTTCTAAATCATCGTGGAGCATGGGGCACAAAGTAGGAGGATGATCCTATAACGCGTCGTCGGTGTCGCACAAACAAGCAAGATCAGTGCTTGAGCAATTCATTGCAAGAATCGCAGTCCAGACATATTAATAGAAACTTCAGCCCACGAGGTGGACACAGAAAGATTCAAGGCATCATCGCTCACATCAAGGCCCATCAGAGGGGGTATTTCACACCGCAATCTAAAGTAACTGGTGATACACACATGCTTAAATGATCTCAAGACAACAAATCTCGAGATGAAATCATCAAGCTTAGAAATTTTCGGGCTTGTCGCTTCGCAAATCATGACCCACAAAAATTTTGTGGCATTTGATAGGGTTCCCCCAAAAATCCTCGAGTCAAACCAGGGCATATCGACCAGGGGCACAAAAGATGAACCGGCCAAGTGAGCCGCGCTTACCCGAAATGTCTGAAAACATCCAAGAAGAGGGCAAAACCGCACGCACACCCGCCAGAGCACTAGGACAGCACAAGCACACGGTGCGTCGACACAACGCACGCAACATAGCTGCACGCAGCACAGCCGCTGTGCATGCGTAGTACGACCGTCCATGCACAACCTCGTATTGCTCCCGTTGTCGCCGTCGGCCGCCCACGCACAGCCTCGTATTGCTCCCGTTGCCGCCGTCGGCCACCTCTGCCGCCATTGCCGCCTCCGCCAGCCGCTTTGGTCGCCGCCTCCACCTTCGGGCGCCTTGCTCGAGCCGCCCGAACTACCCGGGGGAAGGGGGACACTCCTGTCATTTCAAAAAATGGTGATCCACATGATCAAAATGGAGCGACGACATTAGCCAACACAGATCACTCCACGATGCAATTACCATCATGACCCTTCAAAAAAAGATAAATAGAACCCCAGACATTCATTTGAAGCCAAACAACTTCAGAGGTAAGAGGGAGTTTTGAGGTTTTCTGATGAGATCGTGGACTTAGGCCGATCCTTTGCTCAGGAATTCGTTTCGCTCTTCTCCTTGCGCTACGGATTCCTCACGCCTCAAGTGACGTCAACCACCCCCGCAAGCGCGCTCCCATCTAGGCTTCGCATCAACGAGAGCACAGCCTCCAGAAAGCTCCGTGGACTTAGAATATTTTCTAGCCGGATCGCTCCCACCAAGGTTTCGTGGGCTCGACGCCTGCTTAATGTCGAAGTGCTTCCATCGAGGCTCCAAGGACTTAGTCAATTTTCCTTTTTTGTACTTGTAACGGAATAGCGACCTGCCACCCTTCGATATCAAACCAACTTCTGTAATACTCCGAGAAGCTAGTGGATTTTTCCTCGACATAGTTCCAGTCACATGCTTTTTCACTCTTTCGGGATTTTCCACATCAAAAAACGTCTCTTGTCCATTCCTACGATATTCTTTAACTGATTGTGCACCCATCTCAACTCCAAGGTAAGACAGTCTGATTCTTCGGACCGGGGAAAAGACCGTGCGACCCGCAATAATAATAATACAGTTGAACTTACAAACTTCAAAAAAATGTTGAACTATAGCTCCAAAAAACAATTATATTACAGCTCACAAATATAGTTATATTATATTTTCAAGATACCATATCATTATAGGTCAAAAATACAATTCAAAAACACAATTAAATTACAGTTCAACATATAAGGGTCCATTCGGCACGCAAGTATTGGCTTTCTGGAATTGACTTTGACCAGAAAACCAATACCTACAGGAATTGGTTTTGTGCATAAAACCAATTATGTTGTTCGGCTGCAGGATGGTATTCAGTGAACAGAATTGACATTGATATGTAAAAGTTGTTCGGCTGTACAGTGGAATTAGCTTTCTGAAATTGAAATTTTTAAAATGTACACATTTTCAAATTAAATCAGGAAAGTAAACTACTAATGATAATTATAGTTCAAAATACCGCACAAATATTGTCCACAAATAAAAATACAAAATAGATAAATGTCCATCATCGATTAAAAAAAGCACAAATCTAACGATCAAACTACATTCACAGCCATATGTCTCTCATGTCTTCAGGTAGCCGCATGAATATGTCACGTTTGACATTATCATGACACAGTATATCCATCGCCTTGAGAAAATCACCCCGGTCTAAAACCTTCATCTGAGCTAGTGCGATATGATAGTTTTACTTTCAAGATAACCTAAACACCTAGAGGGGGGGTGAATAGGTTCTAATTTCTTGTTTATACTTCTAGGCAGAATTCAATTACAAATTAAAACATCTAGCACAGCATTCACAGACAACTAAGCATCACAGATTGCACAATGTTTTATAGTGGTTCCCCAAGGTCTGGGTACATCCACTTTCCCCATTCACCTATCTAGCAGTTTGCTAGATTCGGCCAAACTTCCACTATTCTCAGATCCTCAGATCCTATAGCTCAGAACCTGAATAGGTTCCTACAACTCAGGCTCAACAGCCCTACCTCAGCCTTGCCTCAAGGCCTACCTCTCAGAGAAGAACCTTCTCCTACACTCAGGCAAATAGCCCTACCACTCAGAGATCACCTCTCCTACACTCAGCCTTTATAACACAGGCTTACAACTCAGATCTGTGTAAACAGATCCTACAGAAATTTAGAAAAGATATTTTAATGTCTTGCCTTTGTTGAGAGAGAAGAGGACAAGACACTTCTTGATCAGCTGATGAAATCAACTGAATCTGAGCTTTCTTCAAAGCTTCTTGAATATGAACTTAGCTGAGTTGATTTCCAAACAGCTTCTTGAGAAACCACTGATGGCTTCCTTCTTCTTCTTCAAGATGACTGGATCCCTCTCTATCCAACACCTTTTCTGATACTTCAGACTTCTTCTTCTTAGATCTTCTGATGAAGATCTTCTTTAGAGCTTAGCACTTTCTTGAATTGAAACTTCAAGAGGATCGTAATCCTTTTGTTTCTTCTTCTTAAATCTTCTTCTGTTATTTTTCTTGGCTTCTTATTTCCTTCTGAATATGTCTATTTATAGACTTTCTTCATGGTAACCGGCTGATCCGGTTTCTAACTGATTTCTGACAGGTCTGACAGCTTCAGTTAAACGGTGGCAACCCACAGCTGTCAAGTCTTCAAACAGTTCCTGTACCTTATCCTTGGACAGCAAAATGTCGAGACAGTCTGTTAGAAAGTGTCGAGACCAATCTGTCTATCTGTGTCGACACAAGTGACTTTGGTGTTGACACAGTCTTTGATGATGTCGACTAAGTTGCCTTTAAGTCGACACAGCTTCTTCAGAAAATAACTTGGTCTAGACTCTGCAGTGTGTCGACACAAGTCCTGTGTGTCGACACAGTTGTTGTAGATTCAGAACTCAGTATGTGTCGACTCAGCCTTCAGGTGTCGACACATCAATCTTCAATTCTGCCAAAATGTGTCGACTCAGTCTTCTGGTGTCGACACAAGCATAGTCGACTTCTGCCAATATGTGTCGACTCAATCTCAAGGTGTCGACACATCCACTCAGTGTCGACTATCTTTCACTAGTCGACTATCTTCCACTAGTCGACTATTTTTCTCTGGTCGACTATCTTTCACTAGTCGACTAACTTTCTCTGGGTATCGACTATCTTTCACTGTGTCGACACTGCTTCCCAGTGCTGAGGTCGACGATTTTCTTTATGTGTCGACACTGCTTCCCAGTGTCGACATAAATGTGGTCGACTATCTTTCTCTGTGTCGACACTGATATTCTGAAGTGTCGACACAAATATTCTGAAGTGTCGACACAATTTCTTCAGGTGTCGACATGTGGACTTAGAATATTTTTCTGCATTCTTTAATACTTCTTCACCTGCACATGTCAACTCAAAACAACATCAAATACACCTTGATGTATATCATTGAGCTAAGTTGGGTTTCTTCAAATCAGGTACATATTTTCCAATGTACCCAACAATCTCCCCCTATTTGGAGAAGTCATAACCCTATAGCCAATGATATACACCATTTATAAAAAGTATAAACTGATGATATATGACATAACAGGAATACTTAATATAAACAAAATAAAAACAATCCATCACAGAATGAACATTATATGATACCAAACAACATTTTGTTTATAACTTGATAATGTTTGAATACAGAGATTTACATTTAATGATTTAATCAAAACATTACAAAATACTTTGAAAGAACTAAAAATTAAGACTGATCAGGCTCTTTTATGACAATCCCTTTGCTAGATAGAATTTGAGCCTTCACAGGAGCTTCAGAATCTTCAGCTGGCTTCTTGCCTTTTAGATCAGCCTTCTTCTTTGCTTCTTCCTTGAGCTTTTGCCTTTCAAAATAATGAAAGGGCTTTGGAAAGTACTTGCTCGGCTCTTGAGCATTTGGAGGCAGCCTACCCAGCTTGGCTTTTCTTCTAAACTGTATTATGGCCTCTTGCCTGGCTTCATACTTCTGCCATTCCATCTCATTGAACCACTTGCCTCTTTCATGCACTTGGTCTTTGACAGCCTTCCATGCAGTGAGTATAATATTTCTGGAAGTAGGACTCCACTACTCAAAGTCTGGCTTAAGTTCAGTCTGCTCTCTAAATCTTTTCTTAGATAGTAGAGCATCTTGCTGGTCTTTCAAAGTAGCCTCAGGCTTATCAACCTTCCCAATAACAATATTGGTAACCTCCTTTGGAGGACTATACATTCCTTGAACTTGCTGATCAATCATATCATAATCTGTAGGAGGGTAAATGACTTGGGCAACCTCAGGTTGATTGCCTTCAAGTAGACTTGTTTGTATTCCGGACTCAGCCACCATAGCATCATCACACAAAGGTGGATATCCCAATGTGGCTCGAATACTATTAGTCACCCATTTGGTGTGCTCTGAGCCTGCATGAACTAACATCCTCTCCCCCTTTATGGCTTCTCTAGTAACATGATCTCTTAGATCTTCCTTCTGAAATCTGATTTGGTCATCTAGATAATTCACACCCTCTTTAAAAAATGGTTTTAACTTTAGAAGCTTGTCAGATATTTCCTTTTGAGAGGTAGTGATAGCAGTTTTAACAGAATCAATAGCAGCTTGAAAGTTCTTATCAAATTCTTCCATTTCCTTTGCTCTAGCTGCAGGCAGGCCTGGAACAATCTTTTTCAATTCATTAATGATCTCATGATGAGATTCAGTTAAATTCTCATTCATCCTTATCTGATTTTCCAAGACATAGCTTTGCTTTAAAGCAATATCATCCACCTTAGGGATGATAGACTGCTGTTGTTTTGCCAAATATACCACAGCATTACCTCCCTTATGGAAGCAATCTGTCATCTCCTTCTTATGCATATTGACCTCAAACCTAATAGATTTTATATCTTGAGCTAAGTCAAATTGCAGGGACTTGTTGTTCTCATCAACATATTTTTTAATAGCCACTCTGTGTTCATCCAATTTCACTTGTAAATCGACCAAAAACTTGTTATAATCAAAGTCAGAAGGAGTGTGATGTGCTGTAGACTGTAGAGCCTGCTTATAGCTCTTGCTCCTTCTCTGGAAGACCATAAGTTTTCTCTTCTTAGCCACCCTGGCTTCTTCATTCTCAGAATCAGAAGTACTATCAATTTGAACTCTTTCTTTGGGAGGAGGAGGAGGAACAGCTGCTTCAGTGCCATGTTGTACAGTCTCCACATGCACAGGCTCCCCCTCAATTTTTTGCTCCACTTCCATTCTATCAGTAATTATTTCATTATCTGGAAATAACTCTTCTAGAGTATATTCCTTTTGGGCTGGAACATCTACAGTATTCAAATTTTGAGATATATCAATTTGAGCATCGTCTTGCACTTGCTCAGACAGCTTCTCCCCTGTACTTGTTCAGTATTGGTGATGTCCTGGGCAGGTGAGGACACTTGCTTTCCCTGGACCTGTGCAGAAATAGAAATATTAGAAATGTCTTTTGTAGGAAAATACACCAGCTCCCCCTGCACCTGTACCTGGTCATGAGTAGATACAGTCTGTGTAGGTGAATAAACTTGCTGAGCTGGTATTCTTACTTCTTCTTCTTGAATTGCAGGTATTGTGGCATCCTGAACTTGTGTAGAAGCAGGCTGATCTTCAACCTCTTGTCTTACTTGTTCTTCTTGTGGGTGCTCAGTACTGGTAGCATGACCTGGGGATTTCTCAGGTGAATCCTGCCTTTCCACTTCAGGCATCTCTTTGGTCAGCACCCTATCCCATCTGGAGAACAATCTCATGTCCATCCTTCTCATGTGATTAATTTTTGTTCCAGGTTGTTGTTGCATAACATCAGGAATCTCCTTACTTAGGTATATACTCATTATTCTAGCCAGATTTGGCTTCTTGATTCCTTCCTTAATCTTTTCAAAGATTACAGTTGACCAATCCGTTGGAATTGTAAACACAATCCTGGTCATTAGGCTGAACATATAGGCGGAAATCCTATCATGTCCACCTGGCTTGCACAGAATAACTTTTCCAACCACCTCAGACAGAAACTTGCCCTGTTGATTCATTCCTTTCCTATTGAAAGCAGCTCCAATTTTCATGATGGAATCCAATCCACACCATTGAAGAGCCTCCCTTGATTTAGAAGCAGGGACATCCTCTTCATTCTCAATTATAGGTAAGTGTAGAATTGTTCTTAACTTACTTGGTGTAATTTCCACTGGTGACCCATGAATTGTTGATTTTATCTCATGAATTTCAGAGACTACAGATGCAGAAGTATAGAACTCATGCACCTCCTTCTTCCATATCTTAGATGGTTCGGAGACCAGAAATTCTAATCCTGAGTCGGAGAGGAGAGAGATAACCCCGAGAACATCTAGAGGGGCAGCAGCAAAGGCCTGGCGCACCAACTCATATCCTTCATTCATATTATCTTCAATCTTTGGCGCCATTGATTAGTCGAGAAAGCTTGAAAGATGAGAGAAAGAGAGAAAGAGAGAGAATGTCGACACAGGGTTTCGAAAACCTTGTAAGCGTGTCGACAGAATGAGTTTTTGACCTATTTATACCTTCTGTTTAAAGAAGATCAAAAGTCGCCAAAAATAGACTATAAGTGTCGACACAGATGGAATGTGTCGACACAAGCTTCTATTGTCTCGACATCAAGTCCGTCTATTATGTGTCGACACCAATTTGCAGTTATGAAGACACCAGAGATATATAGAAGAGCATCAGAAATTCTGTGTCGACTCTTAGTATAAGTGTCGACACAAAATCTGTAAGTGTCGACACCACTATCCTGGTGAAGTCGACACTACATTCCTGGATAAGTCGACAATAAGATTCTTAAGTGTCGACACATATTTTCTGTGTCGACACAATATCTCTGACTTGTCGACATTACTACCCTGAGTCGACACAATATTACTGAATGTGTCGATACCATCTTACTTAGCCAATTTCTGTTTGTTCATCACAACTTATAAGTACTACAGAGTACTTGATACTACTTCAATGTGTCTTTATATCACTTGAATGTCTTGTTACCACTTTAACTTCATTGTTGATGATATTGTGATTACACTAATCAATGGTTAACATACCTAATTCAATTTTGAATTTATTGAATTTGGTCTCATCTAGGGGCTTAGTAAACACATCTGCTATTTGATAATCTGTTTTCACAAATTCCAATGAAATGTCTTCTTTTTCTACATGTTCTCTAAGAAAATGGTATTTTATTTCTATATGCTTAGTTCTACTATGAGAAACAGGATTATTAGCAATAGAAATTGCACTCTTAGAATCACACAAAAGAGGTGTTCTACTTACTTGAATACCATAATCCTTAAGCTGATGCTGCATCCATAATAGCTGTGCACAGCAGCTTCCAGCAGCAACATACTCAGACTCAGCTGTGGAAATTGCCACACTGGTCTGCTTCTTACTACTCCATAATATTAGTCTTCCTCCCAGGAATTGACAAGTACCTGTAGTACTCTTCCTATCCTCTCTACATCCTGCAAAATCTGCATCTGAATAGCCTGTTAGTTGAAAATCTCTATTCCTAGGGTACCAAAGACCTAGATTAGGTGTGCCCTTAAGATATCTCAGAATCCTTTTGACTGCAGTATAATGAGATTCTTTAGGGCAGGCTTGGTACCTAGCACAGACACATGTAGCATACATAATATCTGGTCTACTAGCAGTGAGATATAGTAGTGAGCCAACTATTCCTCTATACAAAGTCTCATCAACAGGTTTACCTGCATCATCTTTGCATATAGGCATACTTGTTCCCATAGGAGTTCTCATGGTGGAGGATGACTCCATACCATATTTCTTAATCAATTCTTTGGTGAACTTAGACTGGGATATGGACAAGCCATCATCAGTCTGTCTTACTTGGAGTCCCAAGAAGAACTTCAGTTCCCCCATACTGCTCATCTCAAACTTCCCTTGCATAAGTTTGACAAACTTTTTACAAAGGTTGTTTTCAGTAGATCCGAAGATTATGTCATCAATATAGATCTGAACTAAGATGATCTTGCCTTTGGATTCCCTAAGGAATAGAGTTTTGTCAATTTTTCCTCTTGAGAATTTTTTCTCAATAAGGAAAGTAGACAGGGTTTCATACCAAGCCCTTGGAGCTTGCTTTAACCCATACAGAGCTTTCCTAAGCTTATAAACAAAATCAGGTTTAAGAGGATCTACAAAACCTGATGGCTGCTCTACATATATTTCTTCTTTAAGATCACCATTCAGAAATGCTGACTTCACATCCATCTGGTATACTTTAAAGTCTTGATAGGCTGCATAGGCAAGGAATATTCTGATTGCCTCCAGTCTTGCTACTGGAGCAAAGGTTTGATCAAAGTCAATCCCTTCTTCCTGCCTGTATCCTTTTGCAACCAATCTTGCCTTATTCTTTACTATTATTCCACTTTCATCTAGCTTGTTCCTATAGATCCATTTTGTGCCAATTATGTTGTGGTCTCTTGGTTTAGGAACAAGCTCCCAGACATTGCACCTTCTGAATTGATTCAGCTCCTCTTGCATAGCATCAATCCAGTGCTGGTCTTGGATAGCTTCTTCAAACTTCTTAGGCTCCATTTGTGACAGGAAACTTGAATGTAGAACTGTGTTTTGATTTCTGCTTCTAGTTTGCACCCTCTGTCTTGGATCACCTATTATCTGATCAGCTGGATGATCTCTTAAATGTCTTGTAGCTGGAGGAAGATTCCCTTCTGGTTGAACATTTCCAGCTCCTTCATTTAGCTGAATCTCTTGGTTTTCATCAGCTTCTATAGTGTCTTGTTCTCCCCTGGACAGAAGCCTTCATTTTCCAATGCCCCATCTTCCTTTGATACTTCAGTAATGGAGAGCTTGTCCATACTTTTGCTTATACCTGTTGAGTCATTTGATCTACAAGACAACTCACAGTTGATTAATCTTGTTTCATCAAACACAACATGCACAGATTCTTCAACAACTTGAGTAATCAAGTTGAAGACTCTATAGGCCTTACTATTTGTGTTGTAACCAACAAATATCCCATCCTGGGATTTGGCAGCAAACTTAGTCAAATATGACTTGCCATTGTTAAGTATATAACACTTGCAACCAAAGATCCTAAAGTAAGATAGATTTGGTTTTCTGCCTTTCACAATCTCATAGGGAGTCATTTTGTGGCTTTTGGTGATAGTAGCCCTATTGATTACATGACAAGCAGTGTTAACTGCCTCAGCCCAAAAATATTCTGGGAGAGAGGTGTCACTCAACAGAGTTCTACCTGCTTCAATTAATGTTCTATTCTTTCTTTCAGCAATTCCATTTTGCTGAGGTGTTCTAGGTGAGGAGAACTCTTGGAAAATCCCAAAGTCTTTACACAATTTTGTTATGCTTTCAGATTGAAACTCAGTACCATGGTCACTTCTGATTTTGACCACTGTACTATTTAGTTCATTCTGAATTTGCTTTACAAAATTAAGTAATACACTTGGGGTTTCAGATTTTTGTTTCAGAAAGAACACCCATGTAAATCTTGAATAGTCATCTACAACCATAAAAGTGTAGACTTTCCTACCTAGACTGTGAACTGGAATAGGACCAAAAAGATCCATATGCAAGAGGTATAAGCACCTCACAGAATCCTTGTTTTCAAGGCTTTGAAAGGAGGATTTTGTCTGCTTGCCCTTTTGACAAGCTGAGCATATCCCTTCCTTTATACACTTAACTTGAGGTCCATTCCTCACTAACTCTTTGCTAAAGAGTTGGCCAATTGTCTTGTAGTTTAGATGAGCCAATCTCTTGTGCCACTTAACACAATGAGAAGCATTGTCATCAGCTACAAGACAGATGGGAGAAGCCTTATTCTCACATTCAAAATTAAGACAATATACATTTCTCTTCCTATACCCAGTCAATATGATCTTTTGATCACTTGACCTTTTGATATGACATCCATCTTTAACAAATGAAATGTCATATCCTAAATCACTTAGCTGGCTTATGCTTATTAGATTATGTTTCAAACCTTTTACATAAGCCACTTGAGTGATAGTAATTAGGTTAGAAGAAATGTTACCAAACCCTTTGATGACTCCTTTTTCAGATCCACCAAAGATCACTTTAGGTCCATCTTTGACAGATGAATACTCCTTCAGCAGCCCCTTTGTTCCAGTCATGTGCCTGGAACAACCACTATCCAAGTACCATATAGGGGCATGGTTACTTGGATTCACCTGCAACACAGAATTACTTACCCTTAGAACCCAAGTAAGTCTTGGGTCCTTGGTTCAGGTTAGCATTAATAAAGCTACCATAACCTCTTCTAACAGGTAGACTATTGTTCTTTATAACACTTGGGTTATACCAGCAGTTTAGTGCAAAATGGCCTCTCTTGCCACAGCACCAACATTCAAACTTATTGTATCTAGATCTAGATACCTCCTTGTCAGAAGAATTTCTGTTCATTGCTGGTGCTGCAACAACTTCACTTACTGATTTCTTAAAACCATTGGGTTTATGACCATGGGTAGGCCTGCTTGCATTTACACCCTTGTTCTTCAGAACATTAGTCTTAATATGACCTTGAATATCTTCATGATCATATTTGTTAGAAGGCACTTCCACCTTACTAAACTTTATGGGGACTGAAAGGTTTAGTGGCTGAACAGGAGCTTTGCCTTTCCTCTTGAATCTGCCAGCCCTGGAGTTACCTTTAAATCCTAATCCAGCCTTACCCTTTTGAGTGACAAATTCATCTATCAAGGGTAAGACAGATTTTGGCTTAGAGTAACTAGCCACTAAATCCCTTTCAATTCTAAGTCTGGCCTCCAGACTCTTCACTTGATCATTAGTATAATTAATTGTGCCCATCTGAATAATAGTTATATTCTTCAGCTTGGCAATTTCATTTAATTTTTGATCAATAACTTTCTCTAACTCAGTTGTAGTAACCCTTAGTTCAGCAATTTCCTGAGCCTGAGATTTAACCAGGTTCTTGCTTTTCTTAAGGGCCTGCAACAAGTCCCCATACTTGTCTATCAATTGATAGACATCTCCTTCAGATTCAGATGCATCTACATCACTTGATGCAGATGTAGCCGATTCTTCACTTGTACAACAAATATATGTAATAGAAGGACATTGTACCTTATTAGGACCAGACTGATTCTGGCATATGTCCTCTTCTGATCCTGCCATCAGCCCCATACACTGATGATCCTTTTGTTCATTGATGGAGTCTAGCAACTGCAGAAACTCCTCTTCTTCAGATGCAGCATATAGTCCAATATATGCTTCAGCTTCAGATTCTGACTCTGAAGTTGACTGGTCTATTAGACTCTTATCTTTCTTTGCAACAAAGGATTTCTCCTTCTTGCCTTTCTGATGAGTCTTCTTCTTGTCTGAAGACTCCTTTCTCTTATCAGGACAATCAGCCACTACATGTCCAGGCCTATTGCAACAATAGCAGACAATCTTTGAAGTAGTGGCTTTGCTGGGCTTTAATCTGCTCTTCTCTTTCCTTGATGACCTTTTCTTCTGATAATAGTCATCAACTTGCTGTGATGTGGAAGGCCTAGACTTCCATTGCTTCTTTTTCAAGAACCTCTGGAATTGCCTTGTGAATGCAGCAAAGTCTGCATCTGAATCACAGCTTTCTGAACCCTTATCTGAATTTTCAGAACTATCTTCTCCAACTTCCTTAGGAGGAGATGGTGATTTCCTCCTATTCTTTCTAGTGGCTTCTGCATTGAATGCCACAGTCTTTTCTCTATGCTCTCCTCTTGAATTCTTTTCCTCCTCCTTCCTCACCATAAGTTGCATTTCATAGGATAGCAACTTTCCAAACAAGGTGGGAGGAGATATCTCTGCCAATTTAGCCACTTCTCTTATGGCACAGATCTTTGTGTCCCAATCCTTTGTTAAGGATCTCAAGAATTTGTCATTCAGTTCATAAGTACTGAAGACTCTTCCATAGGACATAAGCTCATTCACAATTCTATAGAATTTCTTGTAGCACTCAGTTATGCTATCAGATTTTCCTTGTCTAAAACTTTCATACTCCTGATTGAGCATAGATTTCCTGTCCTGCCTTACTTCTTCAGATCCCTCCATGTAGACAATCAATGTGTCCCACATCTCTTTGGAGGTCTTGCAGTGAATCAGATTCTGAAATATTGAATCATCTATGGCACTAACAATAATATTCTGAGCTCTTTTATCCATGGTTGCCAAGATGATTTCATCCTTGGTCATTTCTGAATAACTCTTTGGAGTTTGGATATTTGCATCAAGAACTGATACCTTCATTGGTATGAAGGGGCCTTCCTGTACTGTGATGTAAATCCTTGGGTCAGATGCCTCCATAAACAATCTGACTCTTTCTTTCCAAATTCCAAAAATTTCTCTCTTGCATATGGGTAATTTCATAGACCCTAGCTCCTTATGATTCTCACCAGAACCCATCTTTTTGAATCTTGATTCTGCCTTTCAGATCTACCTTAGACTGTTAAGTCCTTTCTGAGGAACCTCCCTCTGATACCACTTGATAGTTTTACTTTCAAGATAACCTAAACACCTAGAGGGGGGGTGAATAGGTTCTAATTTCTTGTTTATACTTCTAGGCAGAATTCAATTACAAATTAAAACATCTAGCACAGCATTCACAAACAACTAAGCATCACAGATTGCACAATGTTTTATAGTGGTTCCCCAAGGTCTGGGTACATCCACTTTCCCCCTTCACCTATCTAGCAGTTTGCTAGATTCGGCCAAACTTCCACTATTCTCAGATCCTCAGATCCTACAGCTCAGAACTGGATAGGTTCCTACAACTCAGGCTCAACAGCCCTACCTCAGCCTTGCCTCAAGGCCTACCTCTCAGAGAAGAACCTTCTCCTACACTCAGGCAAATAGCCCTACCACTCAGAGATCACCTCTCCTACACTCAGCCTTTATAACACAGGCTTACAACTCAGATCTGTGTAAACAGATCCTACAGAAATTTAGAAAAGATATTTTAATGTCTTGCCTTTGTTGAGAGAGAAGAGGACAAGACACTTCTTGATCAGCTGATGAAATCAACTGAATCTGAGCTTTCTTCAAAGCTTATTGAATCCGAACTTAGCTGAGTTGATTTCCAAACAGCTTCTTGAGAAACCACTGATGGCTTCCTTCTTCTTCTTCAAGATGACTGGATCCCTCTCTATCCAACACCTTTTCTGATACTTCAGACTTCTTCTTTTTAGATCTTCTGATGAAGATCTTCTTTAGAGCTTAGCACTTTCTTGAATTGAAACTTCAATAGGATCGTAATCCTTTTGTTTCTTCTTCTTAGATCTTCTTCTGTTATTTTTCTTGGCTTCTTATTTCCTTCTGAATATGTCTATTTATAGACTTTCTTCATGGTAACCGGCTGATCCGGTTTCTAACTGATTTCTGACAGGTCTGACAGCTTTAGTTAAACGGTGGCAACCCACAGCTGTCAAGTCTTCAAACAGTTCCTGTACCTTAGCCTTGGACAGCAAAATGTCGAGACAGTCTGTTAGAAAGTGTCGAGACCAATCTGTTTATCTGTGTCGACACAAGTGACTTTGGTGTTGACACAGTCTTTGATGATGTCGACTAAGTTGCCTTTAAGTCGACACAGCTTCTTCAGAAAATAACTTGGTCTAGACTCTGCAGTGTGTCGACACAAGTCCTGTGTGTCGACACAGTTGTTGTAGATTCAGAACTCAGTATGTGTCGACTCAGCCTTCAGGTGTCGACACATCAATCTTCAATTCTGCCAAAATGTGTCGACTTAGTCTTCTGGTGTCGACACAAGCATAGTCGACTTCTGCCAATATGTGTCGACTCAATCTCAAGGTGTCGACACATCCACCCAGTGTCGACTATCTTTCACTAGTCGACTATCTTCCACTAGTCGACTATTTTTCTCTAGTCGACTATCTTTCACTAGTCGACTAACTTTCTCTGGGTGTCGACTATCTTTCACTGTGTCGACACTGCTTCCCAGTGCTGAGGTCGACGATTTTCTTTATGTGTCGACACTGCTTCCCAGTGTCGACATAAATGTGGTCGACTATCTTTCTCTGTGTCGACACTGATATTCTGAAGTGTCGACACAAATATTCTGAAGTGTCGACACAATTTCTTCAGGTGTCGACATGTGGACTTAGAATATTTTTCTGCATTCTTTAATACTTCTTCACCTGCACATGTCAACTCAAAACAACATCAAATACACCTTGATGTATATCATTGAGCTAAGTTGGGCTTCTTCAAATCAGGTACACATTTTCCAATGTACCCAACACGATATATATGTCATCAACATTGCCAACAGACTTGCTCCCCGCTGCCTTTTCCACTGAGTCAGCCAGTGTAACGCCCCCGATTTTTTCTACGACTATTTTTATTATCGTTTGGCGTTACGGTGATGCGTTTTCGTGGCTCGTGCCATTTGTGGAGTGTAGTTTAACTCCTTAGAACTGGGTGCCCTATTTTGTAGCTATTAGCAAGATCTCCCTAGCAAGCCGAGTCGTTTTGGGTGACCCAGTGTGGCCTCTCGGGGGATGCTTGTGTTTTTGCTTCGGGTGGGTATAACTCGAGTTCTGTTCGTCGAAAATTAATTTTGACTTCGCCGTTGTGTTCGTAGCATGGGTATTTAGCTACGTGTGAATTTTGTTGAATTCCGAGATAGTTTGGTTTTCGCGTCGTTTTGGGTGTGCCATTAGTAAAGACTATTAGAATTCTCTTAATTTAATAAGGGAGCCGGCGGTTGGGATTTGGTTTTGCTGAACCGATGTGTCTTAGCTTTTTATAAAAGCCTTACTAAGAAGTGGCAGGCCCACTTCTCCTTCCTCCTTCTTCCCGAGACCAAAAGAAAACTGTTGCTCCTGTTTGCGGAAAACAGAGGCGGAAATGACGGGCTGCCCAAGCTTTCGGATGGTGATTCCGGGAGTGTTCGTGGACGGATTTCGATTCCAAAAGCGGCATTGTCTTGCTCTCGCTCAGATCTACGTTTCGACGATAAGAAATTCGATTTTCGTGGAGTTTTAGGAGATTTGGGGATTTAGGTCTTGAGGTTTTCCGCCATTAATGTGCGGGAGTATGCTTTTAGGTGCTGTTGGTTCTAGTGCCAAGTAAAGAGGAGGGAAAGCCGTACAAGCTTCGCCGGAAATCGAGGCAAGTGGTGTTCTTGCCCTTGCCATTGTTGTTTTCTGGAAATTTCTGAAAATTCCCGGTTAGCCCTAGGGTAGAAGCCAAGCATGTTCTCTTTTTCTTGCTGAATTTAGGGCTTAGATTCTCCTATGAGCCCCCCTTCTCTGTGCTGTTGGTGCTCAACCCGCCGGCGTAATGCCATCAGTAAACTCCAGATTGTTGTCTGGTTGGTGGCTTGCAGGTGAAGCCGAGAGAGAGAGAGAAGGGGGTGCATGATGTGTTTGTTGGAAAGAGCCTTTTTGGTTTCTGTCTGGCCGGCATTGAGTTTGGTGCACACACTCAAAGCCTTTGCGGGTTTGGCGTTGAGTGTGGTGCATACACTCAACGCCGCACCTGTAGCCAGTCAGAATTTTTGCAAAGTACTAGGGCGTTGAGTGAGGTGGACTCACTCAACTCCACAGCCCCTGCTAGCGGCTAAGTACTTTGGCGTTGAGTGAGTCGACCTCACTCAACGCCATTTCCGTTTTGGCGTTGAGTGAGGCAAGCTCACTCAACGCCGCGGTTTTCCTGAGAAGCTTAGTGTTTTGGCGTTGAGTGAGTCGACCTCACTCAGCGCCAATTTGGTTTTGGCGTTGAGTGAGGTGGACTCACTCAACTCCGTCGCTTCTGTGCAGCCAAGTACTTTGGCGTTGAGTGAGGTGTGCTCACTCAACGCCATCGCCTTTTCTGAGGCTAAGTACTTTGGCGTTGAGTGAGTTGACCTCACTCAACGCCATTCCTGGTTTGGCATTGAGTGAGGTGACCTCACTCAATGCTGAAGGCAAGTTTGCGGCCAATTCTCGTGGCGTTGAGAGAGTTGACCTCACTCAACGCCATTTCTGTTTTGGCGTTGAGTGAGGTAGGCTCACTCAACGCCACAACCCTTCTTCGCGGCCATAACTTCTGGCGTTGAGTGAGACGACCTCACTCAACGTCATTGCTGTTTTGGCGTTAAGTGAGGTCAGCTCACTCAACGCCGTAGAATTGCCTTGTTGCGGCTAAGTGCCAGGGCGTTGAGTGAGTGAACCTCACTCAACGTCATTGCTGTTTTGGCATTGAGTGAGGTGGACTCACTCAACGTCGTAGTTCTCTTTTGCGGCTGAGTGTAAGGGCATTGAGTGAGTGAGATTCACTCAACGCCATTGTTGTTTTGGTGTTGAGTGAGGCCAGCTCACTCAACGCCACTTTCTCTGTTTATGGTTAATAAGTACCAGGGCGTTGAGTGAGTGTACCTCACTAAACGCCATGCCTGTTTTAGCGTTGAGTGAGACTAGCTCACTCAACGCCAGATTTGTCCTTTGTTGGAATAATTTGTCAGCAGGACATGTGTGTGTGGGACCGACCCCGTGGCTTTCCTCATCGCGTTCCTGGTCTGGGTATTGACCCCGGTGGGCCCCCTGTGGCGGAATATCCCCACGGTCCTGTGGTTGGGATTAGTCCCACATCGCTCGCAGCGCTTGGTCCTCGGTGTTTATATACCCCGCCACCCTTCATCTCAACACCTGGGTTTTGAGATGAACTGTTGGGTCGGCGGGTTCTCACATCCTTGCAGGAGGCGTTGAGTGAGTGAACTTCACTCAACGCCATGCTTGTTCTGGCGCTGAGTGAGGCTAGCTCACTCAACGCCAAGGTCTAGGTAGGCGTTGAGTGGGTCCCACTCAACGCCAAGCCGTGTTGAGTCATTTCAACACTTTTTCCCTACCTTGATTTTTGCTCCCGAGTGAATTCCTTGTTCATGTTTTGAGTTTCTTGTCAGCCATGTTTTTCTTTCCTTAAGGCCGAATTGTGGGTCGTGGTTAGTAGTGGTGGTTTGAAGCTCTTCATGGGGGAGGTGTTGTGTAATTTAGCCGTGGCCACCCTTTTCTTCTATCTTGCACCAGGTACGGGTTGGGCAAGGGGGTGGAAGGTCCCTAGTGCTTTCACATGTAGACCCTTGAGCTTGTTGGCTTGGAAATGGTGGTTAGTGGACTGAGTTTGCCTCCAACCCGGATCCATGTTATTTATTTTTGCTACTACCACCTCCCATAGCTTAGGGTGTTAGATGTTTCTTCCTTGGTTGATTGGAGCATTTTGGGCTCTTGGTAACTTAGTAGACTCTGCAGGATGTAATTTCTGGGCAGGGTTGATGTTGTTTCCTCGCACCTAGTGCATTCCTTTTGGTCTTGTTTGGGCAGTTGTGACTTTTACTGCTGTGTGTTTTCCTCCTTCATTTATTCCCTGGTTTACACTTTTATGAAGTTTTTCCTTGTTTTGCTTGCTAAGGTATTCTTTCTTCTTTTGAATGCCTCAGGTTCTGAGCAGTAGCCAGTTTGGTGGCTAGGTTGCGGTGGTGTTGCTGGTGGTCTCTTTGACTTTGGAGATCCTATTGCTTTGTTAGTGAGGTAGTTTTTCTGTACTTTTCTTATAGACATACATATTTGCCAGTGGGTTCGTGTCAGGTTTTTGGCGCCCACTGGTAGTTTTTACCTTTGTACTAGATATATTACTTTTGCTTCTACCATTTTCTGGAGATAGTCTACTTACTCTGAGGAGGATTTATGCTAGGTTGCTAGTTATTTTAAAACTACAATTATTATTATAAGTATATCGCATGATCATCATGTTTTATAAAACTAAATCACTATTTTCCAAATAACGTATAAAGATCGTTTCTTATATATAATATAAATTAAATGTAGAGTCTTACATAGCATAAGTGGTCCTCTTGGGCCTCTTATGCACTCCTTAGGAAGTCAAACCTGAATAAAATATTTTTCCGCAGCGCATAAGTATAGTTTTTAACTGTGGACTAGGTGATCCACCGAGCCGAGGGATACGACCTCTAAAATATAACTGATTTTCTAATCTTTAAACTCATGAACTTCTTTCATAAAGTAAAGTAGATGGTTTTGCCTGAGCGTCAGCAGTTATCCCCTGCTCGACGTGGCATCATGACGCGTGTTTTCTCATACTCTGATAATTGCTAAATTCGGAGAAAATGCGAGTTGTGACAGTTGGTATCAGAGGGAAGTTGCTTGACAAGTTAGTCGGGCAACCTTTCTTTGATTGCTTTAGTAGTTCAGCATCATGTCATTCACACACTGATATGTCATCAACACGTCTTGGCAAAAGCACGAACACTACACTCATAGCATAACATGAAGTATACGGGGCATATTATGTAGTATGGGATGCATAATATGTGTTCGTATATGGATCCACCATAGGGGCAACATGTGAGGGTTATATAGTATGGGATGCATAACCTCACCACATGGCTGCGACTAGCTCGTTTTCTTTTTCGTTACATGAGAATGTTATGTAGTATGGGATACATAACGTTTTCATGCGTACGCCACTCATAATATGCATTAGGGCATTTTTAGAATGCATAACACAAACATGCATAGCATAACATCGCATAAGCACAACGTGCCAAGCTAAAGACTGGCATGATGACATATGTACACACATAAGCTTTCAAGTCAAAAGTAATAAAAATTCATGCATTCCCGATCTAGGCACATGAATTAGCATGGTGGTGGTTAACCATCTTAGGTTAGGACATAACATAAATTTTTGTAAAAAAGATAAACTCCCAGAGCAAGTTTAGCAGCTTTAAGTTTATATATATATATATATATATATATATATATATATATATATATATGTATTGTTTGTACTTGTAGTTGGTTCTAGCCATGGTATTAGGATCTAACTAGTGTTGTTATGATTTTAGGATGGCGAGACGTCCTTCGACTAGATCGACTCCCCTGTCTTAGGGTAAGTCATCTGGAGCTCAGAATGACGCGGTGATCGAGAGCCTGCGGCAGAGTAGCAATGCCATGAGCAGACAGATAGTAGAGATGCAGGCCCAGATTCAGTCCCTGGTGGCGATTGTGGCAGGTCAGACTCAGGGAGTGCAAGGTCCTACAGGGGGGTTAGCTTTCCCTCCTCCTCCTGCACCCTTAAGACCTCCAGTGGTGGTGCCAGCAGAGATGGCCTTCATCTCGCAATTTTAGAGGCTGAGCCCTCGCACTTATGACGGGAAGGCAGATTTCATGGTGATAGACGACTAGCTGATCTCCATGGAGGATATGTTCTCGTACTCAGGGATTGTAGATGATCAGAGGGTGATGATAGCCGCCTATCAGCTTAAAGGTTTGGCTAAGAGTTGGTGGCTGAGAGAGAAGGAGAGCTTGGTAGCTGGATGCTCTTGGGAGGTGTTCAAGGAGATGCTGTTGAGGAAGTTCTTACCCTCGGTCGAGCGTGACCGCCTCATGAACGACTTCCTCCATCTGAAGCAAAGGCAACTCACAGTGGGTGAGTATGAGATAGAGTTCAGCAAGTTGAGCCGTTTTGCCCCTAGATTGGTCAGCATTGAGGCTGATCGAGTTAAGCGATTTCTCGGTGGTTTGAGGAGTGAGGTGCAGCAGTTGACCAGTGCTTATGGGTCAGAGACTTATGCAGGAGTAGTGGAGGATGCTCTGAAGGTGGAGGCTATTGAGACCGCGAAGAGCAGAGGCCAGCAAATGAGGAAGGACAAGAGGAAGTCTGTGGAGGAGAAGAAACCCCAGGTACCCGGTGCGGCTTCGGGAAAGAAGAGCAAAGTGGTGTGCAGCTTCTGTGGCTGATCAGGCCACCCTATCGAGAGATGTTTCAAGAAGACAGCAGCTCAGAGGAAGGAGCAGGTTCATGCGATTCAGGGTGCTCCTAGGAGAGATGTCTCCTATTCTGTTTGCAAGCGACCCGGGCATCATGCTGCCCAGTACTGGTCTAAGGATAAGGTCTGCTTTCAGTGTGGGCAGAAGGGACACATCAAGTCTAGGTGTCCTCAGGTCCAGCCTGTTCTTCATGCAGTTCCTCTATAGGCATTACCTCCACCTCAGCGTGTGGACAAGGGCAAGGGAAAGCTGAACGTGATCTCTTCCGAGGAGGCTCAAGCTTCGACTCAGGTCATCTCAGGTTAGTTGTCTTTCCAGCCTGAAGGTTTTGTTCTTGTTTTGCTAGAATGTTTGCAGTATTTTTGTGGTAGTTCCTTAGTTTTACATGCTCCTATAGGGAAATTTAAGGTGAAGAACCGCTGGGCGCGTGTTCTGTTTAACTCCGGCGCTACCCACTCGTTCGTGGCTAGAGCCTTCATTGAGCGACATCGGTTGACTTTAGATCGAGTTCGGGATACCTTCCGTGTCAAGTTACCCTCCGATGAATCTGTGTTGTCAGATTTGGGCATGTTAGATTGCCCTGTTTTGTTGGGGGATTTCCTTGCGAAGGCAGACCTGAAGATGATTGATCTGGAGGACTTCGATGTTATTTTGGGCATGGACTGGCTGTCTAGGTATGATGCAGTCATTCAGTGCAAAGGGAAGCGCTTGGAATTCATCAGGGATGACGGACAGCCCGGAAGCGTGTATGCTGATCTATACCAGGATTCTCCTGTCATCTCTGTGGTATGTGCCCAGAAGCTGTTTCTTTCGGATTATTTTGCTTGTTTGGTCTCGGTGGTTGGGACCGCTGTTAGTGTACCGCGCTTGGAGGAGATTCCAGTTGTTCGTGGTTTCGCCGATGTTTTTACGGATGATCTTCCTGGTCTTCCTCCCGAGCGGGATGTGGAGTTTGTGATTGATTTGGAGCCGGGTACACGTCCTATTGCTAAGACGCCATACCGGATGGCCCCTCGTGAGTTAGAGGAGTTGCGTGTTCAGTTGGATGAGCTGTTGGCAAAAGGATTTATCAGGCAGAGTTCGTCGCCTTGGGGTGCTCCTGTGCTATTTGTGAGGAAGAAAGATGGGTCAATGCAGCTTTGCATCGACTATAGGGAGTTGAACAAAGTCACAATTAAGAACAGGTACCCTCTGCCGAGGATCGATTACTTATTTGACCAGTTGCGCGGTAGCACGGTGTTCTCCAAGATCGATCTTCGTTCAGGCTATCATCAGCTCAGGATCCGTGAGGAAGATATTCCACGGACTGCGTTTAGATCAAGGCATTGACATTTTGAGTTCTTAGTGATGTCGTTTGGTTTGACCAACGCACCATCAGCCTTCATGGATATGATGAACCAGGTATTCAAGGATTTCCTGGACAAGTTCGTGGTGGTCTTCATCGATGACGTGTTGGTTTATTCTCGCAGTGCTGAGGAGCATGAGCAGCATCTGCGCTTGGTTCTATCGGAGTTGAGGAACCACAAGTTATTCTCCAAGCTGAGAAAGTGTGAATTTTGGTTGCCTCAGGTTTCATTTCTAGGCCACGTGGTGAACAAGGATGGGATCTCGGTCGACCCAGAAAAGATCGCAGTAGTGATGGATTGGAGTAGTCTGAATACGCCTAAGGAGATCAAGAGTTTCCTAGGGTTAGCTGGCTACTACAGGAGGTTCGTGGAGGGTTTCTCTTCCCTAGCTGCACCTTTGACCAAGCTGACTCAGAAGAACGTGGCTTTTGTTTGGAGCGAGAGGTGCGAAGAAGCCTTCCTGGAGTTAAAGAGGAGATTGTGCACTGCTCCTGTTCTGACCCTGCCTACTGAAGGGGTGGATTATGATGTTTACGTGGATGCTTCGCATGTAGGTCTGGGTTGTGTGTTAATGCAGGTTGGAAAAGTGATTGCCTATGGGTCAAGGCAACTGAAGACTCATGAGAAGAATTATCCTACGCATGACCTCGAGTTCGCAGCAGTTATTTATGCGTTGAAGCCGTGGAGACACCTACTTTATGGGGCTCCGTGCAAGATCTTCACCGACCATAAGAGCCTGAAGTACGCGTTCACGCAGAAGGAGTTGAATTTGCGCCAGCGGCGGTGGCTAGAGTATGTGGTCGATTATGACGTAGAGATCCAGTATCATCCAGGCAAGGCCAATATAATGGCCTACGCCTTAAGTCGAAAGACGGGAAAGATCTTTAACCTCACCGCCGATCGTTTAGTGGATGAGTTCCTCCTTATGGATATATCAGTGGGATGCTGTGGCTTGCAGAGTAGTTTATCAGTGGCAGAGCCGTCTTGGATTTCTTTGACTAGACTGCACTAGAAGGACGATCCAGATCTTCTGCACTTATTCACCAGGACCGAGAAGGGGGAGTTGTCAGACTTTGTTATCGATGATGCAGGTACTTTGAAGTACCGCGATAGATTTTGAATCCCCGCTGTTGGGGACATTAGAGGTATGATTTGCAGAGAGGCTCATGGATCCAGCATTGCCTACCATCCGGGATCTACGAAGATGTATCGTGACTTAAAGCAAATTGCCTGGTGGTATGGCATGAAAGGTGATATAGCCCGTTTTGTTGCGGAGTGCCACACTTGCAAGCGTGTGAAGGCCGATCATGGAAGGCCTGGTGGCAAGTTGACTTTGTTAGAGATCCCGACTTGGAAGTGGGAAAGTATATCTATGGATTTCATCACGGGCTTACCGAAATCCTCGAGGGGATTTGATTCTGTCTGGGTCATAGTGGATAGACTGACGAAGTGTTCTCACTTCGTGCCATATAAGATTGATTACCCGATGAATAAGATAGCGGAGTTGTATTTGAATGAAGTCATCCGACTGCATGGTGTGCCCGTGAGTATCATTTCTGATCGAGACTCCCGGTTTACTTCTCGTTTTTGCCAGAGTCTGCAGGAGGGTTTGGGTACGGATCTGAGGTATTCTACTGCTCACCCACAGACAAATTGGCAGACGGAGCGGGTGAACCAGATAGTTGAGGATATGATCTGATGCTACATTTTAGACCACGGTGGAGCATGGGATGAGCGGCTACGACTTATGGAATTTGCATACAACAACAGTTATCAGGAAAGCTTGCAGATGGCTCCTTTTGAAGCCTTGTATGGGAGGCGCTGCAGAACACCATTGTTTTGGGCTGAGGCTGGTGAGAGGACTTTGTTGGGTCTAGATGCTCTTGAGGAGATGGAAGTCGTAGTGAAGCTTATTCGTGAAAAGCTTCGTATAACTCAGGAGAGATACGAGAAGAACGCCAATCGGCGTAGGTCTTCCCTGGAGTTTTCTGTAAGGGACCTTGTATTTCTTAAGGTTTCCCCGATGGTGGGTATAAAGAGGTTTGGTAAGAATCAGAAATTGGACCCGAGGTATGTGGGCCCGTTTAAGATTTTGGAGCGGATTGGTGTGTCAGCTTATAGATTGGAATTGCCAGCAAACTTCCCAGGTGTTCATAATGTTTTCTATGTAAGGCAATTGCGGAAGTGTGTGCGCAGCAGTGGGCAAGTCTTGAACGTTGTGCCCCAGTTGGAGCCCAACCTCTCTTTTGTTGAAGTGCCGGTCCGTATTTTGGATACTCAGGAACGGGTGTTGCGAAAGAAGTCTATTCTGATGGTGAAAGTTCTTTGGAGGAATCAGGATTTGGAGAGCGCAACTTGGGAGTTGGAGTCGGCCATGAGGGAGGCTTACCCTCACCTGTTTCCCTGATTTTGATCGGTATGTTTTCCTTCTTGTAACTCCTATTTGTTACTTTTCCTTATTTAGTAGGAGTGTTGTGCGTAAAGTTTCGGGACGAAACTTTCTTTTAAGGGGAGTGATTATAACGCCCTCGATTTTTTTGCGACTATTTTTATTCTCGTTAGGCGTTACGATGACGCGTTTTCGTGGCTCGTGTCATTTGTTGAGTGTGGTTTAACTCCTTAAAACTGGGTGCCCTATTTTGTAGCCTATTGACAAGATCTCCCTAGCAAGCCGATTCGTTTTGGGTGACCCGGTGTGGCCTCTCGGGGGATGCTTGTTCTTTGGTTTCGGGTGGGTATAACTCGAGTTCTGTTCATCGAAAATTAATTTTGACTTCACCGTTGTGTTCGTAGCGTGGGTATTTAGCTACGGTGTGAATTTCGTCGAATTCCGAGATAGTTTGGTTTTCGCGTCGTTTTGGGTGTGCCATTAGTAAAGACTATTAGAATTCTCTTAATTTAATAAGGGAGCCGGCGGTTGGGATTCGGTTTTGCTGAACCGATGCGTCTTAGCTTTTTATAAAAGCCTTACTAAGAAGTGGCGGGCCCACTTCTCCTTCTTACTTCTTCCCGATACCAAAAGAAAACCGTTGCTCCTGTTTGCGGAAAACAGAGGCAGAAACGACGGGATGCCCTAGCTTTCAGACGGTGATTCCGGGAGTGTTCGTGGACGGATTTCGATTCTGAAAGCGGCATTTTCTTGCTCTCGCTCAGATCTACGTTTCGACGGTAAGAAATTCGATTTTCGTGGAGTTTTAGGAGATTTGGGGATTTAGGTCTTGAGGTTTTCCGCCATTAATGTACGGGAGTATGCTTTTAGGTGCTGCTATTGCTAGTACCAAGTAAAGAGGAGGGAAAGCCATCCATGCTTCGCCGGAAATCGAGGCAAGTGGTGTTCTTGCCCTTGCCATTGTTGTTTTCTGGAAATTTCTGAAAATTCTCGGTTAGCCCTAGGGTAGAAACCAAGCATGTTCTCTTTTTCTTGCTGAATTTAGGGCTTAGATTCTCCTATGAGCCCCCCTTCTCTGTATTGTTGGTGCTCAACCCGCCGGCGTAATGCCATCTCTCTCTCGGCTTGCGAGTGAAGCCGAGAGAGAGAGAGAAGGGGGTGCCTGCTGTGTTTGTTGGAAAGAGCCTTTTTGGTTTCTATCTGGCCGGCGTTGAGTGTGGTGCACACACTCAAAGCCTTTGCGGGTTTGGCGTTGAGTGTGGTGTATACACTCAACGCCGCAGCTGTAGCCAGTCAGAATTTTTGCTAAGTACTAGGGCATTGAGTGAGGTGGACTCACTCAACGGCACAGCCCCTGCTAGCGGCTAAGTACTTTGGCATTGAGTGAGTCGACCTCACTCAACGCCATTTCCGTTTTGGCATTGAGTGAGGCAAGCTCACTCAACGCCGCGGTTTTCCTGAGAAGCTTAGTGTTTTGGCGTTGAGTGAGTCGACCTCACTCAACGCTATTTTGGTTTTGGCGTTGAGTGAGGTGGACTCACTCAACGCCATCGCTTCTGTGCAGCCAAGTACTTTGGCGTTGAGTGAGGTGTGCTCACTCAACGCCATAGCCTTTTCTGAGGCTAAGTACTTTAGCGTTAAGTGAGTTGACCTCACTCAACGCCATTCCTAGTTTGGCGTTTAGTCAGGTGACCTCACTCAACGCCGAAGGCAAGTTTGCAGCTAAGTCTCGTGGCGTTGAGAGAGTTGACCTCACTCAACGTCATTTCTGTTTTGGCATTGAGTGAGGTAGGCTCACTCAACGCCACAGCCCTTATTCGCAGCCAGAACTTCTGGCATTGAGTGAGACGACCTCACTCAACGCCATTGCTGTTTTGGCATTGAGTGAGGTCAGCTCACTCAACGCCGCAGAATTGCCTTATTGCGGCTAAGTGCCATTGCTATTTTGGTGTTGAGTGAGGTTGACTCACTCAACGCCGTAGTTCTCTTTTGAGGCTGAGTGTAAGGGTGTTGAGTGAGTGAGCTTCACTCAACGCCATTGCTTTTTTGGCGTTGAGTGAGGCCAGCTCACTCAACGCCACTTTCTCTGTTTATGGTTAAGTACCAGGGCGTTGAGTGAGTTTACCTCACTCAACGCCATGCCTGTTTTGGCGTTGAGTGAGGCTAGCTCACTCAACGCTAGAGCTGTTCTTGCAGGAGGCGTTGAGTGAGTGAACTTCACTCAACGCCATGCTTGTTCTGGCACTGAGTGAGGCTAGCTCACTCAACGCCAAGGTCTAGGTAGGCGTTGAGTGGGTCCCACTCAACGCCAAGCCGTGTTGAGTCATTTCAACACTTTTTCCCTACCTTGATTTTCGCTCCCAAGTGAATTCCTTGTTCATGTTTTGAGTTTCCTTGTCGGCCATGTTTTTCTTTCCTTAAGGCCGAATCGTAAGTCGTGATTAGTAGTGGTGGTTTGAAGCTCTTCATGGGGGAGGTGTTGTGTAATTTAGCCGTGGCCACCCTTTTCTTCTATCTTGCACTAGGTACGGGCTGGGCAAGGGGGTGGAAGGTCCCTAGTGCTTTCACATGTAGACCCTTGAGCTTGTTGGCTTGGAAATGGTGGTTGGGGGACTGAGTTTGCCTCTAACCCGGATCCATGTTGTTTGTTTTTGCTACTACCACCTCTCACAGCTTAGGGTGTTTGATGTTTCTTCATTGATAAATTGCAGTATTTTGGGCTCTTGGTAGCTTAGTAGACTCTGCAAGATGTTGTTTTTGGGCAGGGTTGATGTTGTTTCCTCGCACCTAGTTCATTCCTTTTTGTCTTGTTTGGGAAGTTGTGACTTTTACTGTTGTGTGTTTTCCTCCTTCATTTATTCCCTGGTTGACACTTTCATGCAGTTTTTCCTTGTTTTGCTTGCTGAGGTATTCTTTCTTCTTTTGAATGCCTCAGGTTCTGAGCAGTAGCTAGTTTGGTGGCTAGGTTGCGGTGGTGTTGTTGGTGGTCTCTTGGACTTTGGAGATCCTGTTGCTTTGTTAGTGAGGTAGTTTTTCTGTACTTTTCTTACAGACATACATATTTGCCAGTGGGTTCATGTCAGGTTGTTGACGCTCACTGGTAGTTTTTACCTTTGTACTAGATATATTACTTTTGCTGCTACCATTTTCTAGAGATAGTCTACTTGCTCTGAGGAGGATTTATGCTAGGTTGCTAGTTATTTTAAAACTACAATTATTATTATAAGTATATCGCATGATCAATATGTTTTATAAAACTAAATCACTATTTTCCAAACAACATATAAAGATCGTTTTCTTATATATAATATAAATTAAATGTAGAGTCTTGCATAGCATAAGTGATCCTCTTGGGGCTCTTATGCACTCCTTAGGAAGTCAAACCTGAATAAAATATTTTTCCGCAGCGCATAAGTATAGTTTTTAACTGTGGACTAGGTGATCCACCGAGCCGAGGGATACGGCCTCTAAAATATAACTGATTTTCTAATCTTTAAACTCATGAATTTCTTTCATAAAGTAAAGTAGATGGTTTTGCCTGAGCGTCAGCAGTTATCCCCTGCTCGGCGTGGCATCATGACGCGTGTTTTCTCATACTCTGATAATTGCTAAATTCGGAGAAAATATGGGTTGTGACAGCCAGTTTCTCTATGGCTACAGCAACGACATCAGCTCCTACTGCTCGTTTTTTTCTCCTTCTGCTACTTCCTTCTCCATCTGTTCTAGCCTGCTCTTGTGTATTAGTTGTTTTGTCTGCCATAGACTCAGCATCAATCTCCTTTGTCATCTCCGGTTCGGTCGCGCCGTGACTACCAGTTGCCCTATCAGTTCCGCATAACACAGCCAAATCAGACCAGTTGACGTTAATCTTGTCCCTATAATGCTTGAAAGATGGATCTCTACAATAATATAATTAATTTAACATTTTAATGAAATAAGCGTAGGAAAGTTAAGTAAATAAAAAGTATACATTCACATAGTTAGCTCATACTTCTTCGCTGTCTTCCTGCACCATGTTCCGTTGTCAATCCCATCCAAATCTGCTAGTGCCTAGCATTGCACTGACTTCTATGTAGTACTTGTTCCAAGTTTTAAGCCAAGTCATTACCTTCTCTTTGCTTGTTTCGATGCCACATATATCCTTAAGGACAGTCATAGCTGTCATAAGCCACAACAACTGCTGACTTGATTATAATATCGATCTTACATTTTTTTATACCTCATCGTGATCCATGACAAAAACTAGATTTAAAAATCATAGTGAAAACCAATAAAAATTAAAGTAACAATAAACTTATATCTTAACTCATCTATATCGATCTTACTTTGTGTTATGTGCCAAAATCTGTGCTGAAACATTCGTTTAAGTTTCATTAAAAACCTGTGTTTACTGTGATTAAAATTGCATTTCAAAACTATCACAAATCCTATGTGTTTACTGTGTTGCAACTTAACATTTCACTGGCCATTAATCAAAGTAAAACTGCATTTCAAAACTATCACAGGTGCAGGCCACAAATTAGGGAGTAAACACAGGTGCAAGCCACAAATCAGAGAGTAAACACAGGTGCATGCCACAAATCAGAGATTAACCAGAGTAACAATGAAAACTTTGCACATGAAAACTTTGCACATGACAGCACATGAAAACTTTGCACAATGAAAACTTTGCACAAATCAGAGAGTAAACACAGGTGCAGTTCATGGCAGCACATGAAAACTTTGCACATGTTCAGATCAGAGTTCAAGGCAGCACATGAAAACTTTGCAAATGTTCAGATCAGAGTTCATGGCATTACTGTGTTTAGAGATTTGGGGCTCTAGTCATGCGCAAAATTGTTACTTAGATCTTCATGGCCGGACATGAAAACCCTATGCACATGAAAACTTTGAACTTGACTAGAGCCCCAAAGTAACAATGTTCTGTTCAGAATTCTTAACATTTCACCGGCACATGAAAACCCTATAATAAGAACAAAGATGAAGAAGAAAGGAGGAGGAAGAAGAGGAAAATGCAGGAGAATATGAGGACTCAGACGAAGACGGTGAAGAAGAAGAGAAGAGGAGGAGGAGGTATACCTGCGGCGGAAAAAGAGGAGGAAGATGATCGGGGAGGAGTATCGCTGGTGTCGGGGCGGGACGCCGTCCGTCGGCTGCGATTCGGGAAGATGAAAATCGCGAAAATCTTTGCTCCGGAGTTAAGAATTGGGTCTCGGTTTTTTTAACTTAGGGTTAAAACCGGCGGCATGCAGCCAAAACCAATTCCGTTCCAATTCTGTCCCGTCGAACACAAGATTTGATTTTAGTGTGGCCCAAAACCAATTCCGGAAAGCCATTACAGTTAAAAAATATAATTTAAAAATATAGCAAAATTATAATTCAATATACAATTATTCTGTAACTCAAAAAATCCTCCTGACTTTTTCTAACTCGAAAATTGGCAGAGCAGTATAGGAGATATAGATTTTTCGGCCGAAAACATGAGTACCTTCTTCTATTATTTGGAGCTACGAGTTTAATCTAGTCTTCGTGGAGAGAGAAAATCAATCATGAACAACGGACCTTAAAATACACTAATACGGTGAGGGAAAGCAGCAATGATCCGGCGGAACTTTTCGGTCACCTGGGGTTTGAAGTGAGCTAGTGGTTTCTTTCTTCCGATGGAAAGAGAAAAAAAACCAAGCCGAAGTTATAGACAAATAAAACAAGAATTCCGAACGAATATGAACTTCCAATCACGCCGTTCCAGCGAACCTTTCTGTCAAGAGTCGTGGGAAATCGCGACCAAGTATTTCCACTGGATTTGACGACGCGTGACCATTTGCTCGACAGCTGGATCGTCATTCCACGTGTCGGCCTGCTAAATATGTGACAAATTCCGTAATAAAAAGCCTTATTCCTGTCTATTAACGTCAAAACGTGAAATAGAAGGGAGTAGGGTTTTTGCCGCCTTTAAACATTAGGGCACGATCCAACGTCGTCCCCTGCCTTCCCGCCGCCTCATTCTCAGAAGTCAGAACAGCAAACACTACTATCTGATGACGTCTCCCAAAAGACCAACTAGAGCGCCTACACGTCATCAATTTCTTCGGCTGGATTTTAGAACAGCCGATTCATTCCGTCCACAAAACAATGTCGGTTGGACGATAAACTGCTGATACGGTGGAGATTAGCGCGCGAGATTGGCTTATTTGACCAATCTTATTAAAACTAGTTAGCGAATTAATATCTAATTATCTGGTCTCTCTTATTTTCCCTCCATCGTTTTTTCTTTCCCTCCACAGAGCTTTTCGTTGGATCTACATACAACCGCGCGTTAACTTTTTGTTGAGCGAGTTCTTCATCCTCTTCTTCAGGTTTAGAATGGAGTTCTCGTCTCTCTCCTCCCCGCTTACACTCCGTTCTCTTCTTCCTTAGATCTACTGCTCTCTCTCTCTCCCTTCATCTCGCCTGTTCTCACCGAATCTACAAAATTCCTAATTTTCTTCAGCTTTGCGTTAGATCCCACCCTCTCCCTCTCCCTATCTCTTGGAATAACAACAAAAGGGGGCATAGTAGTAGCATGAGTGAGGCGCAGGTCAGTGGATCTAGGATGGACGTTTGTGACGAAAAGGTTAGTCCGCTTGATCCGATCCCGAGCTCATCTGATCCGAATCTCTGTTTTACATGAGCCTTCAATAGTGCTTTTGCTGAATCAATCGCGTGATCTTCTTTCAGGCTTCGGGATCTATTGATCCGAGCGCCGATCCAAGTAATGCAGACAGCGATGTTTCTGCTTCGAGTGGATTGAAGAGCTGCGCCGACTGCCAAGCGACGAAGACTCCTCTCTGGAGAGGCGGACCTTCAGGGCCGAAGGTGTCTTTTTCCCCTCTCAGCTCCGATCGATAGATTGGTTTCTGATTTTCTGATAGCGTTTATCATTAATTAGTTTAAACCTAATGTCAGCGCCATATTTTCTATTGCCCTCAGTCTCTCTGCAATGCATGCGGGATTAGGTATAGGAAGAAGAGGAGACCAGTGATGGGATCCAAGGAGCGTGACATGGCCGGAGAACGTTCCAAAGCAGCAAGTGCCAGAGACAAGAGGGAAGAAAAGCGAGATTCCATGAACGAAAGGATGAAATCTTTGGAGATGACGATGATGGGGTTTAGGGGAGAAATCTTTTGGAAGCTAAGTGGTATTATTCGGAAGAAGAATCGCAGAACGCTTAGGGAAGAAGAAGAAGCCGCCATTCTTCTAATGGCCATATCCTCTGGATTTGTCTATGCGTAGATCTCTTTTGATACTTAATCTATTTAAGTACTTACTAACTGGGATCTGATATTCCTTTCTTCAAAATCTTGTGTTTAACAGTTTTTATAGGAACGTTTAGATATCATAAAGCTGCATTCCAGTGTAATATGTCTAGTAATTAGTACTAATCATTGCAAGTGTATACAGAGTATTGGTGGGTAATCTCGAATGAATGGGTTGGTTAGATCACAAATAAAACTATAGATAGTTTAAATCAATGCAAAATTCCTGATTCTACAGTATGTGAGCTTCGTTTCCGTCTGTCTGGGAGAGCTTCTACAATATCTGAGCTTCTACAAGGTTCTGGTCGAGTGCAGGACCAGCAGAAAAAGAGAGAAACCTCTAGATCTTTAAAGAAGAAGAAAAAAAAACCAGGAATAATTGCTCGGGATCCTTGATAGCGTCTAGAGAGTGATTTCTCAAAGAAGTCAATAGTGCTTCAGTTATGAAAATTTGATATTAAACTTCTTTGAAGTCATTAACCAGTTTTGCTACAAATGGTTGATGCCAAAACATTAAAGGATAAAAATGACTTGTAAATTTTTAAAATTGGAAACCACAAATTGAGTTGCGAAGGGATTATTATGTGACATGTGTATTTAATGTCGATTGGCTTATTATGTTAAAAAGAGTTCAATGGTAGAACTTGTGCATTTTGCGAACTATGTATTATTGAAGTGAGTATTCATAGTGGTTATTTGATGATGTTTGTGTCGAATCTTTTTTCTTGTATGGAACTCCATTGTGGATTCTGCCGACTAAAATACTCTTCCACAACTTCTTAGGATATATAATTGTAATAAAGTGTTAATTAATGTGGATATTTTTTAAAAATTTTGAAAGAATTTGATATGATCGGGAATACTATGGGGTCATCTTGAATGAACACTTTATTTTGTTTGCATTTTGTAGGTTTGTTTTTGTTTATGTTTAGGGATGTGCATGAAAAATGACAATTAGTCAAACTGGCGGAGCCATTCAAACCAAATTGAAATCCACATTGAATCACACTATTTGGTGTAGGGGTAGTTTTTTCTTGGAACTATAACTCATGTACAACCCATTGTCTCGATATAATTGTATTAAAGTCTTTATGCTGAAATTTTTTTAATGTTGAAAGATTGATATGATCGGGAATATTATGGGTGTGTTGATTGAACAAATTTTTGTTTGCTTGCATTTTGTCGGATTTGTTGGACATTTTTTGTTTATTGGAATTGATTCATCAAGACATCCCGTGCTTGACATTTTTCGTTTATTGGAATTGGGTGTTCGCGGTCGCTTTCCAGGCAGTCTCTCCGGATGCCTACGGACACTCTCCTATCAGAGCCCCGTGCATTGTAGTGGTTGGCGTGTGGATGGGAGTCCTCTTAGAAGGCAGTTTGGTGATCCAGCAAAGAGGTTGCGACGGGCACTATTCTTGGAGCCCGTGCGGACTCATTTCCTCAGCATCACCTCATGCGGCACCACACGGTTACGTGCGATCTCTTCTCACCCCTCTACCCGACTATGTGTACCTCGGGCGGCTGATTTAATGTCATGTTTAATAAAACATTAATTGCTCGTCATTTTGTGAACACCAGCTCTGCGATTTTCTTCTCGCACGATTGAATTCCATTGTGCGTGCAGGAAACACAACCAATAAAAACATAATTTTTTTTGAAAAAAGCAGGTCGCTCGTGCGATTTGCTCTCGCACAGTTGGAGTCAACCGTGCGTGACCAAAACGCACGAGTAGCGACAGAATCCCAAATTTCAGCACAAAGGTCAAGGACGAGCAAAATAGCGTGTGCGCGAAGGAGTTTGCATGGTCATGCGATCATGAAAATCATCACCCCGTCCAGGACGATGGAACACACACGCAAATCACCCGTGCGTGAAGGAAAATCATACGACTGTGTGAAATACACAGAATTTCCAAGAGGGTTTGGGCTCTGCCCCCACACGTCCAAAACAGTAATACGAACATAAAAACACAAAGGGGAACACCTTATGCCTACCCCCAGCAAAAGTGAGCGCAATTGCGAATCACAACGGACAATTTGTGCATTTCATGTGAAAGTGTATACCAAGTGAAATATAAGCGATTATGAGCCAAATGTGATGTGTATGTGCGTGAAAACGAGCCCAGATGAGTCCGAAAAACCCTATAAATTTCAGACTCATCACACACCTAGGCGTAACCATTTGCTCGTCCCAAGAAAATCATCTCATGTGGACAAGAAAAACAAATAACTTGTTTAGACATTGCAAAGGCAGAGTACTATGTGAAGTTGCATGCTCGTCCGCGTAAAAATTCAGTAGAATTTTTTAATTATGTGAAATTGTTTATAATTATCTAAGAGTGTATCTAGATATTATTACTATTCAAAAATAGAATCGCGGTGAATCCTCCGGTCACGTGTAAGAAGAAAGTAAACTGATTGTTGAGCCGAGCATTGCCAGATATCGGGGCTCTGGATAACCTCCAAAGAAATCCATCAATGTCGGTGACCATAAGCTCACTCGTTCGCACTCTCTCCACGACAATGGTTTGATTCAACACACGAATCACTAGGGCTTTAGGTTATAGATGAGGCTTGGGTTTTAGTAGGGTACACAAAGATAAACACGAAGACTCAATGCACCTAATCCAAATGAGCTCAAATAGGATATCTATCAACGCACCAACACCAACGCGAGTGCACCACACTCCTAGACATGGACTTGAGAAGATGAGTGCGTGCACCGCCTACTCCCAATACAAATTTCCAGAAGAAGATTTTCATTTTAACTTTTTCACAATTCACATTTTTCTTTAACAATTTTTCTTTTTCATACATTTTTCTTTTCTCATCATTTTTTACAACTATTTTTCAGCACATTTTCAATGAGAAACATCCACATATTCACAAAAACAAACATCACATCGACACCACCAGAATGTAAATATAAAACAACTGAAGCTCACATTTAGGTGTGCGATAAAGATTGACTTTTTGACTTTAGTGAGATAATGGTGGAGTTGAATCAAAAGACGGGGTAGGCACAACGTGGCTAGCGATGATTAGATTATAGTAATTGTAATTAGCTCCGCTCAAGATAGTCCACTAAGGCTCATCAAGTGTGGAATGATCTTATATAGTATCTCCAGCGTAGAGCCGTTACACCCTAGTGATACGAAACTCAATGGATCGTTCCGAGTCGGTCTCGACAAAAACAAACATCACATCGACACCACAAAAATGTAAATATAAAACAACTGAAGCTCAGATTTAGGTGTGCGATAAAGATTGACTTTTTGACTTTAGTGAGATAATGGTGGAGTTCAATCAAAAGACGGGGTAGGCACAACGTAGCTAACGATGATAAGATTATAGTAATTGTAATTGGCTCCGCTCAAGATAGTCCACTAAGGCTGATCAAGTGTGGAATGACCTTATATAGTATCTCTAGCGTAGAGCCGTTACACCATAGTGATACGAAAACCCAATGGGTCGTTTTCACGATTTAGGCTGCTCCCATTTCGCACGCCGCTCCCGCTGTATTCTCATATTAGAGGTACCTTGGGCAAACGTTTCTCCAGTTTCTTTCCCTCCGGCTGGAAGACTTGGACCACTTTCTTTTGAAATGCACCAATCCAAGAAAGGCGTGTAGCGCCCAGGAGCTCGACTTACTGGTTGCAGCACGTCCGGTCGTGAACTCCTCGCGCCGCTGCTGCCGTCCTCCTATGTCCGTCGTAAACCCGACGTCGGAAAATGGGTAGTGTGTGTAGTGTTCAACCGAACATGAAGCACTCACAACCGTGTTCATCACACTTGTCAGAATATATTGGACGTTAAGTAAAGCAGTTGCATGCACGCATAAGAATAAACAAAAAATCTCAGCAGCATCATAACAAAGTAAAAAGTACAATCACAACACAGGTACCAGAACACCTAGTGTCTCATGACCAACTAAAGAGCAAGAAAGTCCAAACAAAAAAAGTGAAAGAAATGAGAGCTAAACAGTGCTCTAAGCAGAAGAAAAACTAATTTTATACTTTAGAAATCAGCGTCCAGCAGGTCATCCTCCTCTGGATCCCAACCTGCAAGTGTTACTCCATCGGCAGCAGCCCTTGTAATTTCCAGTAGAGAAGTTCATTCAGAATGAATTCAACCTTGAAAAATATACAAGTATCTAGTTCGACTTATATGAACGTAGTATAGTATGAGAAAGCATGTGTAGAGTATTTAGGTTCTACCTCAGAATCCATTATCTGTTTTCAAGAAAACGATGTTATGGACTTCTGGACACCGCAGCTGTATCTGTGTTCCTATGTGGAATGTCACGGTTACTGTTCTTCTAAAGTTAATTGGAACTCATCAAATGTTGAATAGAACTAATAAATAGAAGAAGAGCCAAATCTAGTCAGATTGTGTTATCAAATGTGGAATAACACTCTCCTCCTATATAAGGAAGACGAAACCAGTTGAAGTTATTAACATCAGATGTGGAATGAAACAACTCACCAGATTCGTACTCAGCAATCCCGAACATCAGCGGAGCACAACACGCTTGCTTTGACAAAGGAAAGTGGAAAAATCAAAACATTTGGACTAAGGCGGAACTGAATCGCCTAACCTTGAAACTAAGACTGAACTTAAATCGCCTTGAGTCCCATTTCCCCCACTGTTTTGTTTGATCGGTCTTTAGGCATTCCTTTCGTCGGTGGATCAGCCAGATTATCCTTCGATCGCACATCGATCAAAGTGATAATGCAATGTTCTTTTAGATAATTCAGTAGAACATGTCTCAGTCGTACATGTCGCCTCTTAGTATTAAAAAGGATATTCTTCACGACTTGGACTGCTGCTTGATTATCACAGTACAGACTCAAAGAATTGACTCAAAGTCTAGACAAGGGAATTTCTAGAATCAAATTTCTGATCCAATCTTCCTCTTCACCAGCTGAAGCTAAGGCAAACAACTCGGATTCCATAAAGGACAAAGTTATATAAGTCCGTCTTTTGGATTTCCAAGTGACTGCAGCGCCACCTAAAGTGAAAATAAATCCACTGGTGTACTTGTTGTTCCTAACTTCTGAACACCAGGAGGCATCAGAGTATCCTTCTAACGTAGGAGGGTAACCAATGTAGCACAGAGCGTGATCTTTAGTACCTTTCAGGTACCTCATCAACCGATCTAAGGCATCACAATGTTCTTTGCCTGGACTACTGGTAAAGCGACTCAGCATGCCAACGGAGAAGGCAATGTCTGGTCTTGTACAACTTGTGGCATACATGAGACTACCAATGATCTTCGAGTACTTTACTTGATCAATGGTGGTCTCTTCATTCGGACTCAACTTGACATTTGGATCAATTGGTGTTTCAACAGGCCTACAGTCTTTATAACCCCAGGTAGTGAGGATCTGCTCAATGTAATGAGCTTGACTTAGAGTGACACGTCCCTTGTCTACTCTAACTTTCATACCTAATAGGGTATCTACAGGACCAAGGTCCTTCATGTCAAATGCTTTCACGAGAGCGAATTTAGTATCTCTCACTATGGCAAGGAATGACCCTAGAATCAACATGTCATCCACATATATGCATATGATGACTGTTTTATTTGACATCGAGTGGAGTAGAGGCACTTGTTTGAGAGACTGGACTGAAATCCAACATTATTTACCACTTGATCAAATTTAATGTGCAATATCTTAGGTGCTTGTTTAAGCCTATAGATCGATTTATCGAGCTTGCACACTTTTTCTTTTAGATACTTATGTACATAACCTTCAAGTTGTGCCATGTAGATCTCTTCATCAAGCTCTCCATTCAAGAAGGCTGTCTTTACATCCATCTGATGAACCATAAAGTTCTCGATAGAAGCTAAGACAAGAAGAATCCTAATAGTGGATAGGTGACAAATATGTGAATAGACATCAAAATAGTCAATTACCCCTATTGATTATAACCCTTAGCTACTAGATGTGCTTTATATCTGGCTATAGACCCATCACTGTGCAACTTCTTCTTTAGTACCCACTTGCATCCTAGGACTTTTGCTCCTTTCGGCAGGTCAACTAGATGTCAAGTGTTGTTTTGTAGCAACGAGTTCATCTCATCATCGATAGCTTCTGCCCACATCAATGAATCTCTAGAGCGCATTGCTTCCTAATAGGAGAATGGATTATCCTCTAAGTGATAGGTGAAAAAATTCTCACCAAAATTCTTAGGGATTCTGTCTCTTGTAGATACTCTAAAAGGAACAGATTCCACCTCTAGAGGTTGGGGAGCAGTGCCAGAGGGGCCAGCTTTAGGTTCTACTATAGATTTTGAAACCATATCAGTAGACCCGGAGACGGTCAAGTCATGATCTTTGATAAATTTATGTTCAAAGAAAATAACATCTTTAGACTCTATCACTGTATTAGTGGATAGATCCAGAAACCTGTCAGCTGCACTATCTTCTACACTACCTAGATAAACACAAGTTGTTATTCTAGGTCCCACCTTAGGTCTTTTAAGGTCTTGTATTCTCACATAAGTGATACAACCCCAAGTCTTTAGAGTGTCATATCTACAAGGATGGTCATACCACAACTCATACAGAGTAGAGTTGAGCTTTGAGTGAGACACTCTATTTAGAATGTGATTTGCAGTTAGAACTAGTTCTCCCCAAAAGGAGTTAGGCATGCCAGCTGTGAGGAGCATAAAATTCAACATTTCTGTTAAAGTTCTATTCTTACGCTCAACAATACCATTCGACCGGGGTGAGTAAGGAGCTGTGATTTTTAGGATTATACCCTCAGAGGCACAAAAGGCCTTAAACCCAATTATAGTGTACTCTCCTCCTCTATCACTTCTAAGTCTCTTAATCTTTAAATTTAATTGATTTTCAATCCGAGATTTGAAGATTTTAAAGGTCTCGAATTTCTCATCTTTCAATTTCAATAGGTAAACATGACAATATCTGGAAAAATCGTCGATGAAGGTAATTAGATATTTCCTTCCTCCTCTAATGGCGTGACTACGGAAATCACAGAGGTCGGAATGTATCAACTCGAGAAGTTGTGTGCTCCTAGAAACGGTCTTGAAAGGGTTTCTAGTGATCTTAGTCTGGGCACAAACCTCACACCTATCAAATTAAATAGAAAGATCTAATGAAATGTTTTGACTTTTAGCTAGATCTCACATTTTCTTATAGTGAATATGTCCAAGTCTATTGTGTAATAGCTTCAGATCAATCAGACTTGAACTCACTTGGTTTATGCACTCCTAATCGCTAAGTCCATATATACTATTGATCAGGTAAGCGCAACCAAAGTAGTGAGAATTAACAGTTAAAGTCATTCTACCGTTCATAGTTGTGAAAGACATTCCAACTTTATTAAGCAAACTCATAAAAATCAAATTCTTAGTTAAATTAAAAACTAATTTAACTATTTAAGCCAAAAATGACCTCAACGAATGTTCACGAACCAAAGTGCAGCCGACGCCTACTTCTCTCAAATCTCGACCCCTGACTAGCTGCTAAGGTCCTAAAACAGACCCAAAGCCTCAGCTGGGAGGTCCCACCACACACCCGGAAGATCTCTGAGAGCTTCCCCTCCAAAGCCAAACGCTGGGCTGGGAGTTCCTCAGAAGGCACTAGAGTTGGAGAGTAATGAAAGTCTGCCTTCCAAAGAGCCCCTATGGGTCTTTTTATAGTCTTCCTTTGGCCTGAAAATACTGAAATACCCCTGAAGGGTCTGCCAATAGCCAAATCCCGCTGTCCTCCCAAGGGCATTTGGGTAATTTTACCTCGGGATAATAATAAAATAATCTCCTCTAGACTCCGGGTCCCACCCCGTGGGCCCACTTGGCGAGACCCCCGACCTAGAAGGCTCTCGCTGGGTCCCCTCTAGGCCCGCCTTGGCGAGAGCTCCTGCCAGGAAGGTCCTCGCGCTAGGTAGTCATGATGCCATTGCGAATGAAGGTTCACCTAAGGCCTTCTCGCCTGCCCTAGGCGGGAGCTTTTCCTAAGGCGGGAGCTTCCGTGGTCAAGCTACCTGCTCTGGCCGGTCGACGATCTCTCCTGCCGGGAGCTCGACTATCTGCGCTCGACTATCTGCCCTGGTTGGTCGACGATCTCTCCTGCCGGGAGCTCGACTATCTGCGCTCGACTATCTGCCCTAGTTTCCCCAGCTTTCGCCTGCCTTTGGCGGGAGCTCCTTCAGGGCGGAAGCTCCTCTAGCTTTGGACCCAAAGCCTGTCGTGGCGCGAACGATATCGCCCACCGCCAGGCGGGAGCCTTTAAGGACGAGAACTCCACCAGTATCCCTTAGGGTTAACCCAAGGCTAGCCTGAGGCTAGCCCAATCCCTCAGTGAAGTCTCCGGGTCCCACCCAGCGAATATGGGGTTGTACACAATCCCCGCTCTTTTCGAGCTAGCCCTGCGCTCGACAAGACAAGTCCAACCCCCATAATATTCGCTGGACACGTGTCCGCCTACCAAGGGAATCTTTTGGTGGGTCCTACTGCGGCTATAAATATGTACTGATAGGCGTCCATACGCCCTGCCCTTGAAGTACGGTTTTCCAACTGAGCTCTCGCCTCAGAGATTTTTGCGCGGGCTTACCATGCATCCCAAACGTGCTATCAAACCACTTCTGCAAGACCTCCAAGACCGGTTAGCCGCTGCCCAAGCGCGGGCCTTGGCTAACTGTGCGGCGGTGGCTCCATGGTTAGCGAGAAAGAATCCAACCGCCGGGCCTTCCGAGCCGAAGAAAAAGGAAAAGAAAAGGGCAAAGGTGGTCCGGCGGGACCTTTCTCGCGAGAACAGGGAGCCTCCTTCCCCCACTCCCAATCCTGTGGGGGATCCTTCCCCGCAGAAGGTAAGCCTTTGAACCGTGTTTGCCGAGCCGATCGTGCACTAGATCCGATGGTTAAAGTAAGCTTTCGCAGGAATCCGCTCCTAACGATGACGCCGAGATCCCGCCGATTTCTTCGAACCTGCCCCCTCATTCCCCCAAGGACCAAACGCGGGTCTCGGATGCAATTCCTTCAGCCGAGACCGAAACGACAGGTACGTTTTGCTACTGTCGATATGTCAACCCTGCCTTTTCTTTTCTAAACTGTCTTCTCGCAGTGCTCGCTCCCGCCGACCCGGGCCTAACCGCCAGGGAAGTAGAAGCGAGAACTGTGGAATGGCCTCCCCTGGTGACCAATCCTACCCTGCAGGCGGGAGGGACGGCCTCTGAACCCTCCGCTACTTCCAAGGATGCCGATCATCTCTTGGGAGAAGACAACTCCCCACGAGCTTCTGGCCAGGTCGGGACCATCGCGCGCGAGCCCTTCCGCCCGGGGCTGGGCAAGCCTCTTCACCTCCTTTATAGAACTACCGGAGGGGTCGGGCCTTCTCGTCCAACTGCAGTTATGCGAAACTTTCCTGGACTGCCGATTGTCATGCTTTAACCAGAATTCTCGTGCGTTTCCTTTGCAGGTGATCCCGGCTTGCGGTCGGAAGCCAACCGGGAAGAAGAAGATGATGATGAAGATGAGGACGATGAAGAAGAGGAAGATTCTCCCCTCCCTTCGTCTGGCGAGATAGAAGGAATATTGAACAGCGCCGGGAGCGCGAAGGGGAGGAGGAAGAAGATCTCGACTATCCTGGCCAGGCTCATCCGGCGAGATCGTGCTCACTCTGCCGCGGCAAAAGCGTTCCGCGAATCTGTGGAGCAAAGGTTGGAGACTCTGGAGCGGGATTTCTTCTTAGGCGAGACTGATCGTCCGGGAGGGCCTTCCGCCGAGTCTTCGCTAGGGAGATGCATCTCGCAGATCCGAGATCACGCCAGGCGGATCAACCTTGGGTGTACCACCCTATCGTCTTATTTCAATCCGCTGGTGCCTCCAAGAACTAGGCGGCGAGAACGAGGATGATGGTATTGGAAGCCCTATTAGACTTCTCGCTTGAATCTCTTTTATCCATGTATCTGTAATAAACATTACTGTTAATTAAGTTTATCCAACTTTCATTGGCGAGAACCTCGCTGTTACCAATGTCTCTCTTTCCTTTCCTTTTTATTGCTCTGCGAGGTTTTTAAATTAAGAGGCCTACACCAATACAGGATGCTTGCGCCAATCTAGGAGGCTCGCGCCAATCTAGGAGGCTCGCGCCAATCTAGGAGGCTCGCGCCAATCTAGGAGGCTCGCGCCAATCTAGGAGGCTCACGCCAATCTAGGAGGCTCGCACCAATCTAGGAGGCTCGCGCCAATCTAGGAGGCTTGCGCCAATCTAGGAGGCTTGCGATGATCGAGATAATTGTGTCGAAACCAGGAATGACCGTTGACCGCTGCCATCCCGAGGGGGAAAATCGAGGCGTCGTTAGCCCAGATTCTGACAGCTGTACTCCGCCGTCATTTTCTCTCTCCGTCAAACGGAGCCATGATGATCACGATTCCCTTATAAATAGATAAGTCTACCAACCGCATTTACTTCTTCGATCCGGAACCTCAGCCTTCCTTCCTTGCTCTCGCGTTCTTTCTTCCGCTTCGACCCTTTTTTCAGTTCTCGCTCTCACTCGCGGACCCACCATGCCTGGCGAGAACAAGGGTCGCGCCCACTGCGCGGAAGCTTTCCAAAAACACCTCTTCCCTTCCTGCAAGCTCACCCTAGACGAATATAACCTAATCGTTGACCGCTATATTCCCGCTGGCTTCTCGGCGCGGAACCCGGGTAATCACGATAAGGTGAATACTCCGGAGGCGGGAGAACTCTCCATCCCCCTCGAGCATTTCGAGGTGGGCTTCCGCCTTCCCCTTTGGCCGGAGCTTCGGCTTGCTCTCCGTTACTATGGGGTGGTTCCCGCCCAACTGAACCCGAACTCAGTCGCGATCCTTATAGCATTCATATGCTATATGCGATCCGAGAGGATCGAGTTCAGTTTGCCCATCTTCCGGAAGCTATTCAACTTCCGCGCCAAGGGAGGAGTGGTTTTCTTCTCCGGGCAACTGCTCAAGGTTACCGGTCTCGCCAACAAGCACCATCACTGGGGCGAGAAATTCGTTTATGTCAGCGGGGATTTCGGCAACGTCCCGCTTCAGCCCGTTCAGTATGAGGACGCTGCCTACAAACCGCCTACTCTGGGATCGCGCGAGAGCGCAATCCTGGAATTCTTTGGAACCAAGGAGTTCGATGTTCCCTACCTCAGGCGAGACGTCGACTCCCTCCCACTCGTTCACTCGGGCGAAGGTATGGTCCCGCCTCAGATTCCCTCTTTTATCAAAGATCTTCTTGCGCTGAAGTGTTTTAACTTTGCAGGAGAGCGGGAGGTCCCTCTGCGCCAGCCCTTCGCTGAAGGCCGGGGTGTCGAGGGTCTGGCCGCGAGAGGCTCCCTTGCGCTCGCGGAAGCTAGTGCTAGCGCCTGCCGAAACGATCCAGCCCCTCCTTTGCCGCCACCAGCCAAGAAGCGGAAGGTCACCCTTCCTCCTCTCCGAACGCTGAAGAGGCCCAAACCATCTGCTCTTGAGAAGGGGAAAGCCCCGGCCATCTCGCCTGTCCAACCCCTTCCCGCAGGCAGCTCCTTCGAAGCGATCCTCCAAAGGGCTAGCGAGATGGATGCCGCCGCCAAGAGCCGCGCCGAGGCTTCCACCGGGAATCCACCGGCCGCAAGCGAGGCTGGGGGAGAAGTGCTCGCCGCCGAAACCTCCGTCCGAGCTCCACCCCGGGAGGTGCCGAAAGGGCACAGGAACTTTGGTTTCGGCGTGAAGTACGTCGATGCGGAGGGGAAGCCTCAGATGGAATAGGACCCCGAGTCAAACTTAATCAAGGTTACGACACTCCTTCCCAGCTGGGCAGAGGGGGAAGATGTGACTGGCGAGACCTTCTCGCTTGGATATGGCCTTTACAGCCGAGAGGATGCCAGCGTGTTTGACCAAATGTCCACCCGCCTTCTAGCCTTCGATGCCATCTGGGCTCTATTGCGCGGGTTCGAGCTTGCGCATATGTGTGCGCGCCGAAGCATCACCCTCGACAAGAATTTCACCGATATGCGCAAGGCAAGGGAGGACGCGATGGCTCGAGCGCACACCGCGGGAGAAGAACTCGCGAGAGCTCAACAGGAGCTTGCGGATGCTCGACTGGCGCTGTCTCTACGTCCCGCGACCGAGGTAAGCGAGACCCTCCTGAGCCCTTGCTCTCGTTTCTCAAAGTTACGGCTGTGCGATGTTTCCAGACTGAGCTCTTTTTTCACAGGATTCTGCCCAAGTCAAGGAGCTGCCCGCAGAGCTGGCCAACGCGCGGTGCGAGAGCGTCCTCCTGAGGGAACAGCTTCACGCTGAGATTGCGAAGGTCCCGCCTCCGGAGCTAGATGCGAGGCTGCGGAGTCGTTACCTCTCGGAGTACGACGTTGACAAGCTGCTGCAAGCCAACGCGCAGGCAACCGTCAAGCTGACGCTCGAGACGCTGCGAGACGTTAAGCTGCTTCGGGAGGACGGCGCGACCATCGACGCTCGCCAACTCCTTCCTTGGCTCTACGATCCAGTTCCCAAACCTCCGGGCGCGCCGGACTCGCCTCCCTCAGACATCCCGAGGTCTTCTACCGCCGCTGGCGAGACATCTGAAGCGAGCTCAGGCGATGATTTAAGCGAGAGCACCAGCGGGAGTTACAGCGCGTCCCCCTAAGCTTCTTTTTTCTTTTTGTTTCTCTTGTAATGAGCGAGAGGCTCCAACTTTTGTAATTAATTTTATGCAAAGTAATGTTTCATCTTTCATTGTCAGTGTGTGCTTGAAAGTATATTACTCTGTCGAATGGCTTCCGCGCGAGCTTCCGCCAAGACCCTTAGTCTCTTTAGGGTAATCTTTCTTAGAGATCAGTTAGGCGGGAACCTCGCGTCGCCGATTAAGTCGTCCTGCCCAGGTCTGCCGGGAGCCTCCTTTTGCGAGAGCCCCCTTTGACCGAGACCTTTTCTAGCCGAGACCTTTGAGCCGAGACCTTTACTGGCTGAGACCTTTGAGCCGAGACCCTTACTGGTCGAGACCTCCAAACCGAGGCCTTTACTGGCTGAGACCTCTGAGCTGAGACCTGTAGGGCATTGCCTCCGGTCTGGGCCAGGGCCCTGCTCACATATTTTTCCGACCAAATAAACCCCTACCCCACCGGCGAGCCGTCGGACCTGCTAGCTTATATGGGAGCCTGCGCAGCGGGTCTGTCGGGGTTCGAGCCGAGCTCATCGTAACGCAGTAACTACCAACCAAGTACCAAGGATCAAAAAGTCAAGGACTCCACCTATCCCCCGCAGGCGAGCCTTCGGACCTGCCAGCTTGATGGGAGCCTGCGCAGCGGGTCAACCTGGGGCCGAGCCGAGCTCGGGGTGTCGTAGAAGTGGCTAAGAACAAAGTATCGCAAGAGCCAACCTTTCCCCTACAAGCGAGCCTTCGGGCCTGCCAGCTTGATGAGAGCCTGCGCAGCGGGTCTACCTGGGGCCGAGCCGAGCTCGGGGTGTCGTAGAAGTGGCTAAGAGCAAAGTATCGCAAGAGCCAACCTTTCCCCCACAGGCGAGCCTTCGGGCCTGCCAGCTTGATGAGAGCCTGCGCAGCGGGTCTACCTGGGGCCGAGCCGAGCTCGGGGTGTTGATGAAGATAACCAAACCTCTCCCCCACAGGCGGGCCTTCGGACCTGCCAGCTAGATGGGAGCCTGCGCAGCGGGTCTACCTGGGGCCGAGCCGAGCTCGGGGTGTTGATGAAGATAACCAAACCTCTCCCCCACAGGCGAGCCTTCGGACCTGCCAGCTAGATGGGAGCCTGCGTAGTGGGTCTACCTGGGGCCGAGCCGAGCTTGGGGTGTTGATGAAGATAACCAATCCTCTCCCCCACATGCGAGCCTTCGGACCTGCCAGCTAGATGGGAGCCTGCGCAGCGGGTCTACCTGGGGCCGAGCCGAGCTCGGGGTGTCGTAGAAGTGGCTAAGAGCAAAGTATCGCAAGAGCCAACCTTTCCCCCACAGGCGAGCCTTCGGGCCTGCCAGCTTGATGAGAGCCTGCGCAGCGGGTCTACCTGGGGCCGAGCCGAGCTCGGGGTGTCGTAGAAGTGGCTAAGAACAAAGTATCGCAAGTGCCAACCTTTCCCCCACAGGCGAGCCTTCGGGCCTGCCAGCTTGATGAGAGCCTGCGCAGCGGGTCTACCTGGGGCCGAGCCGAGCTTGGGGTGTCGTAGAAGTGGCTAAGAACAAAGTATCGCAAGAGCCAACCTTTCCCCCACAGGCGAGCCTTCGGGCCTGCCAGCTTGATGAGAGCCTGCGCAGCGGGTCTACCTGGGGCCGAGCCGAGCTCGGGGTGTTGATGAAGATAACTAAACCTCTCCCCCACAGGCGAGCCTTCGGACCTGCCAGCTAGATGGGAGCCTGCGCAGCGGGTCTACCTGGGGCCGAGCCGAGCTCGGGGTGCCGATGAAGATAACCAAACCTCTCCCCCACAGGCGAGCCTTCGGACCTGCCAGCTAGATGGGAGCCTGCGCAGCGGGTCTACCTGGGGCCGAGCCGAGCTCGGGGTGCCGATGAAGATAACCAAACCTCTCCCCCACAGGCGAGCCTTCGGACCTGCCAGCTAGATGGGAGCCTGCGCAGCGGGTCTACCTGGGGCCGAGCCGAGCTCGGGGTGCCGATGAAGGTTCCTTCAACCAGGCCTATTCCATCATTGAGATGAGGAGTCATAACCAGTTAAAACAAAAAACATAAAGATTGCATACTCAAAGATAGTCAACATTCTGGAATAAACTTATTGAAAATGCAATGGTTGTTTACAACATTACAATCCTTCTTTCCCTCTTACGGGTAGAAGCGCTTCAGATTGTCACCATTCCAGGTGTGACTCAAGGTCCTTCCCTCCGCATCTTGGAGATAGTAGCCTCCATTAGCCAGAGCCTTCTCTACTATATAAGGCCCTTCCCAGCTAGGGTTGAGCTTACCAACCGGAGCCGACCTTCCTACAGCGTCGACCTTTTTCAGTACTAGATCCCCCTCGGCGAATTGCTTGACTCTGATGTGCTTATTGAAGTACCGAGCCATTCGCCGTTTTACTTCTTCTTGTCTGATGGCGGCAACATCCCGCAGCTCTTCCACCATATCTAATGAGAGGCGCAACCCTTCCTCATTCTCCAACCTCCCAGCTTCGCTTCCCTCGGCTGCGGCTGCGACCCTTGGGGACCGAACCTCGAACTCCACCGGGAGGACAGCCTCACACCCATGAGAGAGCTTGAAGGGGGTCTCCCCTGTGGCCGTGTTCGGAGTCGTTCGCAAGGCCCACAGAACGGAAGGGAGCTGTTCCACCCAGTTACCCTTCAGGTTCTCCACCTTCTTTTTGAGCAAGCTGACAATGATCTTGTTTGCCGCCTCCACCTGGCCATTGCTCCGAGGATGATGGACAGAGGTGAACCTGAGGTCAATCCCCAATTGGGTGCAGAAACTGATGAATTCTTCACTGGCAAACTGAGGACCGTTGTCTGTCACTATCTCTTGGGGCAATCCGTGCCTGCAAATGATTTCCCCCCAAACGAAGTTCCTGATGACCTGGGAGGTTACCTTGGCTAAAGGCTTGATCTCCAACCACTTGGAGAAGTAGTCAATCATAACTAGGAGGAACCTCCTCTGCCCGCTAGCTGGAGGGAAGGGTCCAACCAGGTCCATTCCCCAAATGGCGAAGGGCCATGGCGCCGTGATGCTTCGAAGCCTTTGGGCGGGCAAGATCTGGAGGGGAGCATGTACTTGGCACTTCCGACACCTCCTTGCGAACTCAGCTGTATCCTTCCTCAAAGTCCGCCAGAAATATCCTTGTCTTATCACCCTTGCTTCCAATATCCTTCCCCCTGAATGACTGCCGCATTCTCCAGAATGCACCTCTTCCAGGATCCTTGGGACTTCCTCCTCGGTCACGCATCTCGCGAGGAGTCCTGACAACATCTTCCGATACAAGCTCCCTTCCAGCATCAGGTAATGAGCCGCCTTGTGCCTGAAGCTCTTTGCATCCTTGACTTCTTTCGACAGTTCTCCTGTGGTTAAGAAGGTCACCAACGGATCTATCCATGAGGACCGCTGACATACCTCCATCAACTCCCCCTCTTCAATGGCTGGCCGAAATAGTTCGGTTAGGGTACCTCCACCCCGAGGCCCGAACTTTGCTAATCGGTCAGCTGCCGTGCTTTCCTCCCTGGGAACATGTTGAATAGAAAAAGAACGGAAACCTCCAATGATAGTTCTTACCTTTGATAGATATCTCGCGAGGGTAGGCTCTCGGGCCTCGAACTCCCCTCGGATCTGCGATGCCACCACCATTGAGTCTGTGAAGGCCTCCACATCCTGAATTTCCAACTCCTTTGCCAGTCAGAGACCGGCTATCACGGCTTCGTACTCCGCCTGATTATTGGTTACAGGGAAGTGGAAGGCCACTGCTTGCTCTATGGTAACCCCTTGTGGACTTACCAGCACCACACCTCCTCCCAGGGAGTGCCTTCCTGAGGCTCCATCGACAATCATCATGCCTCCGACGGCCTCGACTCTTCTTCCTCGGCCTCGGTGACATAATCCGCCAAAAAGTCCGCCACGGCCTGGGCTTTGATGGAGAGCCTCGGGACGAAAGAAATGTCAAACTCGCTTAGCTCGATGGACCACTTTGCCAACCTTCCGGAATGCTCCACCCCCTCAAAGACCTTGCGAAGAGGATGACCGGTTACCACCCTAATCGAGTGCGCCTGAAAGTAAGGGCGGAGCTTCCTAGCCGAGACGACCAAGGCGTATGCTAGCTTCTCTAGAATAGGGTATCGGAGCTCCGCCTTTTTTAAGATTCGGCTGACATAATAGACGGGTAACTGTTTCTTCCCTTCCTCCCTAACCAAGACGGAGCTCACTGCCTCTCCCCCCACTCCGAGATACAAGGCTAGGTCCTCCCCTTCCTTCGGGCTTTGAAGTAACGGAGCTTGGGAGAGTTGCCTTTTCAGCCCCTGAAATGCCTCTTCACATTCGGCCGTCTATTCGAATACTTGGTTACCACGAAGCACTTTAAAGAAGGAGGAACACCTATCCCCTGACCGAGAGAGGAATCTGCTTAGCCCGACCAACTTCCCGGTCAAGCGCTGGACCTCTTTGGCACTGCGAGGTGATTCCAGGTCTAGAATATCCTTAACCTTATCGGGGTTAGGTTCTACCCCCGCGGGAGTCAAGAGGTGTCCGAGGAATTTACCGCGACTAGCCCCGAAGACGCACTTCAAGGGGTTCAACCTCATCTTGGACCTTCGCAGGGTGGCAAACGTTTCCTCCAAGTCCCGCAAGTGGGAATCAACACACTTACTCTTGACCATGAGGTCGTCCACGTAGACCTCCAGGTTCCTTCCCCTTTGATCTCTAAAGATTCGATCCATCATGCGTTGGTACGTTGCCCCTACGTTCTTCAACCCGAAGGGCATCATCTTATAGCTGAAGCATCCCTCTCTTGTGATGAAGGAAACATCCTTGACATTAGGAGGGTGCATCCGGATCTGATGGTAACCTGAAAATGCATCTAAAAAACTCATAAGAGAAAAACCGACGGCTGAGTCCACCAGCGCGTCGATTCGAGGCAAGGGGTAGCAATCCTTGGGACATGATTTATTTAATAAAGAAAAATCAATACACATGCGCCATTTTCCTCCTCTCTTTTTTACCATTACCACGTTGGAGATCCAGCCTGGATACTGGATCTCTGAGATGAAGCCTGCGTCCAGGAGCTTTTTGACCTCCTCTCGGATGGGGGCTTCTAGCTTGGTGGCGATGGCCCTCATCTTTTGGCGTATGGGGCGGGCTCGGGGATCCAGGTTCAAGCGATGACAGGCCACGTCCGCGTCGATGCCCGGCATGTCTGCCGCGCTCCAAGCGAAGATGTCGACGTTGCTTTGGATGCAGGCTCGCATCCGCTCCTGATCCTCGAGGCTCAAGCCTCCGCTGATCCGAACCCTTTGCACCTCCAGGCTCTCCTCCTGCCTCTGCTCTTCTTCATCCGTCACTCCTCTCGCCTCTTATAGGACAATCTCCTCCACTTCCGTCATCTCCTCAACAACCTCCATCGCCTCTCCCAGGCTTATCTCCCCTTCCTCAACTCCTTCCTGCTCAACCATCTCCTTCTCCAACTCCTCTGCCTCCGCCATCCACGACACGGTGTTAACCGCCGTCACATAGCACTGCCTTGCCATATTCGGATCCCCCCTGATCCTAACCTGCACCCCTCCATTGTTGAACTTGAGGCATTGGTGGTATGAGGAGGGCAAGCAGCGAAAGGCGCTGATGAGGGGACGTCCAAAGATGGCATTGTAACTACTCGGGGCGTCTACGATCACGAACCGACAGTTCCGTGAGACGCCCCCAAGCCTCACATGCAGGCCCACTCCCCCTTCCACTTCTTTCCTTTCTCCGGAAAAACCAAAAAGCGGTCCATCAGAAGCCAGGACCCTTTTTCCTTCCACCCTCATCTCGTCGAAGGCCTTCTTGAAGATCACGTTCACCGAGCTCCCGTTATCCACCAGTATCCGGGAGACGGTGTAGTTTTCTACCGCTGTCTGGATCACAAGCGCGTCGCAGAACGGATCCTCGTAGTCTGGCATATCTGCGGATGAGAAAGTGATCTTCTCCTCTGGGGGGGGAGCCAGGGAGGTTGAGGCGACCCCTCGGCGGAACATGGTTTGAAGGCTCCCCTTGCGGGTTGCCTCGATCCCCACTCCCCCATGGATTACTCCGATCCCTCCTCGGGTCCCCACGTCTACCCTGTCTTCACACCTGTCCTCAGCCTCTTCTCGCTGTACTTCGACGATCCTTACAGGCGGGTCTTGCCTTCCGGCCCCTCTGGCCCCTCTTATCTCCAGAAACTCTGGGCAGGTGGCCGTTGCGTGACCTTCCTCCTGATGGAAGTCACAATAGGGCAACGCCACCCTGCCCCCTCTTCCTTCTCCTCCTCCCCTTCTTCCGGCTCCCCGAATTCTTCCTCCTCTTCCTCTTCCCACCTCCATGGCCTCCTGCGGCGGTGGGAAATGACCCCTTGGTCCTTGTCGACATCCTCCCTGCTCCAGCCTTCTTTGCTCCCGGAAGTTATCTCTTCCCTGAAGTCCTCCCTGGCCCTGGGGGCGACCCTCCTGAGGCCTCCAACCCAGTCGGTTATTCAGCTCCCTGGCCCCCCCCATGCTGCTGTCCCTGCCCTCGGGGCTCTTCTCTTCTCCAATCTTCCCTCGGCTCCCTTTGCTCTCTCTGCTCTCTCTGCCTTCCCACTACCGGCTCCTTCACATCATCCTCGGCCAACCTGGCCAGCTTCCTCGCAAATGCAGGGTTTGCCCTCTCAAAGTCTATCTCCTTCGCCGCCCTCTCCATGAGCTCCTCAAAAGAGAGAGGGGGAACCCTCTTCAACTCCATGCTGAAAAACCCTGGTCTCAGCCCCAAGGTGAAGGCAAGCATCAACGCATACCCTGGGACCTCCTGGACCAAGAGAACCTCCTCTTGGAAACGGTCCACATAGTGACCCAGCGTCTCCTCCGGCTTCTGCCTCACTGCGAACAGGCACTCAGCCTCCTTCTTCCTTTTCTTCGAAGTTGAGAACCTCAACAGAAAACCCCTGCGCAAATCCTCAAAGCTGTAGATGGAACTCGCCGGCAACTGGTGGAACCAGTCCCTGGCCTTCTCTTTCAGAGTGATGGCAAAAAGCCTACACTTGAAGGCATCCGACATTTGTCTGATGGACACCACGTCCTCAAACCACTGCATGTGCTGAACCGGGTCATCCTTCCCGGTGTAGTAGGTCATATCCGGCTCCCGGAACCCCTCCGGCACTGGAGCCGAGACAATGAGCTCACTAAAAGGGGTCTCGCCTCCCGCCTGGCGAGAAGGCCCGTCTCGCGACCTCGGTTGGCTGGACCGATCCGCGAGACCATGCCCGGGGAAGAGTTCCCGCACCGTCGCCTCCTTCTCGCCCAGATCCGTCGGAAGCTCCTTCTCGGGACGCTGGCCTGGGAAAAGCTCCCGCGCGGCTACGTCCCTCTCGCCTGCCTCCACCGGGACCTCCTTCCCGGGGCGCTACCCTGGAGCGTTCTCGCCTAACAGCGGAACCACCTCCACCGGAACCTGCGGCGTCTCCCACTCATTCCTTGCCGAGAAGGCCAAGCTGATCGTCTGCATGACTTCTCGCCTGAAGTCCTCGAACATCTTCTTCATCGCATCGTCCACCCGGGTGGGGGATCCTCCTGCGCCTGATCCTTCACCTTCGCCTCCTGTCATGGGACTTAACTCGAGATTTTCTTACACCGACTGCTTCCACGCTCACCGCACCAGAACTGTTGAAGCCAAAAATGACCTCAACGAATGTTCACGAACCAAAGTGCAGCCGACGCCTACTTCTCTCAAATCTCGACCCCTGACTAGCTGCTAAGGTCCTAAAACAGACCCAAAGCCTCATCTGGGAGGTCCCACCACACACCCGGAAGATTTCTGAGAGCTTCCCCTCCAAAGCCAAACGCTGGGCTGGGAGCTCCTCAGAAGGCACTAGAGTTGGAGAGTAATGAAAGTCTGCCTTCCAAAGAGCCCCTATGGGTCTTTTTATAGTCTTCCTTTGGCCTGAAAATACTGAAATACCCCTGAAGGGTCTGCCAATAGCCAAATCCCGCTGTCCTCCCAAGGGCATTTGGGTAATTTTACCTCGGGATAATAATAAAATAATCTCCTCTGGACTCCGGGTCCCACCCCGTGGGCCCACTTGGCGAGACCCCCGGCCTAGAAGGCTCTCGCTGGGTCCCCTCTAGGCCCGCCTTGGCGAGAGCTCCTGCCAGGAAGGTTCTCGCGCTAGGTAGTCATGATGCCATTGCGAATGAAGGTTCACCTAAGGCCTTCTCGCCTGCCCTGGGCGGGAGCTTTTCCTAAGGCGGGAGCTTCCGTGGTCAAGCCACCTGCTCTGGCCGGTCAACGATCTCTCCTGCCGGGAGCTCGACTATCTGCGCTCGACTATCTGCCCTGGTTGGTCGACGATCTCTCCTGCCGGGAGCTCGACTATCTGCGCTCGACTATCTGCCCTAGTTTCCCCAGCTTTTGCCTGCCTTTGGCGGGAGCTCCTTCAGGGCGGAAGCTCCTCTGGCTTTGGACCCAAAGCCTGTCGTGGCGCGAACGATATCGCCCACCGCCAGGCGGGAGCCTTTAAGGACGAGAACTCCACCAGTATCCCTTAGGGTTAACCCAAGGCTAGCCTGAGGCTAGCCCAATCCCTCAGTGAAGTCTCCGGGTCCCACCCAGCGAATATGGGGTTGTACATTAACATGCTGTAAAATTAAAGTTTTACCTGAAGAGAGGACTAACTCTGCAGTCCCAGCATGAGTAACATCTGTCGCTCCTCCATTGTAATTTTCAACTCTATCCTTGACTGCTGTGACCTTTGAGAGAAGACCCATATCATTTGTGACGTGACAGGTAGCACCCCTATCCAGCAACCACTCAGAAGACGCACTGCGGTGACTACTCTCAATCATAGCCACGAAGGAATTAGGATCAGAGTTGTCGACCACCATGTTCGCCACATTTTGCGTGGCTTCCTCCTTTTGTCTTTTCGGACACTTGCATTCAGCGGCCCAGTGACCCCATTTGCCGCAGTTGTGGCACTTGCCCTTCTTCCTTTTGAGAGAAGGCTTTTTGACTGCCAACGGTGCGTGGGTATCACCCTTAGGTGTCGGGGGCTTCCGAGAAGGCTTACTAGGACGTGAAACGAAGTTGACAGCCTGTGAGGGCTGCGCAACCTGCTCCATGCTTTTCTTTTAACGATGTTTTGGTCCTCAATATAGATGAATCTTTTGAGCTCATCCAAACTGATCTTCTCTTTCAGTATATGCATCTCGGTCTTGAAAAAGAGCCACTCAGAAGACAGCTTACTCAGAATCATGTACAAAAAGAGACTGTCATCCATCTTCGAATGATCATCATCCAGCTTCTAACGCAGGTTGACCAGCTCCAAGAGTTGAGAAGTGATAGGCATGTTCGCCTTGAATATGAAGTTGAAGAACTTCTCTCCAATGGGCGCCTTTGACAATCCTTCCTCCTTCTGGAAATGCGCGTTCAGACGATCCCATATCTCCTTTGCATACTTGTAAGCGTGGTAGGTCAATGCGAGATGGGGATTCAGGGAATTCAACAGGTAATCCCTGCAGAAATCCTCATCCTTGTTCCATTGGTACTCGTCCACGTCCTCGACGGTAGAAGCAAAATCGCTCTAAACAGTATAAAAGATCTCACATTCCTTTATTCCTAGTTGGACTTGTATTTTCCAACTAAGGAAATCAGAGGCGTCGAACGATTGCATCTTTATGATGTCGAGCGCGCTTTTCTTCGACATCGCACTAGATTTAAACAAAAACTAAAATGCTAGAACGAGGTCACCTGAGCCATGCGAAGATGTCAGAAAATCTTCAGATCCAATCCAAAAATAATTTTGCTACTCTCCGGCTGAACACGGTCGCCAAAGAAATAGATTCAAGCAATAATAACTCCTCCGATGCACAAGAGGACTTCCAACAATAGATTTAATCTTAGATAGGCCTCCTCCAAGATCTTCCTGAAATGATCTCTCAGATCAAGAACTGAAGATTGGGGAACCCGCAAATCGATTAGAGCAACAGAGATTGGAGAAGATCCTTCTTTGTCTTGATCTAAGAAATCCAAAACCAAAGTATAGATTTGCACTTGAAAGATTTGCAGCAGAAACTTGCAAACTGCACGATCTACATTGGAATGATTTGCGGCAGAAAATTTCAAAAAACTTGCTCTTTACTCGTGATTTTTTTTTCAAACAACGGCTTCTTCCAGCGATCGGCAAGAGGCAGCCGAATCTAAGCAGGAGGCGATCGGATTCTGCAAACGGCGATCTCCTCAAGGCAGTCCTCGATTTGCGATCTGAGCGGCTCGACTTCCAGAGCGGTGGAAAATGGGAGCGGAAAACAGCGTCCGGAGAAGAGCTACGTTGACAGATCCAACGTCGGGGAAGAGAAAAACGCGATCCTTTTCAACGACAGAGCAACTCACGAACAAAAAACCGACGATCTATTGCGACAAAGAATAGATCGAGAAACTTTTCTCAGGTGTCGCAGTCGGCGATCTACTGCGGCGAAAATCCCGATCGGCAAAAACCTCGATGCAAAAGAAAAACCTTGACCTTGAATCCTTCTCGCGATCGGCTTGATTAGCGACGACGACAGGAAATTTGCGAACGGGAGCGCTGAAGCGGACGGGAGTGAAAACCTAATTTTTTTGTATCTTGAGAATGTAATTGGCTCCGCTCAAGATAGTCCACTAAGACTCATCAAGTGTGGAAATACCTTAAATAGTATCTCCAGCGTAGAGCCGTTACACTCTAGTGACATGAAACCCAATGGGTCGATCCGAGTCGGTCTCGACACGCGCATACATATATTAAATACCCTAACAGTAATGGGTACATAAGCTCAATCAGGCCAAAATGATGACCTACGTTACACTTGTGCGCTTGAACTAATCTATACTCATGCTTCGAGAATAGCTGTGGGCAAGTTCTTAGCCACCGAGAAAGATCATCCTTCCTCCCAACTCGAGCAATACGAGGCTAACGACCGTCTACAAACTCCATACGCTACGATCTGATTCACACTGCATTCACCCATTTTTTTTGCGTAGAATAAACAATATTTACGCTAATAGAAAAAGTATAAACTAAAAGCATAAATAAAAACTAATTGTACTCGAATTTCTATGCGAGACGCGAGTACTCGACTATGAGCACTACAAGAGTCAATATTTTACTCCGTCTCACAATTCTAAGTTAGCACAAATTTTTTTCCAAATCACGCAAAAGAAATGAGTTAAATTCATGGCACACTAACGGTTAAGCACACGCTCAAGTGGATGTTGTGGTGTGCGATGAATATGAAACTATTCTATATAACTGAAATAAAAAACATTTCTAGCATGCTATGTGATGAGCATGTGCACGGGTAACGACGAGTGACTCTCCCTCAGACTTAATCTAGGGAGGAGTGATTACTCATGCTCAAAATAGAGCATATCAGAAGATTGCAATGAAATTTATAAACATGACCGCCACCACATCAATATTTTATATATTCGCTCCACCTACGAAAAGAGCTCCAAGCAGCACAACATATGATAACTAATTGAAAAACTAACATAGAGCTATACTACACTGCACATCTACCATCACAAGACACCTATTGTGTCCTAGAAACAACAATAAAAATAGATAGAAATAAACTGATGTTGTCCCAAAAAAACACACCCCGGGACCCCAGCAAAATAATGTCTAGTATATCACAATAAAAACAAAGAAATAAAAAAAACTAAAATCCAACACAAGGCGATTCCTGCAAGAGAAGAGCTGAGCAATTCTACGGCGATTGCGGAGGAGAATGCGGAGGAGTTCAACGGGTCTGACGGTCTCGAGAAGAAGACGCACTGGGCGGAACGTCGGATGAAATCTCCACCCCCAGCCTCTGGCCAATGCGCGCCAATAAAACATGCTGCTCGAAAACATCCCTATGCAACTGGACGTGGCTCGCATAGAAGTCATGGTAATGCTGCTCGAAGCTCCTACGTGAAGCAGACCGCCGAAGAAGAGAAGAAGCACCCGTCAGAACTGAAGAGACTGGCGCAATAACAATGGGGACCGAAGTCCCTGAGGAGGAAGCATCATCGACAACATCGGAAGAGGCCCGACTCCCCAACCCAACTTCATAAACCACGTACGGCCAATTCTGACTGTCCGACACCTCTTGGATCAACCGAAAAGAAGTCATCATAACCAGAAAGATCTCCCGGCCCTCAGCAACCTTTGTCAAGGCCGGCAGCCTGCTCCACATCCCTGCACCCTTGATGATCCGATTGATATATTGCGACCCACCAATGGACTTCAGCGGAAGGTAGGTCGCCTGTTGTAGAAGATATCGGGCCAGAATTTACCAGAGGTAGAGAGGAACACGTTGTTGTATACTTAAGTGGTATAGAAGATCCTGCCACTCGACGACGTTCTGACTCATCGTGTGACAGTTGATGCTGTCAGATGCTGCACATAGCGGAGAGCGGACAATAAAATATGCGTAGCCTTCACGACACGAGCTTCGTACGCTCGGCTACCCGTGGAAAGGGTTTGCCAGAAATTGCCGGGAGACACCCGCGGGGAACTCATATGGTAGAGATGTAACGTCTAACGTCACGAGTTCCTCGGGTGTGTAAATCCCCTCGTGCCAAAGTGTCGGCACCACAAGTGTGTGAGCGGCCCATAACCTGGAATGACATGGACGTCAGATCACCGGTTGCCCCGTCCACTGACTCCATATCGTGAAAGGTAGCAAGGAACTCGAGCGTAAGTTTTTGGTACCCATCCTCGCGAATCGAGAATAAATGATTTCAACAACCCCCCTCAAATAATTCCTCCACTGCTATGGCGAGGCCAACATTACGCAGGTTAGTCTCCTTGACACACAAATAATCCAAGAAGCTTTTGCTGCGAAGTCTACCATGTTGGTGTTTCTATAGTGTTCTTGAAATAGTCAAGCAGTTAGTCTCACTGCCAACACAATTTAAACTTATAAGGTCGCACATAAGAGTGTTTGGAGAAGTTGGAGAAATGATTGTGTTGGCCTCACTTATACGGGATATGAGTATAGAACAACTCCTATGACATTTATGTTACTAATGGGTTGCGTCGAGTGCGTATCAACACGCATCAAGTGCGAATCGTTACACGTCGACTTCCTATCAATGCATCCAAACTCGATGTGTCCGTAGCCTCTAGTCGACGCTATGTCGAGTAAATATCGGCGTTACGTCGACTTTTATTTGACGCAAGTGCGTAGACTGCCTGTCGACTTAAGTTGCGTCGAGTGTCGTCGACAGCTTATCGATGTTGCGTCGAGTTCTTATCGACGCACATCGACTGCAAGTCGATACATATCGATACAAGTCAAGTTTTGGCGGATTTCTAAGAGGGATTCTGTCTATTTGTTATACTTGGATATAAATAGACTTAGAAAAAGGTTTTTTCAAGTGTGAGAAACTGAAGTGTGTTCTTTTGAAACCGTCACTTATCCTAGATCCTGTCGTGGCTTAGTTTTGTCGCCGTCTCTCTTGGAAACAAATCTAGCAATTCGTGGAGGCATAAAGAGCAGTTCTTCTCCGACCCAGTTCTTGTGGGGCAAGTCATTGGTGTTGGGCCCACTGACTACAATGCCCAAGATTTGAAGAAGGCCATAAGTCAATAATATACTCAAGTATATATTTGATATGGATTCAAGTTCATATATGCACGATATCTACTATTCAATGATTAGATAGGTTATATGTGTCAGAGATTTGGCTGGACAGAAAATAGAACATTTGGGAGAGCCAGTAATTTGGCTAAGTACAGATGCGTTGAGTGATCACACATCACTCAACGCCGGAGGACAAAAAACATTGACAGATTTTCATTCACTCGAAGCCTTAGTGGAGCGGGACTTAAATTTGGCTAAGCATAAATGCATTGAGTGAAGATGGTTCATTCAACGTATGCTCAAAGAATTCAGCTAAGTTCAATACATTGAGTGAGGGCAGTTCAACTCAGTTCAACTCAATGCCTACTCAAGAAATTCTGTCCAAGTGGAAATGCGTTGAGAGTGAAGGAAGTTCACTCAACGCCTACTTAAAAATGGTGCTAAGTATAAATGCATTGAATGAAGGCCGTTCACTCATTGCCTGCAGAAGGGAAGGTGTGAATGTGCAAATGCGTTGAGTGAAGGCAGTTCACTCAACGCCTGCTTAAGAAATATAGTTGGAGTTAAAAGCATTGAGTGATCAACATTCACTCAACGCCTCTTCAGTATGGCAGAATTCTGCTAAGGTTAAATGCGTCGAGTTAAGGCTGTTCACATAGTTCTTATGGACTTAGTCATTTACAACTATTTCGTTGAGTCACACAACTACACTCAAAGCCTGCACTAATTGTCAGGAAGATTTTTTTAAGTCCACATGGGGAACGTCAAATATGCTGACGTCATTCATAACTTCAAATTAAAGCAGATAGAACACTAAAAGACAAAGAACGTTGTACTTCTCCAATAGAGTTATCGGGGATAAAGCAACAATTATAGCTGCCCATGCTACGCTCTAAAAGAGGCATAGAGCCATTGTCATGGCCGACATATAAAAGCAGAGCAGGGTCAACCTTTAAAAGAACTTTTGGCTCTCTCAAAACCCTAATCTTTTCTGCAAAATTCAGCTAGCACAGCTCAACACATCTTCACTATTCATCTTCAAGCTTGCTACATAGCACTCAAATTTTCTCAAGCTTGAAGAAGGAACAGAGCTCTATAGAAGATCTTCACAGCATAAGCTGATATAACACTGAAGATATACTTTCTTGTTGCTGTGAAGGATTTTTTTCCACACAGTCCAGGAAGAAGGCTCAGAGATTTTTCTATAGAGTAAGTTTTATCAGACCATTACTGATGGAGACGACAACCCCGACATGTTGATGATGGTGTCGACATGCTTACGGAAGATCCCTCACCCTCTCCAACCAAGGACTTACGATGCCGCGAAAACATTGTTGATCGACGCTACAACCTCCGTCCTCGACGCAAGACGTTCACTTGAAAATTATCTTGCTTATGCTTTATTTAATTCCCTTGTTTTATTTAATTTCCTGTTTTTTAATTTTGGCCTTCATTTAGCCATATGTTGTTTTAAGTGGGGTTGCATATAACCTGGATTTTTGTGAGCCTTATATAAGGCTTTGTGTGTTGGATTTTTAATCATTAATGAATGAAATAAAAAGTTAACCCTAATTGAGATTTCCCCTTGCTCTCCCCCTCCTTGGCCGCCGACCCCCCTCTCTCTTCCACTTGTGTTCGGCCACCACCTCTCCCCTCTTCCCTCCTCTATTCTCCACCAAAACTCCCTCACCCTCTCCCAATCCTTACAACCCGAAGGCTTCCCCCCTCTTGGAGTTCGGCCACTTCTTAGCTCTCCCACCTAGGGTTCGACCCATCAAGTTCCCTCCCTTCTTGGTGGATCTCGACAAAGATCATTCCCTCTTGCAATGATAAATCTTCTCCGGCGTGAATTGAGGAAGGCGGACGTGTTTCTCTCCATTCGGCGTGACTCTGGCAAAACCGTAGAAAAATGAATCTTTCAACGGAATCATTTTCCGATTGGGGTAACAAAATTTCTACTTTTGAGTGCTTCCCTCTTAGATAAATCTTGTGGTGGCTTGCTTGGCGTTGTTTGCAAAATTTTTATTTCATCGTGATTTTTGATCCAAACGATTTTTGTTGTTTCTCTTGATCTAATTAATTTCGTGAGAATTGACGTACCTCGTTTTCTTTTTATTGGGGGAGATCTACCTTTTCCGAAATCGTTATTTTTCGGTGGATCTCTTTTGATACAACACACACTCGACTGGATCGTGTAGATCCTTTTCGCTTCAGAAAATATTAGCTCATAGCTTCTATTTGATCTCTAAGGGTGTGGCAAACCTGAACGTTAGCATTGGAATTATAATATTGCAATGCAGTTGTGCTGCATTTTATTTGTGCGAGCGTAGAATTGGAACATGAGAGAGAGCCCTTCAGTGTCGTTTGTCCGTGTCGGTTCGTCGGGTGACGTAGCCTACATCAATTTGGTATCAGCGGAAGCGTGGTGGGCCCATATGTAACACCCCTATCCGTCACATAGCATATAACAGTAGGTCCGGCCGGGGCCCGACGCCATATACTACAGACAGACCGGTTGGTTACGCGTTGAAACCATACAACCAATCACAAACGTCCTACACAGAGTCATTCTAGCGGAAGCAATTTATTAAGCTGCACAAAAATAAGAACCCTGCCAAGCACGAATGTACACTTCTCAGATAAACTAGGAATGTTGAATACAAAAGTACCGGCCTTATGGCCTTACAATAGTTTTCTCAAACAAGAGTGTCTTTCATACTTTGGCTCGCAGGCCGGCCATACATGAGATAAACGGAAAACCTAAAAAGGTTAGGCCTTCGAGGGCCAACACCGCAACATGGGCTTTAGCCCACTATTTCCCGCTCGGCTCCGCAGCACCTGCAATACACAATCCACCGTCCGGTGGTAAACAAAATAACGGTCAGCAATGCTGACCAAATTATAACGATCCCGCCCCCAAAATCGGGGCGGCGATGCTCTTTCCCTGCACTTTATTAGTATATCATCATAATAGTGTAAACACACTTCATCACAGGCGTAGGCTCGCACGGCCACACACCTCGTGCACACAGGGCACATTCACGGCGAACCGGCCAACGTCACGTCAATTTAAGCCATGGACGTTCCCGTTTCACCACCGCCCCTTAGACGGCCAATCATATGAGCATTTTGTCTTCCTGGCCCTAGTCACGATAATTTAAGCCATAGACCGCCGAAGACTCTCATCCATGCCAACGGTCCCACTGAACGACATAGATCGGGTACGGTTCTGCCTAACCCGTGCTCATTCCGCAACGACAATTTAAGCCATATGTGTAGGTCAAGACTCACCGAGTCCCGTTTCCGCCACAACAATCGCATAACCCAGTTATGTTCACGTTGGCTCCCCGGCCATCGTGTTGGCAAAACCCGCTTTTGCCTAGTTTTCCGGGTGCACCTTGGAGTTAATCTCCAAGGCTCCCTACTGCAATCTACCACGTAGAAAAGCCGAAAAACGCCCAAACATCCGGAGTCTTCCCCGGTTCATATGCAATGCAACATCACTGATCCGGATCAACTTATCCGGATAGGCTTCACACACAATGCCTATGCCCGTTTTCGCATACGGACTCTATACAAGGGGGACTTTACATATCTACCCCAAGGAACGCTCCAACTCTTTGCTCACTCGCGAGAGAGGGCTTCCTATGCAAAGAAAAAGAGGGCTTCACATGCCCTAGGATGAGAATCGTTACCCTTGCGTTCTTTCGCAGCGCCATGAAAAATCTACGCGGTTGGAAAGCACCGCAACGGCGTCGCCTTCGCGGATCTGGACTCGGATCGCGATTCGGAGCTCCGACGCTCCACCGGTGGCTGGATCTTGGTCTCCTCCTCCACCTTGCTCTCCCCTCTCTTTACACTTTAGAAAGAGAAGCACTTAGATGAAATGAGGGATTTCAAACCCTAACTTCGGGTTTAAACTGCCAGCACTAACCCTCAGCCGTCGGATCCAAAGCCAAGGAAACGAACGGCTACGATTCGGCCTAAAATTACAAAATCTTGGCCAAACACGGGTTGCAACACGGCCGTGTGTATGGCCGTGTCACCCATTCGCCGTCTCGACCGATGCGATAACCAGCACACGATATTCGACACGGCCTCCGACATGCCCGAGTCGCATGCGACACGGCCGTGTCATGACCCGTATCACTCCCCGTGTGCGACGACCAACACTCTTTTCCCGAGAAGGACATGACCTGCGACACGACACCAGACACGCCCATGTCACATATGACACTCCCGTGTCTGTGCCCGTGTAATGACCCGTGTACAACTACCAACACTTGCTTCTCGAGGAGGACATGGCCTGCGACACAGCACCCGACACGCCCGTGTCACATGTGACATGCCCGTGTCTGTGTATGTGTCATGGTCCGTGTACAAGACTCAGAAAACTCCCTAGCATGACACGCCCTGGGACACGCCCGTGTCCCAGGCCATGTGCCTCAACTCGACGATCGCCGATCATCAAAACGTCGACCACATGACCCGTGGCCGAACACGCCCGTGTCACGCCCGTGACACGCCCATGTCACGCCCGTGACACCTGCTCCAAAACCCAAACTTGGCTTAAAACGTCACCCGTCCCTCTTTTGAGTTTCGTGGCGTTACAACTCTCTCCCCCTTAAAAGAATTTCGCCCATGAAATTTACTAAAGGAAAATAATAGGAACTGAAAGCTTTTAACGATACCTGAGCGGAATAACTCCGGGTACTCCTCCAGCATAGTTTGCTCCCGTTCCCAAGAGAGCTCCTCCCGACCGCAATTATCCCACCGGAACTTAACCATCCGGATCTCCTTGTTACGGAGTCTCTTCACCTAGAAGTCTTCGATACGAACGGGCTTGACCCTTGTCGTCAACCATTCGTCCACCAACACTTGATCAACTGCGATCACTAGTAAAGGTTCCTGCACCGCCTTCCGCAACACAGAAATGTGGAACACATCGTGTAGTCCACTCAACTCCACCGATAGCTTCAAACGATAAGCCGCTTTGCCGACCCGCTCCAGAATCTCAAAGGGTCCAAGGTATCTTGGGCTCAGCTTCTTCAAGCGCCTCACCCGCGAAACACCCTTGAACGGCTTTATCTTCAAGTATACCCAATCGCCTATTGTGAACTCCACGTTCCGGTGCTTGGCATTGTAATACTTAGCCTACCTATCCTGAGCGATCAGCAAGCGCTCTCGAATGATCCGCACCAAAGAAGTAGCACTCTCCACTTCCTGCTTCTTGTACAACCTTGCCTCACCCGTTTCCAGCCACGATAACGGCGTGCGACATTTCCTACCATATAGGGCCTCAATGGGCGCCATTTGGATACTTGCCTGGTAGCTGTTGTTGTAAGAAAACTCCACCAAATACAGGTGATCCTCCCAATGCTTCCCGAAGTCTAGAACACACATGCATATCATGTCCTCCATCGTTCTATTGACTCTCTAGGTCTGTCCATCTGTTTGCGGATGGAAGGCTTGCTTAACTTCAACTTTGTCCCCAGCATCTGCTGCACCAACCTCCAATCATTGGACATGAAATTCCCATCGCGATCACTCACAATGCTACGGGGCACACCGTGCAGTCTAACTATATTATCCACATATAGCTTCGCCAACTTCTCCACCGAGTCATCCTTCCTATGCGGAATAAAGTGCGAAACTTTAGATAACCAGTCTACGATTAGCCAGATTGCATCATTCCCCTTCTGCGACCTTGGCAAACCATGCACAAAGTCCATCGATATGTCGTCTAACTTCCACTCCGGTATAGGCAAGGACTTCAAGAATCCTCCCGGCTTTTGGCACTCCGCCTTTACCAAGGCGCACGTTTGGCACTTAGCCACAAACAATGCTACGTCTTTCTTGAGCCCCGGCCACCAGAACAACTTCTTGAGGTCACGGTACATCTTTATGCTCCCTGGGTTTATTGAGTACTTGGTATGATGAGCCTCGTACATCAACTCCGCCCGCAGGTTACCCCCGCTTGGGACGCACAACCGATGATCCTTCCTTAGCAACCCATCCTCAACATAAAATTGGGAATTTGACCCATCTAATGCTGCCTCCATAAGCTACTTCATGGAGTAATCTAACTCCAATGCCTGCCGAACACGGTCAGCCAGGTCATACTGAACCTCCGTCCAGTTCAACAAAGCCTTGGCGCTTGTTTGCTTGTCCACGCAACAGATCTCCAACGCCTCCAACTCCCGTACTAGCCTCTCATCATGAACCGACAACCAGTTGGCTTGGGCGGGAGCCCTGCGACTCAACGCATCAGCAACCGCATTGCCCTTCCCGGGTACATAATGAATCTTGAAGGTGTAGTCCCCCAGGAACTCCATCCACCTCCTCTACCTCATATTAAGATCCTTCTGATCCAACAGGTACTTCAGGCTCTTGTGATCGGTGTAAATATCGACCCTTACGCTGTATAGGTAGTGCCTCCACAGCTTAAGTTCAAATATCACGGCCGCCAACTCCAAGTCGTGGACCGGATAGTTCCTTTCATGCACTTTTAGCTGACACGATCCATAAGCTATCACGCTCCCATGATGCAACAGCACGCAGCCCAAACCACTACCCGAGGCGTCACTATAAACTTCGAAGCCCTCGGTCCCACTCGGCGAACTAAGCACTTGTGTCGTGGTCAACCGTCTCTTCAGCTCCTCAAAAGCTTGCACGCACTCCTACGTCCACAAGAATCTCTGATCTTTCCTTTTCAACTTCGTGAGAGGTAGCGCTATCCCCGAGAAGTTCTCTACAAAGCGCCTGTAATATCCGGCAAGCCCAACAAAACTACGGACTTCCGCGACAGAAGACAACGCATGCCACTCCCGTATCGCAACGATCTTCGCCGGATCCACCGCTATACCTTCCCCACTAACAATGTGACCAAGGAATGCTACTGAGGGTAGCCAGAACTCGCACTTGGAGAATTTCGTATACAGTTCATTCCTTCTCAAAGTCTCCAACACCAGATGCAAGTGCTTGAAGTGATCTTCTTCGCACTGCGAGTACACCAATATATCGTCAATAAAGACGATCACGAAGCGGTCCAGAAAATCTCGAAACGTCCTGTTCATTAAGTCCATAAATACTGATGGCGCATTCGTTAGTCCAAACGACATGACCGTGAACTCAAAATCCCCATACCTTGTGCTGAACGCCGTCTTCGGGATATCACACTCCCTGATCCTCAACTGATAGTACCCCGTCTTCAAGTCCAACTTAGAATATACCGACGATCCGACTAACTGATCGAAGAGATCATCAATCCTCGGGATCGGGTACTTGTTCTTCTCCGTCAGCTTGTTCAACTCTCTGTCGTCGATACATAGCCACATACTCCCGTCCTTCTTCTTAACGAAGAGGACCGGTGCGCTCCAAGGCGACGAGCTTGGACGCACATAACCTTGCTCCATCAGCCCCTCTAGCTGAACTTTCAACTCTGCCATTTCCTTCGGCGCCAGCCTATAAGGAGCACGTGACACAGGTTTGGCACCTGACACAAGCTCGATAGTGAAATCAATCTCTCGCTGCGATGGGGCTCTAGTAAGACTATCCGGGAACACATCGGGGTATTCACAAACCATGGGGATACTATCCAACACGGACTTTTGCTCTACAGCCCCCATTATTGCGAAGAACAGCTCTGCGCCAACACGAACTGCCTTTACCACCTGAAGAGCAGACATCAACGTCCAGCTCGACCCCTTCAGTCCCGTGAATGTTGTCTCCCATCCAACACCCAACTTGACCTCCTTACTATTGCAATCAATCCAAGCCTTCTGCTCCGAAAGCCAATCCATCCCAAAGATAACGTCGAACTCTACTAGCGGCAGCAATGACGCTAGCAAGTCGAACTCTTGGCTCCCTATATGAACCTTTACGGCGCACACTCTGTCCGCACGCATCGAGCACCCATTCGTTAGCAACACATCCAACTTGTCCTTCACCATCAAAGAAGGGACTCCGATGCGCGATATAAAATTTTCGGACAAGGAGTGTGAAGCTCCCGTATCGAACAGTTCCCGTGCCGGACTATCGCTAATCAAAACAAAGCCTATGCAAACCATATTAGGCTAACAAGCAATAGATAACAATATTTAAAGTTAGCTTGCTATAAATTAACTCGTACCTGTCACCGCGTCAGCTTGTTTAATGGCCTCCTGCTAGTCCAAGCTGTACACTCTAGATTGGGTCGGAGCATAATGGGACGCGGTTGACTCCACCGCCTTGCCCTTCTCTTCGTAGGTAGCTCCTTGTTTTCTCTCGGACTTTGGGCGTCCGCTCCAGCAATCGCGGGCAAAGTGCCCTGTCTTTCCACACGTGAAACAAGTGCCCGGGGTTCGATTGGTAGTTGCCCCCGAGGCACCTGCAGAGGAAGCTGGACCTGACATCCTAGCCTTCTTGTAGAATCTGCGGTAGCCCGACTTCGACGTAGTCAGCGCCTTGAACTCCGATTTCTTCCCACCAGATTCTTTCTTAGCTTGCACATTACTCATGTCCTTCTCCAAGGAACGGGCCGAGGTGACCAGGGTCATGAAACCCTGCGCCATGGGCCTTGACAATAGCAACCTCAGCTCATCTCTTAACCCTTCAAAGAAGCGGTTAGTCTTTCGCTCCTCGTCGGCAAAGGTAGCGCTAGCATATCTCCCCAATTGAGTAAACTCGTGGAGGTACTCGTCTACAGTGCTATCTTCTTGCACCAGCTTTTGGAACTCGTTCTCCAATGCGATCCTCTGCGCTGAGGGGAGGTATCGAGCCATGAACAATCTCGAAAACTCCTCCATAGGTACTTCAGCCAACGACCTTCCCCTCAACTGGTGTAGCTCTAGGCCTTCCCACCATAATCTCGCATCCCCGTCCAATAGGAACGTTGCTATCGTGGTCTTCTGCCACTCTTTCGTTTTTATTGCTGTCATCACCCTATTGACTCTTGAGAGCCAATCTTCGGCCTGGGTCGGGGTTCCCGTTACCGAGAACACCGGTGGATGGAAGCCCATCACATGCTTAAGCTGTCTCTCAGTTGCTCTCCGAGGCAACTACGGCTCCACCGCCACCTGTTCAACCCTTCTAGGCTCCGCCGCTTGGAGCGGCACTTGCTCCACCGCAGGAGCAGGCTGTTGCACCTGCCTTGCAGGTTGCAAATTGATCATAGCGAAGACATCTTCTGCCACCAATCTAATGGTCTCGGCAGACGGAGGTGTTGCAGGCGCATCACTTGGTGCGCTGCTTGCCTCGGAACCTAGCCGTTCCGACGGTCCAGCACCACTTTTGGTCACCTATGATCGTGCAAAACACCGATAAGCGACCAAACAATATTGCAAACAACAATTATAGGAACACGCAGGTTCCTCAAACACATGTATTTTCATTCCTAAGTGGACATTCATGGGTTCTTTTCATGTTAAAACGATGACGCACACGCATGTGCTCACCACCCCTTAAAGTGAATTCGCCCACTAATTCATTTAAGCTTGACTGAAACTGGTAGTCTGATACCAATTTGTAACACCCCTATCCGTCATATAGCATATAGAAGTAGGTCCGGCCGGGGCCCGATGCCATATACTACGGACAGACCGGTTGGTTACGTAGTGAAACCATACAACCAATCACAAACGTCCTACATAGAGTCATTCTAGCGGAAGCAATTTATTAAGCTGCACAAAAATAAGAACCCTGCCAAGCATGAATGTCCACTACTCAGATAAACTAGGAATGTTGAATACAAAAGTACCGGCCTTATGGCCTTACAATAGTTTCCTCAAACAAGAGTGTCATTCATACTTCAGCTCGCAGGCCGGCCATATATGAGATAACCGGAAAACATAAAAAGGTTAGGCCTTCGAGGGCCAGCACCGCAACATGGGCTTTAGCACGCTATTTCCCGCTCGGCTCCACAGCACCTGCAAGACACAATCCACCGCCCGGTGGTAAACAAAATAACGGTCAGCAATGTTGACAAAATTATAACGATCCCACCCCCAAAATCGGGGCGGCGATGCTCTTTCCCTGCACTTTATTAGTATAACATCATAATAGTGTAAACACACTTCATCACAGGCATAGGCTCGCACGGCCACACACCTCGTGCACACAGGGCACATTCACGATGAACCGGCCAACGTCACGTCAATTCAAGCCATAGACGTTCCCATTCCACCACCGCCCCTTAGACGGCCAATCATATGAGCATTTTGTCTTCCTGGCCTTGGTCATGACAATTTAAGCCATAAACCGCCGAAGACTCTCATCTATGCCAACGGTCCCACTGAACGACATAGATCGGGTACGGTTCCGCCTGACCCGTGCTCATTCCGCAACGACAATTTAAGCCATATGCGCAGGTCAAGACTCACCGAGTCCCGTTTCCGCCACAACAATCACATAACCCGGTTATGTTCACGTTGGCTCCCCGGCCATCGTGTTGGCAAAACCCGCTTTTGCCCAGTTTTCTGGGTGTACCTTGGAGTTAATCTCCAAGGCTCCCTGCTGCAATCTACCACGTAGAAAACCCGAAAAACGCCCAAACATCCGGAGTCTTCCCCAGTTCATATGCAATGCAACATCACCGATTCGGATCAACTTGTCCGGATAGGCTTCACACATAATGCCTATGCCTGTTTTTGCATACGGACTCTATACAAGGGGGACTTTATATATCTACCCCAAGGAACGCTCCAACTCTTCGCTCACTCGCGAGAGAGGGCTTCCTATGCAAAGGAAAAGAGGGCTTCACATGCCCTAGGATGAGAATCATTACCCTTGCATTCTTCCGTGGCGCCATGAAAAATCTACGCGGTTGGAAAGCACCGAAACTGCGTCGCCTTCGCGGATCTGGACTCGGATCGCGATTCGGAGCTCCGACGCTCCACCGGTGGCCGGATCTTGGTCTCCTCCTCCACCTTGCTCTCCCCTCTCTCTACACTTTAGAAAGAGAAGCACTTGGATGAAATGAGGGATTTTAAACCCTAACTTCGGGTATAAACCTCCAGCACTAACCCTCAACCGTCAGATCCAAAGCCAAGGAAACGAACGACCACGATTCGGCCTAAAATTACAAAATCTAGGCCGAACACGGGTTGCAACACGGCCGTGTGCATGGCCGTATCACCCATTCGCCGTCTCGACCGACACGATAACCAGCACACGACATTCGATACAGCCTCCGACACGCCCGTGTCGCATGCGACACAGCCGTGTCATGACCCATATCACGCCCCGTGTGCGACGACCAACACTCTTTTCCCGAGAAGGACACGGCCTGCTACACGGCACCAGACACGCCCGTGTCACATGTGACACGCCCGTGTCTGTGCCCATGTCATGGCCCATGTACAACTACCAACACTTGCTTCCCGAGGATGACACGGCCTGCGACACAGCACACGACACGCGCGTGTCACATGTGACACGCCCGTGTCTGTGCCCGTGTTATGGTCCATGCACAAGACTCAGAAAACTCCCTAGCATGACATGCCCTGGGACACGCCCGTGTCCCAGGCCGTGTGCCTCAACTCGACGATCGCCGATCGTCAAAACGTCGACCACATGACCCGTGGCCGAACACGTCCGTGACACGCCCGTGACACCTGCTCCAAAACCCAGACTTGGTGATGGCGACGGTGATGGCGACGGTGATGGCGACGGTGATGGCGACGGCCACCAGGACGGCCAAATGGAGCATGAATATGTTGAAGATGTACCGGCAAAGGACGTGCGACGTCGTAGCGGTCATGGCTACAAGCTTCGCCCTCGCAACAAGAATCATATTTGATAATTTTTGTTTTGGTGTGCTAATAGCCGTTTCATGATGGCTCTTTAAAACGTTATTTAATTTCTGCATTTTTATTTATGTGGTGTGCCTTTAGCCACATGATTTTTGCTTTGAGATGTAAGCCTATATAAGGGCCTTAAACTCTTCATTATGTGGTAGAATATTATTGAAATCAAATTTTGAATTTGCCTAATCTTTTCCCCCTCTTTCTTCCCTAATTTCCCCCTCTTTCTTCTCAAAACCGCCGCCCCCTCTCTTTCCTTTCTTCCTCCAAGCCGCCGGCCCCAAGGCCCTCCTCTTCCCTAAGTGCTCGGCCTCCACCATTCCCCCTCTTGCTCTAGGCCGCCCCGTCCTCTTAGTGTTCGGCCGCCCTCATCTTTTCTTGCTCTCGGCCAACCAAGATCTACTCTTGAATGGTGTTGCCGGCCCATGCATGAGAAGTTGCTTGCTTGCAAGGAAGAAGAAAGGTGTTTCCCTCCACGGCGTGAAGTGAAGGAGATTAGCACGTTCATCATCCGTAGCGCGTTTCCCGTGGACGTTCAAAGGAGGAGCGATCAAACTTGGTAGATCCACGCACCACGGATCTACAAAATCCGAGAGGGGTAACGAAAATTTCTACCAAGAGTTTTCTTTCTCTAGATAGTTCTTGTGGTGGACGGATTTTGCGTTATTTTTCCGATTTGTTTTCTTCACGGTTAATCAAATAATAGATCGGTATTTTTCGTTTGGATTTTCGAAAGATTCGTAAGAGGATTGGCGATCCTTGCTTTTCTTTTGTTGGGATAGATTCTACCATCTTTCGAATCATTGTGTTCTTGGTGGATCTATTTTGGTACAACCCAAAAGCTCGCTCGGGATCAATATTATCCCATTTAGCCAGAAAGAGTTTGGCCTATAGCCAACACTCGATCTATTTGCGGAACGGCGATCCGTATTGTTAGCGCGAACGATAAATAAAATAATTGTTGTGGCTGCGTTTACGTTAGCGTGCGGGTTAGAGGGCGTAGATCGTGTCATAAGCGTCGTCGTGGCCTCCGTGACGACTCTCAAGGATATTCCCTACATCAATTTGGTATCAGAGGGAGGTTATTGTCGATTTCCTAATCGGCACCATCCTTCTATTTTTAGGTAGGCTAAAGAAAATATAAATTTCAAATTTCAAATTTTAAATTTCAAATTTTCAAATTTCAAATTTCAAAATTTAAAATTCAAAATTCGAATTTCAAATTTCAAATTTCAAATTTTAAATTTCAAATTTCAGGTTTCAAATTTCAAATTTCAAATTTCAAATTTCAAAATTTCAAATTTCAAATTTCGAAATTTCAAATTTCAAATTTCAAATTTCAAATTTCAAATTTCAAATTTCAAATTTCAAATTTCAAATTTCAAATTTCAAAATTTCAAATTTCCAATTTCAAATTCTAAATTTCAAATTTTCTCAAAATCAAAAAAAAAATTCTCGAAATTCTCTGTCTTATTTTTAATTAGAAATCTAAAAAAAAAATATTATTTATCATTAAGTCATTATTTTTATTAAGTTATTTTAAAATTTAATAGTTGGTCTGCCAATAGCGGCCTAAATTTCTTATTTTCAGCAAAAACATCAAAAAAAAATTTTATTAATAATCTTCATATTTTATTCAGCAAGAAAATCTATTTTATATTATTATTACCCTAGTGGTTAAGCGGGAACAATTCCGACAAACCTATTTTAACTAAGCCAGAAGCATTTCTCCTTGTATGTGCACAAATTCCGGATCGAGTTTTCTCTCCGGTTTTCACAATATGGCCTATGACGTCAATGTTTCCAGAGAAAAATATTTAGGTTCCCTTAGGAACGGTAGAAAGCAATTCCACTGCCCGGTAGTGGATGATATTAAGGCGTTGGGTGGCCAACTAAAGGCTAGTCAAGTAGCGCCGCCACCGCGCACCTCTAGGCATGTTAGGATTCCTGCCCCGACCTATGATGGGCTAGGTGGACCGCAAGTGTTATTACGTTGGGTGGAAGACATGGAGTGTTATTTTGAGCAAAATCACATTGTGGATGCCCATAGGCTTCCCATTGCGAGATTTCAACTATTTGGTCGAGCCTATACCTTCTGGCTCAACGAGGAGAAGCGTTTGGGAATGCCCTCCGTCGACTCACATGTCGGTTGGCAGATTATGAAGAGTTTATTAACGGATGAGTATTACCCTCCATACTGCCGCTCTCCGTCGTCTGATTATTTGAGTGAGTTGCCGCCTAAGACTTTGCCTACGTCGAATCAGTACGTCCCCCCGTGCTCCCGTACTAGGACGTCTCATGTCATTACTCCTCCCTGCCAGGGCACTAGACCCCTACCTGATTATAAGACTGACTTATCCCCTGAGCTGCCTGACTTAGTTGATGACTCCCCTGATGAGTTCAAGGCTGAGTCTAGGACTGTGCCCGTCACTGAGGATGAGGCTGATATTACTGACGACTGTATTGATGATGAGGAGATCGGTTACCCTAGTGACCTGGATGAGGGTTTCTCCTTTGAGGAATTATCTCCACTTCCCCTCGTCAATGTTTCTGAAACCATTATTGAGTCTGATTTGGGTGTTGTATCCAGTGAGCTGATAGAGTCATCTAATGACGAATGTTTCTCTGATAGTGAGTTAGGTGGTGACGAGCCCGATGAATTTTCTTTGAGAGAAAATCCTCTGTTTGATTTTTCGGTTGATTATGATGGCTTGCACCCGGAGTATGTTACTTGGACGATAAATCCGTATTTTGGCATGGGGAATGACTTAGCCCCTCCTCCAGAATCTATCGATGCACCCATTCGTGAGATTTGTACTGCTACTGATGTCGTGATTGACGTGTTGGAAGTTTGTCCTAGTGAGAGAGTGCTATTTTTGGAAGACGTTATTGATGTCTACCCGGATGAGCGTCCCCTGACGCTAACTCCATCGCATGAAATTAAATTTGATCTCGACTCTCTCCCAGTTTTAATTTTACCGACTCTCCCTCCTGATCGGTTGATCCGACTAGCGGACCCATTTGAACACAAGTTTTGTATTTCTGATCTGGATCATTGTACTTGGCCAACCTTGCGGGCCCCTCCGTTGGGCATATCACCTTTGACGGTTCGTTACGCTACGTATCCATCTTTGGTTATGTCCACGACTGTTTTTGATTCTGATTCTGTGGCCATTTGACCTATTATCCTAGTTGTGTCTCGATGTGCTTACTCTATCGGTCTATTTGCACATGTTTTTCTACCCCCTGATGAAGTCTCGTTAGCGCCACCTGATGTTATCATATTGGTGCCACCTGATGTAGTTCCGCTGGTGTCACCCTACTTATTTCTGTTAGTGGCCACGGTATGGCCCCATGAGTCGTCTCGCTCGCACCTCTTGTCACACCTGAGAGCGTCCAACTCTCTTAGTATTTATGATGCGCAGATTCCCTTGGCATATCTGCATGCCAAGTGTGGTCATAATAATTTTCGAATTAGAACTGCAACTTTGGAGCCATTTGAAGTCATCCTTGATGTGAAGGCTCCCGTCCCCCCTGACTTAACCCCTATATCCTCCGTATTCGGGTTGAGTCACGTAGCCCATGGTTTCACTCCCCACGATAGTATGATTCTTAGGCGCACTTTAAAAGAATTAATCACTCTTGTTGTGTCTCTTTATTTTCCCTCTAGTTTGTCGCCGAATGAGATAGTGCATGGTTATAAGGCGCCAGCGCCTCTTGACTTGGTTCCATTACCGCCTTCTTTTAAGACAAGTCAATTTGCACAGGATTTTGCTTCACACGTTCACACTCTCCATGAGCACATTGGCAAGACGTTAGCTAAGCAATATTCTATTTATCAATCGAATGCTAACGTACATAGGCGAGCAGTCTCCTTGAACATTGGCGATTTGGTTATGGTTCGTCTTATCCCTGAACGGATGCCTTCGGGCACCATAAAAAAATTAGCGAACAAGAAAGCCGGTCCTTTTCGAATTTTGAAGAAATTAGGCGAAAATGCTTATTTATTAGAATTACCCGTTGATTGGGGAATCTCCCCTGTGTTTAACATTTCGGATTTAACGCTTTTTGTTGCTCCACCACCTGAACTGTCTGTCTCTCCGTTTAATAATTCCACTATACAATCTAATGGGGTGGGGGGTGAGCTCAATTCTGGATCGTTCTCTCCTTCGAATTCTACGGGAGGTATGCCGTCTATTGATAATGACACTTGTTTTTCTGCTTCACCTAACGCTTTTCCGAGGTTTCCCCGGACAGATTTCTTGCCTGACAGGATTTTGCAGGATGATAGGTTTCCCACCCCCGACGGCGACATTCACAGGTTTTTGGTTCGTTGGTGTGGTCGTCCGGCTTCGGACGAATCTTGGCTCTCTACTGCACAGATGGATCTTCTTGACCCGGACCTCGTACGCCGTTATATGTCAGCCCGCTCATCGGAGATGAGCCCTTTTGAGCGGCGGAGGATTGATGGCGACGGTGATGGCGACGGTGATGGCGACGGTGATGGCGACGGCCACCAGGACGGCCAAATGGAGCATGAATATGTTGAAGATGTACCGGCAAAGGACGTGCGACGTCGTAGCGGTCATGGCTACAAGCTTTGCCCTCGCAACAAGAATCATATTTGATAATTTTTGTTTTGGTGTGCTAATAGCCGTTTCATGATGGCTCTTTAAAACGTTATTTAATTTCTGCATTTTTATTTATGTGGTGTGCCTTTAGCCACATGATTTTTGCTTTGAGATGTAAGCCTATATAAGGGCCTTAAACTCTTCATTATGTGGTAGAATATTATTGAAATCAAATTTTGAATTTGCCTAATCTTTTCCCCCTCTTTCTTCCCTAATTTCCCCCTCTTTCTTCTCAAAACCGCCGCCCCCTCTCTTTCCTTTCTTCCTCCAAGCCGCCGGCCCCAAGGCCCTCCTCTTCCCTAAGTGCTCGGCCTCCACCATTCCCCCTCTTGCTCTAGGCCGCCCCGTCCTCTTAGTGTTCGGCCGCCCTCATCTTTTCTTGCTCTCGGCCAACCGAGATCTACTCTTGAATGGTGTTGCCGGCCCATGCATGAGAAGTTGCTTGCTTGCAAGGAAGAAGAAAGGTGTTTCCCTCCACGGCGTGAAGTGAAGGAGATTAGCACGTTCATCATCCGTAGCGCGTTTCCCGTGGACGTTCAAAGGAGGAGCGATCAAACTTGGTAGATCCACGCACCACGGATCTACAAAATCCGAGAGGGGTAACGAAAATTTCTACCAAGAGTTTTCTTTCTCTAGATAGTTCTTGTGGTGGACGGATTTTGCGTTATTTTTCCGATTTGTTTTCTTCACGGTTAATCAAATAATAGATCGGTATTTTTCGTTTGGATTTTCGAAAGATTCGTAAGAGGATTGGCGATCCTCGCTTTTCTTTTGTTGGGATAGATTCTACCATCTTTCGAATCATTGTGTTCTTGGTGGATCTATTTTGGTACAACCCCAAAAGCTCGCTCGGGATCAATATTATCCCATTTAGCCGGAAAGAGTTTGGCCTATAACCAACACTCGATCTATTTGCGGAACGGCGATCCGTATTGTTAGCGCGAACGATAAATAAAATAATTGTTGTGGCTGCGTTTACGTTAGCGTGCGGGTTAGAGGGCGTAGATCGTGTCATAAGCGTCGTCGTGGCCTCCGTGACGACTCTCAAGGATATTCCCTACATCACTTGGCTTAAAACGTTACCCGTCCCTCTTTTGAGTTTCGGGGCGTTACACCATAACCCATAGGTCGGAGGTTCATGCCAATTTCTTAATTGACACCATCCTATTATTCTTAAGATGTCGACACGCACTTGTCTAGCACGTTTCGTTGATCAAAAAATTTGGATTTTTTTCTGGTCTGTAAATAGCGGCCTAAAATTCTCATATTTCTACAAAATTCAAAAAAATAATTTCTGGAAAACTTCCATACCCTTCGCAGTAAGAAATTTAAAAATATTTTATTTTCACCAAGTTATTAATAGGAAAAAAAAATTATCTTTTATAAATTTTTATCGAGTCAGGGTCCAACCTCTTTCACAACATGCACACTAGACTAGACACAAAGTATACCCCTTTTTCTAATATGGAGAACGACCGGGATGCGGATCACGGTACCACAACGATTGATGACCTCCACTGGGAGTTCACTGATCAGCTAACGGACATCAAGGAGATGCTTCATTAGTTGTGGTTAAACCAAGCGGCTCCCCCTATTCAGGCGGTCCGCCAACATGATGAGGGGAATAATAATAATAATAATAATAACAGTAATAATAATAATAAAAATAATAATAACGATTATGTCCCGCCTGCACCTAATCATAATAATCAGACACCGTACGAGTTTGATATCACTAGGACTGTTCAGATCAAACCCCCAATGTATGACGGACTAGGTGAACCCCAAGTGTTCTTAGATTGGGTTATGGAAATTGAGTGCTATTTCGAGTGACACAATCTGACCGACGTACAAAAGGTGAGTGTTGCGAGGATGAAGCTTTTAGGCAGGGCTAAAATTTTTTGGCCGAACGAGGAACGACGTCTAGGTGCGGTGAACAGCTTACCACCCATTGGTTGGGCTGGCATGAAAGCCATGTTGACTGATCAACACGTTCATGCGTACCATCGGACACCGATATTTGATGATTTATCTACCCTGAGGCAAGGGAATATGTTGGTTGCAGATTACACGAGTCGTCTTAAGGACATGATGGTCAGATGCGATGTTAGGGAGATGCCATAGATCACCCTCTCTAGGTTTCATAAGGGGCTCAACCCCAACATTCAGGGTAAGATCCTACAGTATGGTCACACCAACTTGAACACTACCTTTAACGCTGCCATGGATATTGAGAAGCACAATGCCTTTAAGTCCAAATTTCGCTCCTTTCAGAAGGGAAAGTCCATCTTAGGACCACCCCCATCCACCCATAAGGATAGGGTAAGTTCCGGTCCGCTGACCCGAACTCTATTGTCATTATGGCTAGGAATCTGAGAAGCACGACTGGTGAGAGAGTGCCCGTCGGTAGGATTAGAAAGATGAATGCTATGTGTTTTGCTTGTGGTATTCAGGGTCAGTATGCAAGTGAGTGTCCAACCTAACCCAAGCCCCTAGCCCTTTTAGATACCTCGTCTAAGTCTGCTGAGCTCGTGTATGAGGACAGTGAAGAATCTGAATCGGAAGGAGTACCTAGCGAAATAGAGGATGATATTAATGTGATGGTGATGGTGTATTTTGACTACTCCGCGAGCTTCGGATGATTGGAATAGGACGAATATTTTCTCATTAAACTTTAAGAGCAGAGAGAAGTGGTGCAAATTGATTATCGATAGTGGAAGCTGTATGAATGTGATTTGGAAGAATGTGGTATCACACATGTTATTAACCACTGAACCTCACCCTCACCCTTATAAGGTTACGTGGGTTAACAAGACATCCCTTCCGGTTTCGAAGCGTTGCTTTGTTCCCTTTACCATCAAGGCTTTTTCGAAGAAAATTTGGTATGATGTCATCTCCATGGATCTTGTTATGTTCTATTAGGACGTCCATGGCTTTATGATCATTATGTTACTCACCTAGGACATGCTAACACCTACGAGTTCAAATTTAATGGCAAGGCCATTACATTGAAGCCTACTCTGCCTAAGGATCCTACTGTCCCTTCTAAAGACACGCTTATTCCGGTAGAGAAGAAAACATTAAGTCTGATAGGTAAGGAGGAGTTTGCATGTGTTACTTTTCTAGATGTTGTAATGTATTCATTAGTTTAACTGCAAGTGAAGGAAGATGTGTCCTTTTTTGACAATTTACCGTCGACGTTGAGGAAACCCTTAGAAGAGTTTAAGGACGTATATCCGGACGAGCTCCCGCCCATGTTACCCCCCATGCGAGACATCCAACATGCGATAGATTTCATTCTGGGTTCCTCTTTACCAAACTTTCCTCACTATCGGCTAAACCCTTCAACACACCTAGAGTTGAAAACCCAAATTTCTGATTTGTTAAGTAAGGGATTAATCCTCCATAGCAAAAGTCTGTGTGTCGTACCCGCCCTACATGCCCCTAAGAAAGACGGTTCTTGGAGGATGTGCGTGGACAGTCGAGAAATTTAAAAAAATACTATTAAATATTGATTCCAAATCCCTCAATTAGACGATTTATTGGACATTCTAGTCAGAGCCACGATCTTTTCGAAATTGGACCTTAGGAGTGGCTACCAGCAGATCCGGATTAGAAGGGGAGACGAATGGAAGACCGCTTTCAAGTCAAAAGATGGGCTTTACGAATGGTTAGTGATGCGGTTTGGGCTTTCCAATGCCCCAAATAAGTTCTATAGGATGATGGCTCATGTCTTCGAACCATTCATGGGAAAATTTATAGTGGTGTATTTTGATGATATCCACATTTTTAGTACTTTTCTAATCGATCATGAGTCACATTTGAGGACAATCCTTACCACGCTGAGGACGGAAGAATTATTTGTCGATATCAAGAAGTGTACATTTTATGTGACTTCTGTAGAATTCCCTGAATATATTGTGAGTTCGGAAGGCATACATATGGATCCTAAGAAGGTCCAAGCCATTAAGGATTGGCCGGAACCCACCAACATTCAGGATGTTAGGAGTTTTCACGGACTAGCTACCTTTTATCATCGCTTCATTCGAGATTTTAGTAGTATCATGGCGTTGATAATGGAATGTATGAAGAAAGGTGATTTTACCTGAACCAAATTGGCTACCAAAGAGTTCCAAACAATTAAATCACAGATGTAGGAAGCTCCACTTTTAAGGTTGCCGGATTTTAATAAGGTTTTTGAGTTGTCTTGTGATGCATCTGGGGTCGGCATAGGCGGTGTATTAAGTCAGGAGGGTCATCTGATTGGGTATTTTAGTGAGAAACTTGCGGGTTCAAAGTTGAATTATTCTAATTATGATAGGGAGTTTTACACTGTTATTCGATGCCTCCAACATTGGCGACACTATCTACTCCTAAAGGAGTTTATTATCCAATCCGATCACGACGCTTTGAGATTTGTCAATTCTCAAAGCAAGGTCATCCCCCGACATGCCAAGTGGGTCTCCTATCTGCAAGAGTAAACATTTATAATAAAACATCTTAAGGGGGCTCTAAATCATGTGGCCGATGCCCTTAGTCGTGTTACGTTATTATTGTCTACGCTAGAAGTGAAAGCCATTGGTTTCAATAGGATTAAGGATGAGTATGTCTATTGTCCAGATTTCAAGGAAATTTATTTATCTGCTCAAAGTGACTCTCCCACCACCATATTAGTCTATTATATTCGAGACGGTTACCTATATAAACACTCGAAGCTATGTATCCCTCGTTCTTCCCTACGTCATTTCATCGTTTGGGAATTACATAGTGGTTGTTTAGGTGATCATTTTGGCCATGACAAGACCATTACGTTAGTGGAGGACAAGTTTTATTGGCCCGATCTCAAATCAACAGTAAATAAAATTGTGAAGCATTGTCGTGCGTGCCAATTAGCTAAGGGTAATAAGACGAATGCTGGTCTTTACACTCCTCTTCTGATTCCTTCCATTCCTATGGTGGACGTTAGTATGTATTTAATTCTGGGTCTACCCATCACTTTTAGACATCATGATTCCATCCTGGTTGTAGTAGATTGGTTTTCGAAAATGGCTTATTTTATCGCTTGTAATAAGAACGACGATGCATCGCATATTGTGAAATTATATTTTAAGTCGTTGCGCATCGGGGCGTTCCCAAGACAATAGTCATTGATAGGGACATGAAATATACTAGTTATTTTTGGAAGACCCTTTAGAAGCTTATGAGTACCAAACTCTTGTTTTCTTTGGCCTACAATCCATAAACGGATGGGAAAACAGAAGTAGTAAATAAAAGTTTGGGTAATTTACTTTGTTGTTTGGTGGGTGACCACAAGGGTACATGAGACTTGATCCTTCCCCACACTCATCTTGCGTACAATAACTATAAAAATAGATCCATAGGCTTATCCCCCAATGAAATCGTGCACAGATATAAGGCACCGGTACTATTTGATTTAGTTCCGTTACCTCCATCTTATAAATCAAGTAATTTTGCACAAGAGTTCGCTCTTCATGTTCATAATTTACATAAAAATATTCATGAAACGTTAACCACCCAATATGCGTCTTATCAATCTCATGCTAACGTACATAGGAGAATGACTCACTTTAATGTTGATGATTTATTCTTGGTGCGTCTCATCCCTGAACGGATGCCTTTGGGCTCCATAAAAAAGTTGGTGAATCGGCGAGCCAGTCCTTTTCGAATTTTAAAGAAGTTTGGAGAAAACACATACCTTTTGGAGATACCAACTGATTGGGGTATATCCCATATTTTCAATATTTCGGATTTAACGCCATATGTTTCTCCACCACTTGAGTTATCTACCTCTCCGTCTATTCCGTCCACCGTGTCCTCTGATGGGTTGGGGGGTGAGCTTGTTCCTGGATCGCTCTCTCCTACGATTTCCACTGGAGGTACGTTGAATGTTGATGTAGAACCTTTTTATCCTTCTTTGACTAATGCTTTTCCAAGGTTCCCCAAGACCTCCTTTTTGCTTGACAGGATAATCAAGGATGAAATGCTCGCATCTCCAAGTGGTGACATACACCGCTACTTAATTCGGTGGCATGATCGTCCGACTTCCGATGAATCTTGGCTACTTGAATCGGAGGTGGATCTTTCGGATGATGCCCTTCTGCGCCAATACATTCAAGCCAACTCATCGGTGATGACTAATTTCGAGCAGGGAGGATTGATGGAGATGACGACCACTGACATGTTGATGATGGTGCCTGCATATTTTTGGAAGATCCCTCACCCTCTCCAACAAAGGACTTACGGTGCCGCGAAGACATTGTTGATCGACGCTACAACCTCCGCCCTCGGCGCAAGACGTTCACTTGAAAATTATCTTACTTAAGTTTTATTTAATTCCCTTGTTTTATTTAATTTCTTGTTTTTTAATTTTGGCATGCATTTAGCCTTATGTTGTTTTAAGTGGGGTTGCATATAGTCTGGATTTTTTGTGAGCCTTATATAAGGCTATGTGTGTTGGATTTTTAATCATTGATGAATGAAAAGAAAAGTTAACCCTAATTGAGATTTCCCCTTGCTCTCCCCCCTCCTTGGCCTCCAGCCCCCCACTCTCTTCCTCTTGTGTTCAGCCACCACCTCTCCCCCTCTTCCGTCCTCTATTCTCCACAACAACTCCCCTACCCTTTCCCAATCCTTACAACCCGAAGGATTCCCCCCTCTTGGAGTTTGACCAATTCTAGGCTCTCCCATCTAGGGTTCGACCCATCAAGTTCCTTCCCTTCTTGGTGGATCTCGGCCAAGATCATTCCCTCTTGCAACGACGAATCTTCTCTTGCGTGAATCGAGGAAGGCAGACGTGTTTCTCTCCATTCAGCGTGACACTGGCGGAATCGTAGAAGTGCGAATCTTTCATCAGAATCATCTTCTGATTGGGGTAACAAAATTTCTACTTTGGAGTGCTTCCCTCTTAGATAAATCTTATGGTGGCTTGCTTGGCATTGTTTGCGAAATTTTGATTTCATTGTGTTTTTTGATCAAAACGATTTTTGTTGTTTCTCTTGATCTATTTAATTTCATAAGGATTGGCGGACCTTGTTTTCTTTTTGTTGAGAGAGATCTACCTTTTCCGAAATCGTCATTTTTCGGTGGATCTCATTTGGTACAACACACACTTGACCAGATCGGGTAGATCCTTTTCGCTTGAGAAAATATTTGCTCATAGCTTATATTTGATCTCTAAGGGTGTGGCGAACCCGGACGTTAGCATTGGAATAATAATATCGTAATTTGGGTGTGCTGTGTTTTATTTGTGCGAGCGTAGAATTAGAACGTGAGAGAGAGTCCTTCAGTGTCGTTTGTCCATGTCGGTTCGTCGGGTGACGCAACCTACATCATTTACTCAAACCTTTAGGATCACTGTAAGATATGAGTTATAAGCCTGATTTATAAAGGCTGAGTTGTAGGACTGTGAAGCAGTCCGAGGTAGGAGTTGTTCAACTCTAAGGTAGGGTACTGAAGTGGATCTTGAAAGTATCTAGTGCCGACTATGTCCACCTATGGGGGGGGGGGGGAATAGCTGTCGTGCAGTCTTTTGTAGAATTTAAATAACCTGCACAAATAATAAACACAGTACAGAAAAAGCACACAAGCAATTATAGTGGTTCCCTGATTTGGGTACGTCCACTCTCCCCCTTCGACCTATCTCCCACAAAGGGATGACTCGGT